>CM049318.1:32495955-33000955 GCA_026874595.1 Sipunculus nudus | reverse complement strand
CACTCCGAGTCATTCCACACCCTTAAAGATAAAATGACCCCTCTGTATGGAGAGATTACCTGTAATAGCAAAGTATTTTTAATGGGTTCAAAATTATTGTACTCACTTATATCACAGTGTTGTGATTTTAGTTTCGAAAGACAAGGTGTTCAGAAAACTGGGAGACCGCACGGACTTCTTGTTTTGAACGAGGTGGACATTTGTACAAAGATGATGATGCTATATCACGTGACACAGCACGTGATCTTATCAGCCAGACGGACCTAGCCTATATATGGATCGGTGGCAGGAGCATACCAATGTACTGGAACTGGATAGATGGTAAGATTCTTAAGTTTTTTTTTTTTTTTTTTTTTTGGCCTTATTATTTCCCCCCCCCTTCTTTTTTTTTTATATTTTGTCATTGTTGCATTTTGTCAGATATATATAATGCTGCTCTTTTTCAAGATACATGTATTTAAATTTGTAATGCTTTGACTTTGTAATGTTTTCTGAGTATATTTATTGGTATTGTATATGTTTTGTCTGAATAAATGTAAAAAAAAAAAAAGATTCTTAAGGTTATTTTTACTATTTGTATCATCGCCAGACATAGATTGGTTAATGTGTTTATGGCTTACAGTAAAGTAAGGAAATCCCTCTACATCGATGATTGACCAATAAGACTCTTGAATGCACCAAGGGTTGGGTTTTAAGTCTTAAGTTTTAAGTTTTTGTTTAGACCGACAATCATGCTGGGTGTGCCGTGTGAATAGTATGAAGGTTTCACGGCAAACGAATATATCCAGGTGATCTGTATTTGTAAATGTTTCCTACAGACTGTCCGTTGATCCCTTTATCTCATACTGACGTGGTGGTAACTGTTTTCTTTGCTTTTTTGTTTTTTTCTTTGATGTTCGGATACAATCAAACTGGACTGAGGGGAAGGTATTTTGGAGGAAATTGTTGTCAACAAGAGCAGTTGTGACAACTCAACCTACAAGCATCTACTAGTATACACTACTATTTTACTCGGTCGTATTCTGTGTAGAAAGCAGGTACTGCCATTGCTTTAAGGTAGCAAACACACGGTTTTCATTGTGCATGCATTGACTGAATATAAACTGTACATTGATAACATATACTCCGATTAGCTGTAAGCTTGAATCGAAGTGGATACTGATAGCTTTAAAACATCGTGCTCCGGAACATAGGTGCTTAACCGAAAACGAGACGCTCACATCCATAGAAAGCTGCCGTCAGAATATTATTTACACTGTCATTAGATGCAAACTTTGCTCCCTTTTTGTTGACGGATTTACATGGCTTAAAAGTCAGAGTTGTTCCTTTGACTAAGCAGTGATGACAGTAGTGTGTCGACCGGTGAGAGACCCACAGCTCAACAGAAAGTCAGTATGTTGCAGCTTATGCTAGGTCAGATAGCCAATTTTGCCCAGTTATCTCTAGAAACGCACATTCTACATCACTCTACGGGAATCAATTCGCCTTTATAATGGTTTTCAACACTCAGTAGGTCATTTTCTTGATTTCACTAACTTCCACTTTGAGCCAGAGGAGAAACCTGAAAGCTTTATCTGGGTCTTGTAGCCTTTATCAAAGACAGTCTACTAAAAACGTCAGGCAGCATATCTCATCACGATGAATCCATTGATGAGGACGATGAATTAACCCCGACGTTGGAAAATTTAGTCGTGATGACTTGGTTAGGCTCATTCATCCGGATCTACCGAGCTTGGTCAAGCAAAGATATGGCACGAAGCTTCACTCGCGTACGTTAGCCTTCATCAAGCCAGAGTTATCGCTGGCCTTGTCTTGGCTTTTGGACGAGATCCGCACGTTTGAAGACGCAAAAATTGTGCGCACCGGGTGGGTGTCTAGATACAAGCAACCACGTTAATACTCACAGAAAGTGCCCGCTACTAAATCTCCCCTCCCCCGCGCTAGGCGCTCAGAAAATAAAAATGCCCGTTGTGCTCTAAGGTTGGAAACCTGTCCAGCATTTTCTACGTGAATGTAGATTTCTATCTTAAAGTGACAGATGGTATATGGTACGAGTGAGACAGGTCTCCGGATATGATGAGGAGCCGATTTATGAAGGATCAGCCCCGATGTTGATCTAAACAGTTCACATGATACACAAGAGGGATGGTCACCGAAGTTTAGAGAGTAATCTACTCCTACAGCACGACGCGTTAAAGTGAAAGCGTCAACTACTGTGAACATGTTTCACGGTCACACACTGATAAACATATGATACTCACTTGAATTTGGTGCCACCGGTAATATGATCAGTGGAAAAGCTCACTGGGAGGGAGCGGTTATCAAACATTTATCCCGAATGGCAAACCAAGCTGATGGTCAGCCTCCACTTGAGGTCATCGGTGAGACCACAATGACATTTCATTAAGACGACAAAGCCTTCCATTTTGAGGGATTAGTAGTGAGCCAACTAGATGGTGATATTTTTGCTGGGGTTCTTTCTATGGAGCAGAATAATATCGCCGTAAGTCCAGCAAAACATCAGGTGATATTGAGTAATGGCTCAGTCGATGAATATGCTCAAAGTCCGGTATTAAGGAACTGCATTCCGTTCGCCAGGCACACGTATTACTCGCACCTCCCTCAAACACAACGGCCTAACATCGGGTGCGACGACAAATATTTGGGTCTTGAGCCCCGCTATGACTGTGCTTCCAAGACATATCTTGGCTGTGAGCCGTTGCCATCTCCAGAAGTGGTCCAAAGTGTACATCACAAACTTCGTATTCCAAACCTAACTAGGGCATCTATACTTGTGAGAAGAAAGTGATCATGTGTGTCAATTGCGGGCATTGTCTGTGGACCATGCCTGTGATACAGATAAAAGCCCTATGGGGCCCCTAAAACTGTAAATAAACCCCACAAGAACCGGGCCTCTTGCTCCAGCGATTTCTTTTTACAATATATTCAAGTCGACCCCACAAACATCTTGCCTGAAGACATCCGTTTGGCTTTCGTTGACTTTATTGAGACTTTGATTCTGTTTTTGATTATGACATAAAGTGTTACAGTGGCACATCCGGTCATGTGAGGCTGTCGTGAACATGGGGCCTGTGGAGCCACATCAGAGGAAGGGACGGGTCCCACTGTATTCACTCAATAAACTGCTAGAGCTCCAGGACCAGAATTACGCACTGAAAGCGGCAAGCGTTTTGAAGTCCCCGAGGCAATAGTTTAATCTCTGGAATATGTTATCCCCCATTCCTATTCAAGAAGCCTAGTGGGGACTCAAGGCTAGTTACAGCATTCGCAGATGTCGGTATGTACTGTAAGACACATTCATCGCTTCATCCTGAAATCTATAGTTTATTCCGTAAAAAAGACAGTTGAAGTACGTCATTGAGACTGGCTTGAAAAGTGCATTTTGTCAAATACCACCCGCAAAACCGTCAATTATTTACTATGGCGTTGCCACTCCTTTTCGTGGCATCAGAATGTACAGCAGATGTGCAATGGGGATGCCAGATTCGGAGAGCGTACTGGAGGAACTGATGTTCCGTGTCCCAGGTAACCTTGTGCTGGAAGAGATAGTTGCTAAGATTGGAGATGGCGCGTACATTGGTAGTGACACCCAATCCGACCTCATGAATAACTGGAGTCGATTCCTGGCTGCATTAGACATGAACTATCTGACACTGTCAGCATCAAAAAGAGTTAATGCGCCTCGATCTGCGGTTATTCTTGGCTGAATCTGGCGACAGGGCAATATATCGGCTAGCCCACATCGCCTTGCCAAACTCTCCACATGCTCTACACCAGGGACAGTTAAGGGTCTTAGATCGTTAATTGGTACGTACAAAGTAATTAAAAGAGTATTACCGCAGTACATACAGTAGTTAACCCCTTTAGAGGACGCCATAGCAGGTAGGAAATCTAAAAAAAAAAAAAACAAATATTGTGGTCTGATGAGCTTAGGAGTAGTTTTGCCAGGGCACAGAAGCTATATTGTGGAGCGCTTCAATTGCTTCGCCTCATCCAGATGACCAGTTCTGGGTAATTACCGACGGTGCTTCACGTCCAAGGGGCATCGGTACTACTTTGTACATCTCGCGCAATGTCAAACCACGTGTGACGGGCCATTTCAACGCTAAGTTACGCAAACACCTCGTCACGTGGCTGCCTTGCGAGCTCGAAGCACTGGGCATAGCGGCAGCCATCACGCACTTCAGTCCTTTCTTTTTCAAGCCCTGGCATAGTACATGCGTTCCCGGTGACAGTAAGCCATGAGTTGAAGCATTCATGAAGCTCTGCTGGGATGAGTTTTTGAGCAGCCTTCGTGTTTCGACATTTTTGTCTACAGCCAGCCGTTATCAGGTATCCATCTGACACTAATCAGAAACTGCCAATATCCCCTCTGATTTTGCCAGCAGAAATGCGCCAGAATGTAAGGAAGAAACGACCTCGGCAAATATATAGGTGGGGTGCGCTGATCTTAGTCGATCTCACCTAATTTAGTTTAGGGCAATAGGCCTTAAAAAAACTCGCTCATCAAGAGGACGTTAAAAGGTATTTACGTGTCGCCACTATTGCAAACGATTGCCTATTGGTAGTTGTTCAGCAGGCCCTACAGATGATCGTATTATAGTCCCAAGGGCAGTCTTAGATGGCCTAGCAATGTCTTTTCATATCAGGCTTGACCATCCTTCCTTCAACCAATTGAAGGTGATGATGCAGAGATAATTTTTTGCCTTAGATCTCGAGAATACCGTACGTACAAAGTCACACAGTTGCCTCCAATGTGCGGCGTTGCATATGCCACCAAAGGCCAGAGTAGCACAGAGTTCAAATGACCTTCCAACTACTGTGGGCGTATCACTTACCACACACGGATGCGTCGGTCTACACAGTTTATTCAGTTTGTGCTTGAGTGTGTTACCTCGCTGACAAATGCTTGCATTCTCCAGGATGACGTGGGAACACGCTACGCGACGCCATTATCCAGCTTTTTTTATTCTACTTGATGGGCCATATGCCACAATTCGCACTGACCTAGGTCCAGGGTTCCAGGCAATCCAAAGCGATAAGCTCTTAGAAAAACACCGTTTATGTATTGAGCTAACCCGTGCAAAAGAACAGTAATAAGAACCCCCGCGCCGAAAAAGCTATAGAGGACCCATCTGGCGGTCCAGTCTCGGTCATGGCCTTAGCTATAGTCACATCACGCCTCAATTCCGGAGTTATGGCCCCAGGACTATCGGCGCGAGAGATGTTCACCCAACGAGACCTGTTTACCAAAGCGCAGCTTCCTTTCACGGATCAGGATGCCATTCTAACCCAACATCAGCATCGTTCCAGTAACCACGCCCACAGTGAACAAAGCAAGGCTCTCCACGCTATTTATAGAAATGAGCCAGACGCAAAGGTTTGGGATTTAGTTTATTTACACAGTGACAGGAATAAATCGAAAGCTAGGGATCTCTACTTGGTTACCAGCATCGACGGGCCATGATGCAAAATACAAAAGTTTACCGGGTCACAGCTGCGCAATATGTCTTACCGAGTACAGCGTACCGAATGCTTTACGGTACCCCCTACATCTTCAGTTTGTGCTTCAAATTTGCGTTCATACGCTATGGATGACTCTGTTGAAGACGACATGTTTGTCCCATTGATACCTCCTCATATGTCAGCCGAAACTGTCAGCTGAGCTGTCTATGCCTAGTGATGTTAATGTCCCGTCTGTGCTTCATTCTGGTGTCAGCCCTGCTTGAAAGAGCTAATGCCTGAGTGTTGCGAAATGCCACAGGGAGAGGAACCCCGACGGTCCAACAGAAAACGAACTCCTAATGTTCGACTTAAGGACTATGTGCTGACGTTAGGTGTTTTTCTAGCTATTTACACGTTGCTGTGTATCATTGTTGGAGTGGGCCATCTGATGTTATAGTTGCCCCTTTTCTTCATTGCAATCTGTCTCCATGATCATTTATTTATATTACATTTATTTTATGCAGTAGTTCCGAAATATGTGGCTCTAGGTATGTAGCTGGTGCGTGCATTATATGTAGGCTATACTGCTTGTATCTCTGTATGGCGCTTTAGTGTATGATTTTCTGCATCTTCAACAGTCGTAATTGCACTACCCAATATGTTAGGTTGTGTTGTCCGAATATAATTGATCCGTTGTTCAGATACCCTTAGGTTTTACCATTACCTTCCGGGTGATGACTTGGTGTTTTGTTCTCGTTCATAAGTAAACAAATAATTATATAACAGAACGAAGAGAAGGGAAAAGAAAGAAGGATAGCGCCAGTATGGCATAGATTGGGTAGTGTGTTAACGGCTTACCGTAAAGTATGGAAATCCCTCTAAATGGATGATTGGCCAATAAGATTCTTGCATGCACCAAGTGTTGGGTGTTAAGTCGCTTTTTTTTTGTTTTGACCGGCAACCGTGCTTCATGTGCCGTGTGTATAGTGTGAAGGTTTCACCGAAATAACCAAATATTTCCAGATGATCTATATTTGTGAATGTTTTCCACAGACTGTCCGTTGGTCCCTTTATCTCATACTGACGCATAATGTGTCTTTAATTCCTTAATAATTATTCAGATATACAATTCTGCAAGCAGAAGCCTATACATCGGTTATTGACACTATAGTTATTATCGTCATGGGCTTATTGTTTTTGCGGTCACGGGGCCGCACTTTTGAAAAGCTTATATTTCAGATGCAATGTCAAATATCAACTTTATATCCTAACACATATTACAGGGTAATTTTTTTATCTTTGTGCTGCTGCGGAGTTCGGACCATCTTTTCTCATGAGGGCGATAGCACCCAAAGTTATTATTAGACTTGTTTCTAACTCGGTGGAAGGCAGCAGCATATGACTTGCTCGAACTGAGTAACTGTTAGGTGACGTTGACCTTCACTTTCGGAACTTTTAAGCACTTTCAAATTAATACCATTGAACTGAATTGATTGAAATACTACCTTACGCATATCTGGACAAGCAAGCAAGTCGTTCTTGTCGATAATTATTCTCCTCTAGCAAATTGCCTCTATTAAACAGATATATTAGATTTGGTTCCCACCTGATGTTAATCAGTGATGTATGACTACCTAAAAATGATTAACTTTTGGGTAACCTTTGACCCACTGATTCGATTTATTTTAATAATGTTAGTTGTTCCTGTATATTTGTATCGAACTATACAAGTAATTACCTATTCTCTGAAATGAGGTCACTGTGACCCAGTGTAGATTTAAACCTTGGTCAGTGTATGTGTATCCCTCTGATTACCCTTATTCCTATTTATTGAAAGTACACCAGATTGTCCAGTCTGCACAATTTTGTGTGACCGTTACCACTTTTAGTGTCATCTCATCTTTGACTTTGATAAAAGTGTCAAGTTACAGTAAAAGTTAGCCATCGCTTGTTCTTTATTTAACAGTATGTGCAGTTTCCCTAGATTTTTCGTTGATGGGACGCTCTCTGTATTTGCTAATTCAATTACAATTTCATCTGGTTACTCTATTTATGTTTAGCATAACATGTTTTTCAAAACCCGCAAATGCTGAAACTAAAATAAATACACTGCATATTATTTAATTTTGACTCAGGAAACAACATACGAACGCCCTTCCACTACCAGGGTTGTTATCCCTCAAGGTCTAAGCAACTCCTGCAGACAAATTTTTCTCGTAAGGTGTGGGCGAAGAGTTGTAAATCACACTGTACTGGATATAAATTTTATACTTTGGGAAAGCAGGTAAGTCAGTGAAAAAGTTTACACATTTAAACCATTTTTTTTATCTCAGATGATAATCATCGGACTTCATATTTAGAGGGTATACATTCAAACAAAAAATGTCCTTATCCATTTGCAGCTGTTCTCGAACATACAAAGGTGGCAAACACCCTGATTTTTAAATACCTCGGATACTCAATTGGAAACTCTTTTTTTCTGGTGCAACTTTCTATGGGTTTATGGGCTATAACTTTCTTAATATGCATCAAAATGCTTAATTGTGGCATCAGTATAACTGGAAGAACAAGGGCCACAGAGTGATATATAGTAAAAAGTAATTTAGAGAAGTAACATGTTATTTTTACATGCATTATTTGTAACGAAGGTATGACTGTAGGATTAAGGCACATTTTTCTAACTGAACCTTTTTGATATTTCCTCAAGGAAAAATGTAGTCTATTATAGCTAAACTAACCTAATTTGGTTTAACATGATACAGAACGATACAATCTGGGTACACATTTTCACGAAAATGTCATTTCGCTCATATATGGAATTCTTGACATGCTATCATGACCATATTTAGCAAAACAACAAGTGCAACTCAAAAATCAAATGTTTTTTACGTGTTTGTGATTTTTTTTTAAAAAGTCGACCTGGTGTAGGTTTGAGAGATCTTACTTTTGGAATATTCTCGGTCTAGTGTTATGCACAGTTGTACACACACCGTGTGACTGATGGAAGGTGAAGGGGACGAGTGAGGTCAATGACTGACATTGACTTGCGGGCTCAGATGTATAGAGTGACGGCCTCGAAGACGAGAGAAAGAGAAAAAAAGACCCGACTGTTCACCTAAAACACAAGTTGCACATTTATCGATTCAGCTGGTTGATTCAAATAACACATTTAGTCCAATGCAAATGTTTCTCGTATGGTTACAGTCTATGAAAAATATCTAGAGAATGATCCAAATCAGTTTAATTTAAGAGAAAAACATATAAGAAACAGCCTGATGGAACACCATTGGTGTGAGGAGGGAGATTTACATTTACATTTTAAACATAAACTCACTAAAGCCATTAATCACACTGCACAGGGTAGTTTCTGATCACTTGACCATCGCGCACATGCAACATCGGGATGTCTTGTCGCTCACTCTGTCCGCCGCTCTCTGTGTGTACACATCACTATCAGTTCACTTATATCTACACAGGGCTCCAACCACCAACCGCTCCTCGTTTGAGTACTCATTTGCCTCTTGAGGCACAATTCACGCAGTACTTTCTGATAGCAGCTCTGCCTATCCTATATGAATAGGGAATCAATGTCTTTCACTGGTGTTTTCTCCTGGAATCATCCAGCTTTAGGTAACTGAATACATGTTTCATGTTGCATATATGTCTATTTTTTGTGTAATAGATCTTTTTCTTACGTACATTATTATAGAATAAGCTGTTTTTAGGTGCACAATCGTAATTAATCGTAATATCAAAAAAATTGAAATTGTTTATATATTTTCAGAATTTTGCGAGGTGGGAGAATTGTTGCAGTGGCAACAAGTTTGCTACTGAAGAACATTCGGGAGAGTGTTCAAGCAATTCATGTAATCAGAGGTTTCTCTGTTCTCAAAATAATGACATCAATTCCGTGTATAGTGCAAAAACATTATATGGTAAGTTTCAGATCTAAGGGCAGTGGTAAATATCAATATCATAGTATTCACCTGATTTGTCATCCGAAATAATAGTATGACATATTTTTTTTCAAAACATTGATTTATTCTAAGAAGCATTTATCGTATACTTTTTTCACTATATTTTTTGCTTACAAAATTGTACAGGTAGATATCTTAATATTTTACTAAACGCTAAATAACCTGGCAGTCTACTATCGTGATAATCGATTTATTTAATAACCGTTAGAATGCGGAATAGACCCTTTAAGCTCCCGAAGTCTGAAATTGTTTCATTAAAAACCTCTGTATACTAATTGTCAGTGGTCAACCTTTGGGCGCGGGAACATCCGAAAAGAGTGCTGAGTCAGCGCCAGTGTGTCGTGGTGGACGGCGACCAGTCAGGTGGTCTGAGACTGAAGACCGTCCCGTGCTCCAGTGCTCATTATCCTCTGTGTGTTTTAGGTCAGATAGCAGAATTTATCACCGGATGGCAAAATGTACTACAAACATACATTAATTTATTCCATAATGAATTACGCAAACAATGTAGTATATTTATTTAATGTTATACATATATAGTACATTGAATAAATAACATTTAATATTTAAGTTATACTATATGCTAATATTATTTTATATTATAACTTTTTCGAATCTTAATTTTGTTTATTATTTAACAAAAGGTAAGTTAGCATTAAGAATAAAGAGTAATTATGTGTGTGTGTGTGTCTGCTTTCAGATAAAAAAGGTTCTTGCAATGAAACAGAATTTGAGAGCAAACAGAAAGGCAAATGTATGCTGTCTTTAAATGAAGTATTAACATGGGAGAAGGCAATGGAGAAGTGTAAGGATCTTGAGCCGTCACGTGGATCTCGTCCCGCTGTTGTAAACGCTGACGATTTAGCGCACATGGAGAAAAAAATATACACCCCGGCTTATGTGTCGGCCACGAGTCGGGTTTGGACCTGGGATACAGGCGGTTGCTCTCTATTATAAAAATATACATACTGTCTGTACTTGAGCTTAATTCCTTTCGCATATAAAAAGATATATAGAGATACTTATACCTTTTATAGATAAGCCAATACCTAGACTTATTGGGCAGTTATGAAGAACTATTGATGACAATAGCTCGTGAAGCTACTAAGTTTTAGTGTACGCAGAGTACCAATAAGAGCTTCAGTGTAGACATTATTCATATTAATAAATTAGAAATATTTGCCCAAGACATCTAAAGTTGTGAGAACTGAGAAAGCTGCTCAATTCCACTTGGTGGTATATATTTTAATCTGCAATCGTACAACGTTATTGTTTTTGACAAAAAAGCACATATGTACCTCGAATAATTTATGCTGTTTTAAAATATAATGACAGCAGCAGATACCTATAGAAAATAGGATATATTCCATTAATTCCATATTCAAGGTAAAATTGGTCTCAGGTTGGCATATTTTGACATCGGACATTGAGTTTGTTTAAATAACTAACCAAATCATCCCCAACCTTTTTTAATTTCCCCTGGGGTATAGATAGAACGAATCATATATAGGCCGTATAATGCACATTTATGTAGCAATTGCATTCCTTGCCATATGGTCAATCCGCTTTTCGACTTCCACTTCGTCTTAAACCCATGCTTCACGGCTTCGAGTTTTGAACTTTTACTCTTGCCAATTATGGTGATTCGGCAGAAACGAAAGAGATAAATGATAACTGGGAAGCTGGGGACAGCCGGCTGCCCACGGAAGGACGGTGTTTACAGGTGAACAAAGGAGGAAAATGGGTATCAGCTGACTGCAATGACACTGCCGGATATATCTGTATGCTTAGTAAGTAAACCCGTGACGCAAATTTCAGTGAATTATTAAAGCCAAGACTAATATATCAGGTTATGCAAGATGGTTTTACTTTCGCTGAAATAATGAAAGTATTCCACAAAATATATAGAACGGATGCCAACGTATGTTTTTGATTTCATTTAAGTGGTATAATAAATTGCATAGTCTGCCACCTTTAAGATAGAAAGTTCCCTGTCTGTTAAAAAGCGCGGGATGTTACGTCCTAAACAGACGCTACTGTAGATATCATTGGATTATATTTTACCCTCTCATTATAGTTTCTATAGTGTAAGGTCACTCCATTTTCACGAAGTGCTGAAGTGAAAAAACATCAACAGCTCACAAGTACAGAGTACTACCCTGTTGTTAGTTTCATTCCGGTCAGTCGCAGAGCACAGAGACGTCACACGCTCAGTGATGCTTACCGATTTGATTTTGGAGTGGTGCGTCAAAGCATAGTGACGTCACACGAATTGTGGTACTTCAGCACTAATCACCGGCTCATATTAACAAATTCTATAGGGACAGTCATATGAACTTTTAATGACGTGTCGTATCGCGTATGTCGGGCGCTTGAATCCGGTTACTAACATGCGTGATTGGATAAGATCTGATAAATGCAAATTTTAACTCAAAATCTTTAGTTCTTGTGGAAGCCTATTTGATTTCATATTGTCTCCTTGTACAGATGTGATTTTCTTATTTTGTATCAACATATTCAGATATACGGTGCCCGATTTATCAAATATACCCCACTACAACAAAATCCGATTTATCTGTTGGATAAAGTCAAGTTTATATATAATTTGTAATGAAATGAAATAAAAATTTCCTTCAAATTATGACACTAACACCGTAATGAGACGATTGTTTTCTGTCATATACCCATAACCACAATAATATTTACAGCGGTATTTCCTACTCAACCGACCGTCAAAAAGAACACTGGGTCCTCTATTCCAATCGAGACAGAAGACACGAAGGACCCCATAGGTTAGAATTTGAGAAATAGTAACAACTCATGATAACTCAGATTTTGTAGTTCGTGTTCAAGATTTTTCGATTTGGTTTTTATCTTCTTATAGAGATGATTCATTTAATTATGATTTATCTACAGTATAAAGTCAGGGGATGTTAAATTTATGCAAAACATATTGATATATTTGTTAAGGATTTTGATAAAATTAATATTCACTTTATTGTGTTCAGTAACACAGATAGTATATTATTATGTAACAGTGTATAAGCTATTTTTCTTTGCTTTCTGAGATAACATATTGTTCCAAAGACAGGGATCGTTCCAGTCACTCTGACAAAAAATCGTTCTCACCACGGTGATATAATTTTGAATACTAATCATATCTAGGAAATTAAGCAATATTTAAAATATAAGATCTAGGTAATATTTTTATATGTACAGGTTTACTCTGCCATAATTTATCAAGTGCACCACGTTGATATTATTCTTTTGAATACTACACATATCTTGGAAATCTGGCAGTTTTTATATAAAGCAGACGACTCATTATTATATATGTGCATGTTTAACCTTCTGCAACTTTAACAAGCCGATAGACGCATGCAACTAACAGCATTATATTGAATCACAAACTCTTATTCAAGGCATGAAACACTCATTGGGTATATTGTATATATATATTGTACATCCAATGTACAGCATATCTTTATGAGAGAAAAGTTTCAAATGCCTGAATGTTAAATGAACACATTTCATAAAGTAAACAATACTATTCCTCTCATAGATATATGATATGTTTATCCCATTAATACAAGCTTCAATATATATATATATATATATATATATATATATATATATATATATATATATGCGCGATCGGTTTTTTCGAGAAGCAGGTGATCAAGCTAACTTGTTTGATTATTTACGTTCTTTAGCAAAAGCATGAAATCAATTTAACGACTTGTCAGCTACATATGATTATGTTTATTAAAAAAGATCACAGTTTTTGGGACCTTAGGTTGACCGGCCAAATAAACGACTGGTGTATCGAAGACGAAATCATATCAACTGAAAACGTTGCTTTGCCTTGGAGTTGTTGCCCTCGTTCTTGCAAGAGGACTAGCCACTGTTTAAGCGGTATATACCAGGTAAATCTTACTTATTTGACTCCTACATGATAGCCTTTGGAACTTGCTACCACAATATTATTATACAGTCATGCTTTCATAGTTGTAATGTTTTGTTAGACATTTTGTAATCGTAAGGGGTAATGCGTTGGAATTAAGAGGATATATTAATCATTCATATTTGCATTATTTCCATAATGTTAAACTATCATATATCTGCATGTTTTGGAATATTACTGCAGTAATTCATCATTTGTAAAGAACTAACTGTGAGATTAATTAACTATAAAATATGCAATGTTTAATCAGAAAAAAAAATTATGTGTAAATTATGAATATTAAGTCAAGCTTCTGTTCTTCATGTTAATTACGCTTTGCCTAAACCATTTGAGACGATGGTTCTAATCTAATGTAGAAGTATACAGGTCTGTTTTGCCGTTCACCATTACGTTGTCTGTTGAGTGCTCCTGACACTGATCTGTATGGTCAAATCATTGCTGTTATTTAATAGGCTTGTTGGGACCTAACCAATGCTATACACACTCAAACTCGCTGAAGTACGGACATGATTTATTAAAACAGGAAGAAGTTTAGGTTTGACAATGAAATAGAAGCAAGGCTGCAAGGCGAAGAAACTGATGATATTTTTACGCTCTCAGAGTACGGTGACCTTGACCAATAATTAAAGGTGAATGTCTAGGAAAGAGCAATGCTAACTGGGCAAGGCAGAGAAAGCCTACCGATAGTCTGTATGGAGCTGACAGCTCAACATGCCCGCTGAAAGATTTCTATGAAAATGATGGCTGACAATTAATCCTGATCACTCAACCAGATCGTCCTAAGGGAACGGTCATCTGCAACATAATTCGTCGCAACACTTGGTTGAAGATGTGCATGAACTGGTGGAGAATGTTTTCTGTCAAACCGCGGTTTGTGACGTCATTACATACGGACAAATCAATCAGAAGGTTACCGCGTGCATCCATAGGGTTTGCATCTGTTGACATCGATGGCTCCATATGGAGCTCTGACTCCAAATGATATTTATGAATCAGCCGGTCTTGGTGAATATATGTGATATGTAACTAGTGCAAAATCAAAAGAGTCAGCAGATACAAACATGGACGCTACCATAACGTACGAGCTAGCTACTGTGAACGAAAGAAACAATTCGGGAATCAACGCCTTAACATTACTTATTTAACAAAAAGGCAAATTTCCCTTAGGAACATAAAGTACTTTTTAAGGCACCCATGGGAAAATGTGTTGGGCCTTAGATGATCATAGATGAAACATTGAAATTGTTTAATCATATTTTTTGAAAGAAAACTGTCTTACATGGTAACTTATTCAAGGGAAATTGTATTAACTGTAATAATAAATTGAACCTATTAAACATATACTTGTTTATCAATTGTATTTTCAATGCTCCCATTGTCAGCGGTATCCTTTCTTGTAAAAAAATTTGCATGTCATACAACACCCGAGCCTTCTCTTTCTCTACCTTGGAAAAAATCTGCCAAATAGCATTTACCACAAGAAATACCGGAGGTCATCGCTGGGATGTCCATCTCGTTTTTGTTTCCTACCTACACGTCTGCATGCGCTATCACTCTCAGCATACTTGTTTTCCTATGCCAGGGCTTTGGGTCCCCCTTTTCTAAGATTCTGTATACCTCCTTTCACAGGACCAAACATGAAGCGATACGGTAAAAATCACAGCGGAAATATCAGTAACTAGATATCGACATAGGCCTATCCTATTAACTTATTCTGTCCATATTACGAGGTTTATTCACGCATAGGTGACTTTATGAGTGTATATTTGTGAAAAAGTTCCACGACGGCGTTCCTTAATCCCGATCATGTGCCGGATCATGTGCGTGTACAGTGGTAACTTGTCCTTCCACGACCACTCTCTGTTTCTCTTTTATTTTGTATTATTTTGTTAATATTTTCAGTAATCCTGTTATAACATTATCATTAGAGGCCCATTGGTTTTAACTATTTATAGGCATAATCAGATTACCATACCATTGGCATACAAGATATACAACTATGATATGCATTATGGTGAGAATATTTAAAAAAAAAAGAAAATAAAAATAACAGAAATCAGACATTGTCCGGCAATCTCTAAATAGCGTGATGGCAGTATTATTTGGTCTGCCCGTTTATCCCGCTGAATATTGTTTTTTGGCAAAAAAAACCTCAACCCCAAATGCATCAAATGTTACATTTCCAATTGATAGGATCAGTTTTATCACCTACGGGGCCCTGTATCCACCTTGGCTATCATTGTTGTCTGAGGTTTTTCGTCGTTGTACTTCCTTGTAAACGATATATATATAAATATATATATATATATATATATATATATATATATATATATATATACTCCCAAATCCCTTCATGCTAAAGTTCCCAGAACCCGTTTTTGCATTAATATATTCGGCCCATATTTCCAGGTTAATTTGTGAATATTTCCTAAAGTCCCTCATGGAACCCGATCATGAGGTGGATCCACACTGAAATCTAATCGATTCTTCATTGGCCCATTCTCCAAAGGCTCTGAAAATGTCATAAGATTTTGTTTATAATTGCGTGAGTTATGTAGTGAACAAACACACAGACAAACGCACAAATGAGAGGGAATGGACGCATACCCCCCTGACGGACGCAATTAGATTTAACCACACTTGGTGTAGTATCAGCTCTCCGTTCTGCTTACCCGCTGATCATATATAGTACAATGGTATCTATAACATCCGAATACGAATAATATGAATGCAATCATCCGAGATATTTCCAGTGTCATTCCGTGTACCGCTGTATCTGTAGCTCTTAGTATTTAGTCCTCCTTCAGTGATATTAAGGGTTAACCATTAGTGTAAGAATATGATGTAGTAACACAATAATCAGTCACATGTCAAATATGTAAATCAACGACTGTGCTATATGATTTAAATAGAATATTAACTTTTTTAATCTGTAGTGAATCTCAGTCCACTGGTAAAGAATATGTAGTTCCTACATTAGCCGCACAATGGCGCGACATACAGGGAGGTTCCTCAAAAAGTTTACCTTTTTTCATATTTCCCTTTACAAAAAATAATCTCTTACAACATAATATAAAAAGGCTGGCTAAAATCTTAGTCTGATAGTGCGGGTGGAACCTGTGAAACAAATAGCTAACACAGTTCACAGTACCCAAGTCATTACAAATGTGCTCCAGCGGCATTTATCGGCAATGTTTCCCTGGGCCTTCTCTTCGTTATGCTGATTTCTGAAGAGGTCACAGATTGTATGGTTGTACAATTTGTTGCTAATATTTCATAACAGTATCCAGGACAACTGATTGCTAATAAATCCCGAATACATAAAATACCCTTTCTCCTTAAGATACCCCTATATACTTTAATATATCAAAGCAGTCTGGTCTCACGAAACTTACAATGAAGTAAAATAGTGGCAATTATATTGAATCTTTAAAAATCAAAAGACTGTGAGATACTCGGGTAAACAGAGCTTTGTAGATGTTTGAAGAAATGTATATTAAGGGCTCCCTGTGTATATAAGAGCTGTACAGGAAACAGATAGATTTTGCTGATTGTCAACTGTTTCAGGTGCGGTAATAGGCCAAGAACTAAATCAGCAGTGGCCACACCTGGCACATTAGCTACGCTTGACTTGGGGAAAAATGCCTCGGTCACCTAAGCTAGGCTCCCCGATTCGATTAACCGGGTGCATGAATAGCCTGATACAAGGATAAAAAGAGTGTCTTCTGATCTCATTTAGCTGTTTCTGTTTCTACTGAGGGTATTGCATTTGCATATTTAGTTTTATACAGTGGTGTATTGACCTTATTGTTTTCTTATCTATACATCTTGGATCTAGCGTCCCAGTGTACAAGACTGAAGCACCGCCTACCCTCATTTCCATGTAGAGTACATCCCTACTTTTTCACAAGAGTGATAACATGTCAGAGTGAAAATTTGACAGTTCTGACAGTTTTGTCGTACAGAAGACCTGCATGTATCTATGCACGTAACTAGAGAGTGGTTAGATATAACGGCTGGATTTTTGTTTGTTCATCCATCATCGATAACATTCTCGTTTACAGGACTGGTGGTGCCACCTACAATGATTATTGCGTAGTATGTGTCCCAGTATATTTCTCAGGAGCGATTTGACATATCAGCCTGAAATTATGCATGTCTTAACATCTTGGACAGCTGCAAGACTGATGGCGTCACCTACAATAATCTATGCACAGTGTATGCCCTTGCGTTTTCCCTGGAGTTATCAAACAAACCAGCCTGAAAGTGTGCATGTCCAGACATCTCGGATAGCTTCGAAGTAAACAAGACTTGTGTTGCTACCTGCATTTGCTTTTGCGTTGCATGCATCTGTGCACTCATCTCAGGAGTGGTATGACGTATCTGCCTGAAATTCTGGATGTCCATGCAATCGTCTTCGAAGGCTTTGTTGTACACAAGACTGTTTGCACAAAAAAAAAAAAACAATAATTTTTGCGTATTGTACATCCATGCAAGGATTTGAGGATTGATGTTTGTGTAATTGGTGCTTGTATCAGGTACAAACTTCTTTGCATGTGCGTTGTGCATCTATGTCTCACACATCTACTTGGAAAGTAATCAAGTACTTTAACAATAATGGCCAGGTGTTACTATATTATTAGGGAAGGATTATACCTGATGTTTATCCCATTGCATTCGTTCTCATTTGGCCAGTAGGCCTTGTTTTCTTACTTAATAAAAAAAATGTCCACAAGGTACAACAGGGCATGTGTAACCTTTTTGGGTACAATAGCTTATATTGCTCAATTACTAGTGTAGAAAATCAAAGATAAACTAGACATTTCTTGGCACCGCATGTGCCATAGTATCCCAGAAACCATATATTTTTTCTGATACTTAGGCCTTAACATTTGCAAAAAAATGGTGCCATATTTCTAAAGGTGTTTTGTCATTTTTTTCAGGTCAATTTTTAGTTTAGTGCAAAAGGGGGTCAATGTGTATAAATATATACTTGAGAGGAAAAACTTGTAACATGAAATCTCAAAATGGCCAGTGTGGTACATTAACTCACAATAACTTAGATGCATTACAAATAATTATTACAAATTGGAGAGCACTTTAAGAGCCCATTCCTCCGCCAACTTCTTAATCCGCATCAACATACAAACAACTTTTAACAGACCATATAACCATGAAAAAAAAAAATAATTAAATAATCAAATCAGTTGTTCCGAGGCCCACGATCCATTGTTCAAGAAATTGTCATTAAAATCCATAAAAAATAGTGGTGAGACAATAAAAGATTCTGTTGTAATTTGTACAATCGGTAAGGTGGACCACTTGCTGATTTCAGGTAACCTGAATCGTATACACTATCGCTCCGTGCTCCTTGGTTATCACTAGAGGATAAAGATTTAGCCACATTTATACAAACAATATGACAATGACCCTCTTATACTTCCATTATGATTTTGCTGATTCATCAATCCATTTTTCCATCATTACATCACTGACACCATTATCTCACTCGCAGATAGTGAAGTCATAGAAATTCATCTCTTTCGATTTGTTTATCCAAAAATATATGTATGGTTCTTAGTGATTTTTATTTTATTCTTGTGGATATTTTGGTCATGAGCTAAGAGAGAAGTGAAATAAAGTAGAGGCGGATTATTTATTTTTTATGTTTATTTTGCGAAGAATAATCATAAAAAAGAGCAACTTAGGCTGAATATTTATTTCCAGATTCTCTCTCACATAGCACTGATCCATCCAAAAGTTAGGAAATGTTCACTCGTCCACTTTTCACAATATAACAGAGTTTAATTCAACTTGTGTAGCTAGTGTGTGGACATATAAGCAAGCAAAAGAATGTACAACGCTGATCAAATAACGTCCATCAAATAACTTCTTTGTGCGGGCAATAACATATCATTTAGGAACAAATACACCTTCTGTGGGGCAGCTGTTTGCATTAATAATTTTTCTTTTTATTTACAATCTTTATTTAAGCTCTTGTCATCAGGTATTATACAGTAGACAAGTATCTACATACATTTACATTTAGGATGAGATGAAAAGGATAGATAAGTATGACTGAATGAAAAGCACATTATTTTTTATTTAATGCATCAAGGAGACTGTCTGGAGAAAACCAATTGGAATTTTTTAGAAAATGTATCAAAATAAAGTTCTGTTTAAGGAAACAATCTTTTTTTTAAATGAAATATTAAATCTAATCTTAATTTAATTGTGTCACATTGAGTCAAATTATGTTCTCCCACGTGTTTGTAAATGATCTTCTATCTCATCAGACTTCCGGGATGATTTTCTGGAAATATGAAATCCTAGGTATTTAGGCTATACAAGTTTAAGAATTAAGATCTTAACAGACACAAGACAAAACAATGGTAAAATGTTAAATGCTGCATGGTTATTATTTAATTCTTGTCCCACTTTTCATTTTCCTTAAATGGATTATAAAGATATTCAAATTTGAGTTAGATTTTGCCAAGTAAAGAAACTCGCGAGAAATGTATTTTTGTAATCGAACAAAACATATGACAACATAAGCTGTTCCATTCGTATGAGCAGGATTGGTACAGCTTTCTTTCCAAAACATTCTTTTTGAAAAAAATTATTTTATAGACAATGAGTGGCAGCCGGGTTACACTATTTATCTAATGCAAGCTTAATTTTACATACATATCAGAATGAAGATAAACTATTTTGAATTTTTTTGTCATATCTTATGGAATATTGAATGGCTGTCACTGTATACGCTTTATTTGCTAGAGTCATTAAATACGGGGCATTTCAGATGAAGAAGGTAAATGTATTGGTTGGAGTCTAGTTTTGTTTTTTATTTGATTATTTATGCCAGATAAATGTATGCAAACTTGTACCGTTGGAGGCCTGCATAACCAAAATTCATTTCTCTGACACCTTGATCCAAAACGGGTTTTGAGTTGGCGCACATGCTAACACAATGACGTGCATTATGTAGCAAAACATGTGCCTTGATTGGATATATAATTAAACGTCTTGCATTATTTTTTCGGGTAAGCCATATTCTTCCATATAATTATTATTGTAATATTAATAACGGTAATAAAAACAACATAAAAATTGTTGACTTTAAAATGTGAGGATCAATATAGAGAAAGTAAATATTAAGATTTAGGATCACATGCAAAATTCCTATTATTAACATTTAAATTTTCTGAAATGGCACTTTGTGATGGAAACGTCATAAGTGCTATCATGCACAAAGCATTCTGTATGTTGCCAGCAAGTCTCGTAGAATCTGAAATCAGTTTGTTTACTGATCGTCCAATTTCCTGTTTAATGATTTCTCTAACAAACACATGAATAACTTATTAACTATATCGAAATTTGGTAAATATGAACTATAAATAGTATAACCTGGCATTTAAAACACCATTTAATGTACAACGTTTTGATAACTATGGGAGAAATTACATTTGTTTTATGAATAACCTCGAGGTCTTCATGTGCATACCCTGTAATTCTGATGGATTCGTCAATTTAATTAAAAAGATAGGTCGTTAGAATAGATCGTTAACTGGAATAACTAATTTACAAGCAAATATCTGTAGTTCTATCTAGCGTACATAATTTCTCTATAGCATTTAAGAATTGGCACAAATAAAGAATTATAAAATTATTGAAAGAAAACAGGATCTGGCGTTTTTTATTCTGTTCATACCTTGATTTCCGATCCCTAAGACCAATAATTTGGTAATCTGATTTTAATTTATTAATTGCCATTCCTATAATAAATCAGCATTGAGTTAGATGTCCGATCTTGCGCATGCCTAACTTCCAAACTAGACGACCTGAGGTCGAACGCTTGCCGGAAGTGACCGGAAATAAGACAGCGAAATAGATGGACAGTTACTAGGCAGACAGACAGGGAACATTTGGATCTGATCAAATGAAAAACCTCTATCACGGGGAAAACAGTAGCACATATGAATAAGGTCTTGCTGATTTTCAAAAGTCAAAGAGGAGTAGACAGAGAGACAGACAGACAGAGAGACAGACAGACGGATAGAGAGACATTAATAGTGTTATTATTAGTAGCCATCCTATACAGGATAATCCATTTTTGGACAGAAATAAAAATAATGGAAGTCCAACTGAATCCTTGGCAGTTCTTCTATTCTTGAGTGCTGGAAATAAGAAAAGCACTGAAAATGAAACTTGAAGAGTTGAACGTCCAGAATGCCGAAATGCAAGCGAAGCCGCGTTCGTGTTAGACAGAGACCCGACCTCTGGGTAAGGGAGACGTGACCTTTCATTCCTGGACAAATAGGTCGGCCTGAGGACATCTTCAAGTCTGATGATGGCTTAAATTAGGGCTGTCCTTGAAGAAAAAAGGCAGTCGGTCAGCCTGCGTCCGGGAATTATAAAATTCCAAGAAGTCCTGCCCATCACGGATTAACTGTAATGTCCCCTTGGTGTAGGTTATCTGTAATGTGAAATTTAATATATTTTAAAAATTGGAATCTTTGGTTAAAAAAGGAGAGACTTTTAAGGAGTCTGAAGTGGTAAGTAATAAGATAAAAAAATTTGAGGCCCTAGTTCCGTGGTGGGTTAGGACTTGATATATAAAAATATATTCTGGCATGAGAGATAAAAATATATTCTGGCATGAGAGAGGGGTGCTGTCAAATTTTTTGGCGCCTGCCGCACGTTTGTGAATAAAACGGTACACTTGACACGGGCGCGATGGAAATTTAAGAGGAAAGGTAGTAATCCCAAGCCGTAGTTGAGTTGTTTTGACCCCAGAGTTTGCAGTCCTAGCTGAAATAGGCATGGGACGGGCTCTTTTTTAAACCCGGAACGCCAGAAGAGGCTGGAGATTGAATGAAGGATTGGGCCATTTTTTTATCCGAAAAACCTGGGAATTGACAATTAAAAAAAATGACAGGGACCTTCTTAGCCCGTTCCAGCTCAGGGAACGGTCATTAGAATATTGTCGGGAATCCATATTATCCTACCTGTGGGCTGGGACGGTCCAGAAAACCGCAATTATACGGGTATCCATAAAATTGTATGTCAATTTTTGTCATTAATAAATACATATACATCTATAACGCGGACAGCTGGAGAATTCGCGGAGAATTCATCATGATGATATTATTAAATGTGAGCAAAGGTACAATTTATGTTTTGTATCATATTTCCTTAAGAACCTGTAAATTTGATATCCTGCATGGTTTTGTTACGGTTTGCACAGTAAACTGTTGAAAAAAATATATAGTGTTTAGCGTTTTCGTCTGATGTAAGATCGGTAGTCAATGTTAGCTGGTGATCCAGATTGGTGTTAGTGGCAGTCCCACATTGTTTGCGCTGGTTATTATTTCGGTAATTTAACAGTGAATAAATGTCTTTAGAGTAATATAGTGGTAGATTTTAAATGATTTTAACGTGTAATTAAAAGTATCATTGCATATAAAATCTCTCCGTGAATTGTCCGGGAATTCCCCGCGTTTACATATAAACGCATTTACCAGCCGTATGAAAGTTTTTGTCCGCTTTCATAATGTTTGCCGTGCCCCGGACACAAATTTAAGATGAGATGGACTAAACCCCGCCCCTGTAGGATTGTTTGGACTCTGAAGAAACGAACCCTCGCAGGAAATGCGGTGGGACGGGCTCTTTCTTATTCGATGAACGCTCGAAAAGAGTGGTGAATGATTGAAAAAATAGGGTCATTTTCACTGTCATCTTGAATAACGGAATAAATATTTTTTTTAAAATTCATAGAGACTTGGTCATCCAATAACAGCAGAAAAAAATGTTCTTTCAAATGTTGTGCGGTGTCCATTGTACCCTCGCCCACCGCCGGGATCCAAAGAGAAGCCTGGATTTTACTGCAAAAAAAAAAAAAAAACAAACAACCCCCCCCCCCAAAAAAAAAAAAAAAAAAAAAAACTTTTATTCATTTTATTTTTATTTTTTATTACTGGATGTAATTGAATATCATGGTTTATTTATAAAAAAATAAGATGCAATTCATTGGATGAAAAGAGATTTTATTAAATATATTGATACATGTTTATAACAGTTTGATATTTGATTTTTTTTTAATTTATAGACAGACAATTTGTTACCTCAAATCTGTACTCATGGTCCAACATGCATGTATTTGGTGTTCTTAGACCCATTTTAGGGTGTATATCCATGATAACAAGATAATATTACCTTGTTCCCACCAGCAAACATTTCAAGCCCCCAGAAAGCTGATTTCAGCTGAGGACAGTATATGGCTTATTATACACAGGCAAATAGTGTTTTGGACCACCTCATCTCCACCAGACTCATCACACACACCTGGTTTGGCTATCATTGCAATCCATTTACACCCACTGGCTGGAATCTCAAAGCATTTGGTTCAAATCCCTCAGAAAAAAAATTAGGGCCAGTTTGAATTTCCAAATCTGGACACAGTGGACATAGTGATATACAGAAAAAATCCATTTTTTCCCCTCAAATCTGTACTGATGGTCCCACAAACCTGGTTTTGGTGTCATTAGGCCCAGTTTAGTGTGTATATACAGGGAAACAAGATAATATTACCCTGTTCCCACAAACAAAAATTTCATGCCCCCAGAAACCTGATTTCAGGCCAGTTTATGCTTATACACAGTCAAATAGGTTCTGGCCCCCCTCATCCCCACAAAACTCAACACACACTCCTGGTTTGGGTATCATTGCAATCCATTTACACCCACTGGCTGGCATCACCAAGCATTTGGCTCAACTCCCTCAGAAAAAAAATTAGGGCCAGTTTGAATTTCCAAATCTGGACACAGTGAACATAGTGATATACAGAGAAAATCCATTTTCCCCCCTCAAATCTGTACTGATGGTCCCACAAACCTGGTTTTGGTGTCATTAGGCCCAGTTTAGGGTGTATATACAGGGAAACAAGATAATATTACCCTGTTCCCACAAACAAAAATTTCATGCCCCCATAAACCTGATTTCAGGCCAGTTTATGCTTATACACAGGCAAATAGGTTCTGGCCCCCTTCATATCCACAAAACTCAACACACACTCCTGGTTTGGGTATCATTGCAATCCATTTACACCCACTGGCTGGCATCACCAAGCATTTGGCTCAACTCCCTCAGAAAAAAAATTAGGGCCAGTTTGAATTCCCAAATCTGGACACAGTGAACATAGTGATATACAGGGAAAATCCATTTTTTTACCTCAAATCTGTAATGATGGTCCCTAAAACATGGTTTAGGTGTCATTAGGCCCAATTCAAGGTGTATATACAGGGAAACAAGATAATATTACCCTGTTGACACAAACAAGAATTTCAAGCCCCCAGAAACCTGATTTCAGGCCAGTTTATGCTTATACACAGTCAGATAGGTTCTGGCCCCCCTCATCTCCACAAAACTCAACACACACACCTGGTTTGGTATCATTGCAATCCATTTACACCCACTGGCTGGTATCTCAAAGCATTTGGCTCAACTCCATCAGAAAAAAAATTAGGACCAGTTTGAATTTCCAAATCTGGACACAGTGAACATAGTGATATACAGATAAAATCCATTTTTCCCCCTCAAATCTGTACTGATGGTCCCACAAACCTGGTTTTGGTGTCATTAGGCCCAGTTTAGGGTGTATATACAGGGAAACAAGAAAATATTACCCTGTTCCCACAAACAAAAATTTCATGCCCCCAGAAACCTGATTTCAGGCCAGTTTATGCTTATACACAGTCAAATAGGTTTTGGCCCCCTTCATCTCCACCAGACTCTTCACAAACACCTGGCTTGGGTTTCATTGCAATCCATTCACACCCACTGGCTGGCATCTCCAAGCATATAGCTCAACTTCTTCAGAAAAAAATATAGACCACTTTAAAGTTTATCAAATCTGGTCATAGTGGTTTATGCAGAAATCAATTGTTCTGATCTCAAATCTGAAATAGTGGTCATAGAACATTGGTTGGTTCTTGTATGATTTTATTCAATTTACAATCAATATGCAGGAAAACCTGGCATTTTATTTTACTTCAATACACCAACAATAAACAATCTAAGGACAAGTGAACAGGCTACCATACATATCTTAGGGAAAGGAAAACAGCAAAGGTTGTTTACATTGAGGACACATGGCAACCAGGTGGTTGGCGCTGGTCTGTGAAGCTTACGAAGCAGCAATCAAAGGAAGACGATAACAACACAATAGAAGTCTTCTTCATGGGCCATCGCACACCCATAGAACACGGCTCCAACTGTCAAGTGTAATGCCCCTGCCGACATTCACTATCACATACTGCCGCCACTTATGGTCACGGCAATAGGATGTACTTTTTTATTTGAAGAAAAAACGATCCCAGATTTGACGAAACTTACAATATAAACACATAATGTGACCGAGAGTGTTAGACGCTATCGAATGCTGAAAACTAAAGGTCTTCAGCATTAAAATAACAGAATTATAGGCGTATCTTTGAATGGTCCCATGTTCTCGTTTGACAAGAAATGATGCGAGATATGACGAGATATTCAATTTTGTCACTTCAAACTAGTCAAGTGAATCTTGAACAATAGAAAAATAAAATCTCTGGCATTCAAATGACAGAGATATAGACATTTGTTCGAATTCTCGAATATTCTCGTTTGGCGGGAGATGGTACGAGATGTGGCGAGATATAAGTTATTATCTTGTTAAGCTCCCAAAACGCAACAAAATGCTGAAAACTGCTCCTCTTTAGCCGAAAAGGTGACCAAGTTATATGCATTTCTGTGAAATCTCGTAATTTCTCGTTTGACGGAAAACAGAGCGAGATTCTACGAGACTTGCAATTAACTGCATTAGTGGCAAGGGAATCCTACCTCATGCAGAAAACTAGACACTTGTAGTATAAATATTAACAGAGATAGAAGCAAAAAACTTATTATTTTCAGATTGCCAAGTTTTACCCCAAAATTTGGTTACCATGGTAACAGCAGCGCAAAGCTACATGAACGCAGGAATAAGCCGACGATCCTAGTTTCAGATAAGACAGTAAACATTGTGCCACGTTTAATATTTTTTTTGGTATTGCAGAAAAATGGTAAGTTGCAGTGTTTCCAGTACCACGCCCCCTGGTGGCTAATTTCAAAAAATGAAAAAACAAGTTCGAGATAATACAGAAAAACAGAAAATATGTCACTTTTAGAACCTTAGCTGTAAAACTGCCACCTCTAAATCGTTTTTAATGAAATCTCGAAAAGTCTCATTTGACGACAAATGGCACGAGATTTTGCGAGACTCCCGTTAATTTTCCATAGAGCATATTAAATGCTACACAATGCAAAAAACTAGACCTCTCTAACTTAAAAAATGAAAAATTTTGAGTGAAATTTTCGAATTTTCTGATTTTCCCCCAAAAATACGTTACGATGGTAACAATCGACCAGAAAAATTTGCTAGCACTTGGAAAGCTAACATAAAGAGGAATAAAATGAGCTACAGATTATGCGGCTACGATTATTATTGACAAAGATATGAAGAAAGTAAAAATGTTAGGTTTTTTGGTGACCCTGACCTTGACCTTTGACCGATCATGACCAAAAACAATAGGCTCCGAGGAGAACCAATCTTACCTTTAATGTATAAGTTTCAGAGCGATTGCTTAAAAACTGTGGCCTGTAGCGCGTGTACATACAGACAAACAAACAGACAGACAAACAAACTAGACGACCAGAGGTCGAACGCTTGCCGGAAATGGCTGGAAATAAGACAGCGAAACAAGCAGGACAAACTGTCGCTTTTCTATCAATTGAATGACTTTCAGAGCGATTGCTGGAAAGTTTTGCATGTTGAATGACATATATCACACAACAGACCATGAAAGTAGACTTGGCTCAAAACAGACAGATATACTGACACACCTGAGATAACAGACTACCAGAAAAAAAGTTGGGAACGTAAATAGAAGCAAAATGAGCTATAGTTTTAGTAGGTAGAGTTTATAGTGTCGGAGGTATGGCCAATATATGGTAGCGGCCATATCCCAAACATTAAAAATTTCTTTTGAGACTTTAATGTAAGAAATAAGATGTTGTTCCAGTTCCAAAAGGATTCCCTCAAAACTGTGTCCTGAAAATTGCTAACTGCAAGTAGCAAGGTCCAGCAAAGCAGGCGAAATTTAGGATCACTGACAAACAGACAGACATACTCAAAAAATGACACAAGAATAAGACCAGATGACCTACTCAGATTATCGAGTAGATTCAGAGGAAGAAAATAAATCATAGTTTTCAATTGGCTACACTGCTTTTTTAAAGTTGCATTTACCCAATCTCTTCTTATAAAACTGGCAGAAACCTACCATAGAATAATTCTTGTAAAGTTTAAACCAATCAGCTTAACAGTTTCATCATAAAACAGAGTATAACCTGGAGTCTAAAATTACATTTTCCCTTGTAAAAAACAGATCTATGCAAGTGGCGCCACCAATACCTCAATTTCAGATATGACATATGAGACAAATATAGGTATAAAATTTAGTAATGACAGCTCTAGCCGTTTCTGAGATTTTAATTTTAGTTTGCTTTTTTGGCAGATGACTAAGTTCAACCTCCTGTTTAATCTCCGAACTGAAACCAATCGAACAAACTTGAGATAGATTGTTCAAGAGATCATTTCTTAGAAATATTGGCCTATTTGGCCGGACAGTTTCGTAGAAGAAAATTTTTAAAGCTTTTTTAGCTTTTTCCCTATAAAATCTCAGTAAATGCAGAAAGCCAAAAAATAAACAAAATCCGATAGTGCTTTTCAGATGACTGTTTATTTACAAAAAAAAATTGGTAATGCTAGTTCCTGCCGTTTTTGAGATATCTATGGTTAACCTACAGACGACGGACGACGCTGCACCATAGCATAAGCTCACAGATTCGCTAATAATCTGTTTCGAGATATAACTGTAAGACATATGATTTAATAGTTTAAAAAAGATTCTTTCAAAACTGTGGCCTGTAGAATTCTATTAGTGAGACGGAAGAACAAACAAGCAGGCGAATTTGAGGACAACTGACAAACAAACAGACATACTGACAAAGGGACACAAGATGAAGACAAGATGACTTAACCAGGTCATGGGGAAGACTCAGAGGAAGAAAATAAGGTATAGTTTATGTAATTGAGGTTTCCAGTTTTGGAGATATGGCCAAATAATGATATATTGGGGATGTTCGACTGCAGCGCCCTCTAGTGGACATATCCTGAAGACGACAAATGCGTTTCGTGATATTAGTGAATGGCATAAGATGTAATCGTTTCAAAAGGATTCCTCAAAAAATCTGATTGCTATATGTGAGATGCAAGAACCAGCAAGTAGGCGAATTTGAAGATAACTGACAAACAGACAGACATACTGACAAAGTAACACAAGATGGACACCAGATGACGTTACCATATTTTGCAGAAGGCCAAGAGAAAGAAAATAAGTTACTGTTTGTGTAACATAGGTTTACTCTTACGGAAATATGTCCAAAAACTGATTTGTTTGGATGTGTCTAGTGCAACGCCCCCTAGCAGCCATATCCGGAAAATGAAACATAAGTTTTGAGATATTAGTGTAAAACATAAGATGAAGGAACAAACATACGCGGGTGACCAACATGCTTGGAAAATCGAAGATTTCCGGCAAGCAATAAAGTTGTGACTGTGCCTTCAAACATGTATGATCATAGACCGGGCCCAGTGAGGCCGTCACGCACCGCTGCACACGCCGGCCGCCCACCGTAAGGACCCTGTCGCCACTTGCGGCAATTGCGCGGGTCTTCGTGGTTTGGCGAAAAACGGCGCGAGATTTGACGAGACTTACAATATGACCCCTGAATGTGACTGCGAGTGTCAGGCGCTACCCAACGCTGAAAACCATGTGTCTGTAGCGTAAAAAACGACAGAATTATAGGCATTTCTTTGAATGGTCTCGTGTTCTCGTTTCACGAGAAACGGTGCGAGATATGACGAGCCTTTCTATTGAATGACTAAGAAGTAAACTAATGCTATCTAACGCCAAAAACCAGAGCGTTCTATCGCAAATATTGACAGAGACAGAAGCAGGAACACTCCGTATTTCAGATTGTCAAGTTTTACCCCAAAATTTGGTAACCATGGTAACGGCAGCACAAGGCTAAATGTACGAAGGAATAAGGCAATGATCCCAGTTTTAGATGCGACAAAAAAAATTGTTATATGCTTAATATTTTTTTCAGATATTGCGGAAAAATGATAAGTTGTAGTGTTTCCATTACCACGCCCCCTGGTGGCTATTTCCAAAAAATGAAAAAACAAGTTCGAGATAATACAGAACAACAGAAAATATGTCACTTTCAGAACCTTAGCTGTAAAACTGCCACCTGTAAATCGTATTTAATGAAATCTCGGAAAGTCTCATTTGACGACGAATGGCGCGAGATTTTGCGAGACTTACATTTATTTCGCATAGAGCATATTAAATGCTACGCATTGCAAAAAACTAGACCTCTCTAACTTAAAAAATGAGAAATTTGGAGGGAAATTTTCGAATTTTCTGATTTCCCCCCAAATATACGTTACCATGGTAACCATTGACCGGAAAAATTTGCCAGCACTTGGAAAGCTAACATTAAGAGGAATAAAATGAGCTACAGATTATGCGGCTACGATTAATATTGACGAAGATATGAAGACAATAAAGATTTTAGGTTTTTAGGTGACCCTGACCTTGACCTTTGACCGATCATGACCAAAAACAATAGGCTCCGAGGAGAACAGATCTTACAGTTTATGTATAAGTTTCAGAGCGATTGCTTAAAAACTGTGGCCTCTAGCGCGTGTACATACAGACAAACAGACAGACAGACAGACTAGACGACCATAGGTCGAGAGCTTGCCGGACCGAAATGACATACAGATTGGACAAACATGACAAACTGTCGGTTTTCTATCAATTGAATGAATTTTAAAGCGATTGCTGGAAAGCTTGGCCTGTTGAACGACATATATTACACAAAAGAACATGAAAGCAGACATAGCTCAAAACAGACAGATATACTGACACACCTGAGATAACAGAATACCAGAAAAAAGTGGGGAACGTAAAGAGAAGCAAAATGAGCTATAGTTTTAGTAGGTAGAGTTTATAATGTCGGAGATATGGCCCAAAAATGATATGGTGTGGAGGCTCTACTGCAGCATCTCCTAGCGGCCATATCCCAAATATTAAAAATTTCTTTTGAGATATTAATATAACAAATAAGATGTTTCAATTCCAAAAGGATTCCTGGAAAACTGTGGCCTGAAGATTGCTGAGTGTAAGACGCAAGATCTAGCAAGCAGGCGAAATTGAGGATCACTGACAAACAGAGAGACATACTGAAAATGTAACACAAGAATAAGACCAGATGACTAACTCAGATTATGGAGTAGATTCAAAGGAAGACAATCAATAAGTGTTTGTAATTGAGATATGGGCAAAAATATATATATAGGGGAGGGGCGAGTGCAGCGCCACCTATTGACAATATCCGGAAAATGAATAATCTGTTTCGAGATATTACTGTAAGATATAAGATGTATTAGTTTAACAAGTGAGCCATTGGTCATGACGCTCAGCTGCCAAGCTTGACCTGCCACATCATGGACTGAGATTCACAACTTCCAGTCACATTTTGAAGAACCAATTTGCCAATATGTTGAAATTTTCTACGACAACAGAAGTATATATCACCTATGTCTGGTTATAACACAGTGACTGGATGGTCTTAGGAAAAATGTACGATTGTTAAGCTATCAGTAACTATTCCCATAGCTTGCTTGATACCTGTCAGTCTCAAAGGGAACACCACAAAGGGCAAATATAAGATCAAAATATATGGCAAAAATAAAGGAAATCCATGCAAGAATAATTGAGAAACGGGTGCTTATAAATATGAAGTTTGAATCAAATTGAGTGATGCATAGATGTGGCATATGTGAAAAGACTGAAGGTTTGGGTTGAACAGTTTCACTTGCAAAATGTTCACAACCATTTAGAATAATTAAGTGTTGTGTCCTTGACCTTTGACCTTTTGAACTCGACGTCGATAGACTTCTTCCCCTATTGGTAGGTAAGCCATATACGACAAATGGAAGGTATAGATTGAAAAGTTTCCTGAAAATGACTCCACACAAAAAATGGGTGCAGTGAACTTCACCTTTGACCTCAAAATTAACAGGTCTTTTCCCCTGTTGGCATAGAAGCGATATCAGTGCTGGAAAGTTTGGAATGAAATGTCTAGCTTGAAATGTTTTCACAACCTTTTAAAAAAATTGAATCCTGTGACCCTGATCTTTGACCTTGTGACTTAAAAACCTATAGGATTTTTCTCCCTCTTAGAAGGTGAAATATATGTAAAAGATCAAAGAATTGGGATGAAAGATTTGGCTTAAAATGCATCCACAGGCATTAAAAAAGTGGCTCCTGTGACCTTGACCTTTGACTTGTTGACTTCAAAATAATTATGGTTCTTCCCCTGTTGGTAGATGAGCTGTATGTGAAAGATGGAAGATTTTGGATGAAAATTTTAGCTAAAAGAATTATTTCTGCGGGGTGCATACACACCCTGTAACTTCGAGAATATAGGTCAGTGACCTAATTTCAGGTTTGCAAGGAGATCATTTTTGAACCTCTAAGACTACATAGGGTCCATGACCCTAGCTCGTACAGTTACGATTTGTGCCCTGCTAACAGACGGACGGCCGGTCAGCAGGATGGACAGATGGAAGGACGACGGACTAAGACTCATCACTATAGCCCAGCATGACTGAAAGTCAGCTGAGCTAAAAATGACCCTTTACGGTGGCCTGTAGAATGCTATCAGTGAGACTCAAGAACCAACAAGCCGGCGAATTTGAGGACAACTAACAAACAAACAGACAAACTTACAAAGGGTCACAAGATGGAGACAAGATGACTTAACCAGGTTATGGAGAAGACTCAGAGGAAGAAAATAAGCTATACTTTATGTAATTGAGTCTTATAATTTTGGAGATATGGCCAAATAATGATATACTGGGGATGTTGGACTGCAGCGCCCTCTATTGGACATATCCTGAAGACGACAAATGCGTTTCGTGATATTAGTGTATGACATAAGATGTAATAGTTTCAAAAGGATTCGTCCACATATCTGACTTGTTGATTGCTATATCTAAAGTGCAAAAACTAGCAAGCAGGCGAATTTGAGTATAAATGACAAACAGACAGACATACTGACAAAGTGACACAAGATGGAGACCAGATGACTTGACCATGTTTTGAAGAAGACCAAGAGAAAGAAAATAAGCTATAGTTTGTGTAATATAGGTTTACTCTTACGGAAATGTGTTCAAAACTGATTTTTTTGGAAGGGTCAAGTGCAGCGCCCCCTAGCAGCCATATCGGGAAAATGAAAAATAAGTTTTGAGATATTAGTATAATACATAAGATGAAGGAACAAACATACACGGGTGACCAACATGCTTTCGAAAATCGAAGATTTCCGGCAACTAATAAAGTCTGGACTGTGCCTCCAACATGTATGATAACAGATAGGGCCCGGAAAGGCCGACACGCACCGCTGCACACGCCGGCTGCCCACCGTAAGGACCCTGTCGCCACTTGCGGCAATTGCACGTGTCTTCGTGGTATGTATCAGTTTCAAAAGGATGCCTGCATATCTGTGGCCTATAGGGCATGTCACCGTGAAATCGCGAAATCTCATTCGACGAGAAACGGTGCGAGATTTTGCAAGATTTTTGGTTGGATCACCGAGAACTCACCAAGGGCTACAAGATGCAAAAATTTCGACCTCTCTAGCATAAAAACTGACAGAGTTAGAAGCTGAAAACTGCATATTCTCAAAATTCAAAGGTTTTACCCCAAAAATAGAGAAATCTGGCAATAGCGCACTTTGGCACCTATGCGCAAAAATAAGCCCATGGACCCTAGTTTAAGGTGCTGTGATGGAAATGGCCCAATGTTTAATAGTTCTGGAGGTATAGCACCAACACAAATTTTCATGTTTTTTCATCTGCAACGCCCCCTGGCGGCCATTTCCAAAATCTGAAAAACCCGTTTCGAGATATTCTTATGTTACATAAAATATCTCAGAATCAGTAAAATTGCTGCAAATTTGAAAAATATCACGAAATTCCATGATTTCTCCCAAAATTGCGTAACCATGGTAACAGCGAAATGAAGCAATTTTGCAGGGTTGGAAGTGGCCATGCAGTGGCAAATAAAACGGGCTACAGATTAGGTGCCTACGGCTATTTTTGACGAAGGTATGAGCTTTTTGGTGACCCTGACCTTGACCCTTGACCGATCATGACCAAAAACAATAGGCTCCGAGAAGAACCGATTATACACTCTATCTATAAGTTTCAGGACGATTGGTGCAAAATTGTGGCCTGTAGAGCGGGGACATACAGACAAACAAACAAACGGAAGTGATCAACATACTTGTCGAAATCTCTGATTCCGGCAAGCAACAAACAAACAAACAAACAAACATACGCGGGTGATCAACATGCTTGCGAAAATCGAAGATTTCCGGCAAGCAACAAACAAACATACGCGGGTGACCAACATGCTTGCGAAAATCGAAGATTTCCGGCAAGCAACAAACAGACAAACAGACATCCGCGACTGACCAACCTGCTTGCAGAAATCGAAGATTTCCGGCAAGCAATAAAGTATGGACTGTGCCTCCAACATGTATGATCATAGATGGGGCCCGGAGAGGCCGTCACGGACCGCTGGACACGCCGGCCGCCCACCGTAAGGACCCTGCCGCCACTTGCGGCGACGGCACGTGTCTTCGTGGTATGGGGAAAAACGGCGCGAGATTTGACGAGACTAACAATGTGACCCCTGAATGTGACTGCGAGTGTCAGCCGCTATCCAGCGCTGCAAACCATGTGTCTTTAGCGTGACAAATGACAGAATTATAGGCATTTCTTTGAATGGTCACGTGTTCTCATTTCACGAGAAACGGTGCGAGATATGACGAGACTTGCGATTGAATGGCTTAGAACTAGAGGGATGCTGTCTAACGCCAAAAACCAGACCTTTCTATCGCAAATATCAACAGAGATAGAAGCTGGAAAACTCCGAATTTTCAGATTGTCAAGTTTTACCCCAAATTTGGTAACCATGGTAATGGCAGCACAAAGCAACATGTGCGAAGGGATAAGCCAATGTTCATAGTTTCAGATACGACCCAAAAAATGGTGTCACGTTTAATATTTTTTGAGATATTGCAGAAAAATGATATGTTACAGTGTTTCATGTACCACGCCCCCTGGTGGCTATTTCCAAAAAATGAAAAATCAGTTTCGAGATATTAGTGTAAGACATAAGATGTAATAGTTTTAAAAGATTCTTTCAAAACTGTGGCCTGTAGAATGCTATATGTGAGACGCAAGAAACGGCAAGCAAGCGGATTTGAGGACAACTGAGAAACAGACGGACACACTGACAAAGTGACTCAAGATTGAGTCGAAATGACTCCACCAGGATTTTGAAAAGACTCAGAGGAAGAAAATAAGCTATGGTTTATGTAATTGAGGCTTATAATTTTGGAGATATTGCCAAAACATGATATGTTGCAGAGGTTTGCACCCAGCGCCCCCTAGCGGCCGAATTAAAAAAATGAAAAATTGATTTCGAGATAATAGTGTAGGACTTTCAATATGTCAGTTTCAAAAAGATTCCTGCAAAACTGTGGCCTCCAGGGCAAGATTACTGAAATCTCGAAATATCTCGTTTGACGAGATATTGTACGAGATATCGCGAGAATTTTAATAAAATATGCAGTACTTGTTAAATGCTACCTGATGCAAAAAACTAGACCTCTCTAGCTTTAAAACTGACAAAGTTAGAAAAATAAGACCCCTTATTTCAGAATATCATGACTTTTTCCCAAAAATACGTAACCATGGTTACGGCAAATTTGAGTCAGCTACACACCAGATGACTGGCCTTGGAATGACGTTTAAAATGAGCTATGTTTGAAGAAGATACGACTAATAGTGACAAAGATATGAAGAAAAACCCGTTTTGAGAAGTTTTGATGACCTTGACCTTGACCTTTGACCTGTATTGCCCAAAAACAATAGGCCCCGAGGACTTTTGCTTGTCTACCAGCTGTATAAGTTAAAAGGCAATTGCCTTAAAATTATGGCCTGTAGAGAGTACACAGACAGACAAACAAACAAACTAGATGACCTGAGGTCACGCGCTTGCCGGAAATGATGTAAAGTTAGTCAGATGAACGAGCAGTGTCAAAGTGAAAGAAAATAATGCATAGTTTGTGAAGAAAGAAGCAATATTAACAAAGTTCTAAAGAAAATAAGATTTTGATATATTTTGATCACCTTGACCTTGATCTCTAACTTATTTGAATAATAAACATAGGGCTTCCAGATATCATCACGATATATGACAAGTGTAATTTACAAAACGATTCCTGCAAAACTGTGGCCAGTAGAATGCTACATGTGAGACGCAAGAACCAGGAAGCAGGCGAAATTCAGGACAACGGACAAACAGACAAACATACTGACCCAAGATTGAGATTAGATGACTTAATCATATTATGAAGAAACCTCAGAGGAAGACAATAAGCTATAGTTTTTGTAAATGAGGTTAATAGTTTTGGAGATATGGGCAAAAAATGATATGTTGTGCAAGTTTGAGTGCACATCCCCCTAGCGGCCAATTCTGAAAAATGAAAAATCGGGTTCGAGATATTAGTGTAGGACATAAGATGTAATAGTTTTAAAAAGATTCTTTCAAAACTGTGGCCTGTAGAATGCTATATGTGAGACGCAAGAACCGGCAAGCAAGCGGATTTGAGGACAACTGAGAAACAGACGGATACACAGACAAAGTGACACAAGATTGAGACCAGATGACTAAACTAGTTCATGAAGAAGTCTTAGGGGAAAAAATAAACTATAGTTTTTGTAATTGAGGCTTATAATTTTGGAGATATTGCCAAAACATGATATGTTGGAGAGGTTTGCACCCAGCGCCCCCTAGCGGCCGAATTCAAAAAATGAAAAATTGATTTCGAGATAATAGTGTAGGACTTACAATATGTCAGTTTCAAAAAGATTCCTGCAAAACTGTGGCCTCCAGGGCAAGATTACTGAAATCTCGATATATCTCGTTTGACGAGATATTATACGAGATATCGCGAGAATTTTAATAAAATCTTGCAGTACTTGTTAAATGCTACCTGATGCAAAAAACTAGACCTCTCTAGCTTTAAAACTGACAAAGTTAGAAAAATAAGACCCCTTATTTTCGAATATCATGACTTTTTCCCAAAAATTCGTAACCATGGTTACGGCCAATTTGAAGCAGCTACACACCAGAAGAAAGGCCTTGGAATGAAGATTGACATGAGCTATGTTTGAAGAAGATACGACTATTAGTGACAAAGATATGAAGAAAAAACCGTTTTGAGAAGTTTTGATGACCTTGACCTTGACCTTTGACCTGTATTGCCCAAAAACAATAGGCCCCGAGGACTTTTGCTTGTCTACCAGCTGTATAAGTTTGAAAGCAATTGCTGCAAAATTGTGGCCTGTAGAGAGTACACAGACAGACAAACAGACAAACAAGATGACCAGAGGTCACGCGCTTGCCGGAAATGGAAATGATACAGACAGCTAGACAGACAGATAGGCAGACAGATGGAGAGACATTATTGGTGTTATTATTAGTAGCTATCCTATACAGGACAATCCATTTTTGACAGAAATAAAAAAAATAATACAAGTCCAACTGAATACTTCTTCTATTCTTGAGTGCTGGAAATAAGAAAAAGCGATGAAAATGAAACTTGAAGAGTTGAACGTCCAGAATGCCGAAACGCAAGCGAAGCCGCGTTCGTGTGAGACAGAGACCCGACCTCTAGGTAACAGAGACGTGACCTTTCATTCCTGGACAAATAGGTCGGCCTGAGGACATCTTCAAGTCTGATGATGGCTTAAATTAGGGCTGTCCTTGAAGAAAAAAGGCAGTCGGTCAGCCTGCGTCCGGGAATTATAAAATTCCAAGAAGTCCTGCCCATCACGGATTAACTGTAATGTCCCCTTGGTGTAGGTTATCTGTAATGTGAAATTTAATATATTTTAAAAATTGGAATCTTTGGTTTAAAAAGGAAAGCAGGGATTTTTTAAGTAGTCTGAAGTGGTAAGTAATGAGATAAAAAATTGTGAGGCCCTAGTTCCGTGATGGGTTAGGACTTTATATATAAAGATATATTCTGGCATCCGAAAGGGGTGCTGTCAAATTTTTTGGCGCCTGCCGCACGTTTGTGAATAAAACGGTACACTTGACACGGGCGCGATGGAAATTTAAGAGGAAAGGTGGTAATCCCAAGCCGTAGTTGAATTGTTTTGACCCCAGAGTTTGCAGTCCTAGCTTAAATAGGCATGGGACGGGCTCTTTTTTATACCCGGAACGCCAGAAGAGGCTGGAGATTGAATGAAGGGTAGGGCCATTTTTTAGTCCGAAAAACCTGGGAATTGGCAATTAAAAAAAATGACCGGGACCTTCTTAGCCCGTTCCAGCTCAGGGAACGGTCATTAGAATATTGTCGGGAATCCATATTATCCTACCTGTGGGCTGGGACGGTCCAGAAAACAGCAATTATTCCATAAAATTGTATGTCAATTTTTGTCATTAATAAATACATATATATCTATAACGCGGACAGCTGGAGAATTTGCGGAGAATTCATCATGATGATATCATTAAATGTGAGCAAAGGTACAATTTATGTTTTGTATCATATTTCCTTAAGAACCTGTAAATTTGATATCCTGCATGCTTTTGTTACGGTTTGCACAGTAAACTGTTGAAACAATATATAGTGTTTAGCGTTTTCGTCTTATGTAAGATCGGTAGTCAATGTTAGCTGGTGATCCAGATTGGTGTTAGTGGCAGTCCCACATTGTTTGCGCTGGTTATTATTTCGGTAATTTAACAGTGAATAAATGTCTTAAGAGTTATATAGTGTTAGATTTTAAATGATTTTAACTTGTAATTAAAGGTATCATTGCATATAAAAGCTCTCCGGAAAATCTCCGTGAATTCTCCGGAAATTCCCCGCGTTTACATATATACGCATTATCAGCCGTATGAAAGTTTTGTCCGCTTTCATGAAGTTTGCCGAGCCCCGGACGCAAATTTCAGACGAGATGGACTAAATCCCGCCCCGGTAGGATAGTTTGGACTCTGAAGAAACGAACCCTCGCAGGAAATGCGGTGGGACGGGCTCTTTCTTATTCGATGAACGCTCGAACAGGGTGGTGAATAGGGTCATTTTCACTGTCATCTTGAATACCAGAATAAATATTTTTTTAAAATTCACAGAGACTTGCTCATCCAATAGCAGCAGAAAAAATGTTCATTCAAATGTTGTTTGGTGTCCATTGTACCCTCGCCCACCGCCGGGATCCAAAGAGAAGCCTGGATTTTACTGACAAAACACAACCACCACCCCCCCCCCCCAAAAAAAAAAAAAACTTTTATTCATTTTATTTTCATTTTTTATTGCTGGATGAAGTTGAATATCATGGTTTATTTATAAAGAAATAAGATGCAATTCATTGGATGAAAAGAGATTTTATTAAATATATTGATACATGTTTATAACAGTTTGATATTTGATTTTTTTTTTTTTTATTTATAGACAGACAATTTGTTACCTCAAATCTGTACTCATGGTCCAACATGCATGTTTTTGGTGTCCTCAGGGCCATTTTAGGGTGTATATCCATGATAACCAGATAATATTACCTTGTTCCCACCAGCAAACATTTCAAGCCCCCAGAAAGCTGATTTCAGCTGAGGACAGTAATATGGCTTATTATACACAGGCAAATAGTGTTTTGGACCACCTCATCTCCACCAGACTCATCACACACACCTGGTTTGGCTATCATTGCAATCCACTTACACCCACTGGCTGGAATCTCAAAGCATTTGGTTCAAATCCCTCAGAAAAAAAATTAGGGCCAGTTTGAATTTCCAAATCTGGACACAGTGGACATAGTGATATACAGGGAAAATCCATTTTTTTACCTCAAATCTGTAATGAAGGTCCCACAAACATGGTTTAGGTGTCATTAGGCCCAATTCAGGGTGTATATACAGGGAAATAAGATAATATTACCCTGCTGACACAAACAAAAATTTCAAGCCCCCAGAAACCTGATTTCAGGCCAGTTTATGCTTATACACAGTCAAATAGGTTCTTGCCCCCCTCATCTCCACAAAACTCAACAGACACACCTGGTTTGGGTATCATTGCAATCCATTTACACCCACTGGCTGGTATCTCAAAGCATTTGTCTCAACTCCCTCAGAAAAAAAATTAGGACCAGTTTGAATTTCCAAATCTGGACACAGTGAACATAGTGATATACAGAGAAAATCCATTTTTTTACCTCAAATCTGTACTGATGGTCCCACAAACCTGGTTTTGGTGTCATTAGGCCAAGTTTAGGGTGTATATACAGGGAAACAAGATAATATTACCCAGTTCCCACAAACAACAATTTCATGCCCCCAGAAACCTGATTTCAGGCCAGTTTATGCTTATACGCAGTCAAATAGGTTCTGGCCCCCTCATCTCCACAAAACTCAACACACACACCTGGTTTGGGTATCATTGCAATCCATTTACACCCACTGGCTGGTATCTCCAAGCATATAGCTCAACTTCTTCAGAAAAAAAATTAGGACCAGTTTGAATTTCCAAATCTGGACACAGTGAACATAGTGATATACAGAGAAAATCCATTTTTTTACCTCAAATCTGTACTGATGGTCCCACAAACCTGGTTTTGGTGTCATTAGGCCCAGTTTAGGGTGTATATACAGGGAAACAAGATAATATTACCCTGCTCCTACAAACAAAAATTTCAAGCCCCCAGAAACCTGATTTCAGGCCAGTTTATGCTGATACACAGTCAAATAGGTTTTGGCCCCCTTCATCTCCACCAGACTCTTCACACACACCTGGTTTGTGTTTCATTGCAATCCATTCACACCCACTGGCTGGCATCTCCAAGCATATAGCTCAACTTCTTCAGAAAAAAATATAGACCACTTGAAAGTTTTTCAAATCTGGTCATAGTGGTTTATGCAGAAATCAATTGTTCTGATCTCAAATCTGAAATAGTGGTCATAGAACATTGGTTGGTTCTTGTATGATTTTATTCAATTTACAATCAATATGCAGGAAAACATGGCATTTTATTTTACTTCAATACACCAACAATAAACAATCTAAGGACAAGTGAACAGGCTACCATACATATCTCAGGTAAAGGAAAACAGCAAATGTTGTTTACATTGAGGACACATGGCAACCAGGTGGTTGGCGCTGGTCTGTGAAGCTTACGAAGCAACGATCAAAGGAAGACGATAACAGCACAATAGAAGTCTTCTTCATGGGCCATCGCACACCCATAGAACATGGCTCCAACTGTCAAGTGTAATGCCCCTGCCGACATTTACTATCACATACTGCCGCCACTTATGGTCACGGCAATAGCATGCACTTTTTTATTTGAAGAAAAAACGATCCCAGATTTGACGAAACTTACAATATTATCGAGATGTGACCGAGAGTGTTAGACGCTATCGAATGCTGAAAACTAAAGGTCTTCAGCATTTAAATAACAGAATTATAGGCGTATCTTTGAATGGTCCCATGTTCTCGTTTGACAAGAAATGGTGCGAGATATGACGAGATATTCAATTTTGTCACTTCAAACTAGTCAAGTGAATCTTGAACAATAGAAAAAAAAATCTCTGGCATTAAAATGACAGAGATATGCACATTTTTCGAATTCTCGAATATTCTCGTTTGGCGGGAGATGATACGAGATGTGGCGAGATGTAAGTTATTATCATGTTAAGCTTCCAAAATGCAACAAAATGCTGAAAACTGCTCCTCTTTAGCCGAAAAGGTGACCGAATTATAAGCATTTCTGTGAAATCTCGTAATTTCTCGTTTGACGGAAAACAGAGCGAGATTCTACGAGACTTGCAATTAACTACATTAGAGGCAAGGGAATGCTACCTCATGCAGAAAACTAGACCCTTGTAGTATAAATATCAACCGAGATAGAAGCAAAAAACTTATTATTTACAGATTGTCAAGTTTAACCCCAAAATTTGGTAACCATGGTAACGGCAGCACAAAGCTACATGTGCGGAGGAATAAGCCAATGTTCCTAGTTTAAGATACAACGATAAAAATTGTGCCATGTTTAAAATTATTTTAGATATTGCAGAAAAATGATATGTTACAGTGTTTCAGGTACCACGCCCCCTGGTGGCTATTTCCAAAAAATGAAAAACTGATTTCGAGATATTTATAAATAACACAAAATATATCAATTTCAAAGCCATTGTTAAAAAAATGCAACCTGTAGGTCATATTTAATGAAATCTCGAAGACTCTCGTTTGACGAGAAACGGTGCGAGATTTTGCAAGATTTTTGATTGGATCACCGAGAACTCACCAAGGGCTACAAGATGCAAAAAAATTGACCTCTCCAGCATAAAAACTGACAGAGTTAGAAGCTGAAAACTGCATATTTTCAAAATTCAAAAGTTTTACCCCAAAAATAGAGAAATCTGGCAATAGCGCACTTTGGCACCTATGCGCAAAAATAAGCCCATGGACCCCAGTTGAAGGTGCTGTGATGGAAATGGCCCAATGTTTAATAGTTCTGGAGGTATAGCACCAAAACAAATTTGCATGTTTTTTCATCTGCAACGCCCCCTGGCGGCCATTTCCAAAATCTGAAAAAACAATTTCGAGATATTCTTGTGTTACATAAAATATCTCAGAATCAGTACGATTGATGCAAATTTGAAAAATATCATCAAATTCCATGATTCCTCCCCAAAAATTGCGTAACCATGGTTACCGCAAATTGAGTCAGCTACACATCAGAAAACAGGCCTTGGAATGACGATTAAAATGAGCTACTGTTGAAGTAGATACGACCAATATTAACACAGATATGAACAAAAAACCTTTTTGTATACTTTTGATGACCTTGACCTTGACATTTGACCTATAATGCCCAAAAACAATAGGCCTCCAGGACTTTTGCTTGTCTACCAGCTGTATAAGTTTGAAAGCAATTGCTGGAAAATTGTGGCCTGTAGAGAGTACACAGACAGACAGACAAACAAACAAACAAACAGACAAACAGACATCCGCGACTGACCAACCTGCTTGCAGAAATCGAAGATTTCCGGCAAGCAACAAACAGACATCCGCGACTGACCAACCTGCTTGCCGAAATCGAAGATTTCCGGCAAGCAACAAACAAACAGACAAACAGACATCCGCGACTGACCAACCTGCTTGCAGAAATCGAAGATTTCCGGCAAGCAACAAGGAGAAGTGAGAGGAAAGAAGGAACACAGAACAAATACCGGTTGCATGTATGCTTGAAAAATCTCGATTTGTGAATTCACGCGGTATGGCCACCAGGTGGCGTGCCCGCTATGTTTGTATTCTGCACCACTGATTTCGCCATGTGAAAGCTTTTTACCACTTGTGTACAAGAGTATATTTATGATTCTATGGTCAGAAGGAAATATTGACAGATATCCTTATATTTTAAGTAGAAAAGCACTGTATGTGTATATAGTGTGTAATACTATATGTGTATATTTAACATTTCAGGTATGTGAATAATTCTCTTTGATATAAACCCAAAATATATTTTTAGACAATCCCAAAATCTTCAGAGAAAACAAATTGTGCCTTTTGTATGTAAAAGCATTAAAAAATAACCTTTATTATGCTCTTGTCCCTGTTAAGGTTGTTTTATGTATCGTTCGCATTTTTTAAATATATTTCTAAAAACATATTAAAAGAAGCTGAAAGAAATGTCAAAACTAAATAAAAAAATGGCACCATGTCAAGATTAATAGGAAGGTGAAGAACAAAAATGCATAGGGTGTCACATTTTTACAAACAAAATTTACTCAAGAGGAATTTGCTACATATGCTCCTACACTACACTCTCATAGGAGAGGTCATGCTCTCAAGATATATATAATTATATAGCTCATCCCATCATAACCCATATCTATGTAAATACGTAATATGAGAGAAATTGTCCATCTGTGTTTGACTTCAAGGTCAAACCTGCGCAAATTCTAGGATAATTTTGACGCCACACTTTTTCACTTACTGAAGATTTTTTTTTTTTTCAAATTTCACACACGTTCTTTCTGCCATAATCTCTGAGGAGTTCGAATACTAATGACCTTGACCGTGACCTTCAAGGTCGAATATGCTGAAATCTAGACTCATTGTTTTCAGATATTTTTACCCCTAATGTCTAGGGATGGCCGGCATTTTGATGGGGGGGGGGGGGGGGGTGGATATATGTGTTTTCACTTCAAAAACAAACGTATTCTAATTTTATCTTAAATCAGCTTGAAGTAGCTTGAAGTAGAAGTCATTGCAATTTATTACAAAATATATAAAAAAATTGTGATTTATTTGATAAAAGATTGTCTGCGACAAAATCACTCATATGCTCATTTTTTCAGCTATACGGGATAATTAAGGCGAGTTTAATTAATCAAAATGAAAGATAATACTGAGTAATTGGTTAAAGACAATATAACCCAATAAATATTAAAAAGATATGAACTTATATTTAAGCATTTATCTAATAATATAAGCTTTATTGCTGAGTAATTGGTAAAAGACAATATTATCTAATAAATATTAAAAAGATATAAACTTTTATTTAATCATTATCTAATTTTTATAAGCTTTATTGCCAATATTTCATTATTACTCCAGCTTTATTACTTTAGCGTTGAATAATTATCTCCATGAAATATTGTGTCTGTCCGAATGGTCAGCATTGGCGATTTGCTGCGATGTGATGCGATTGATTAACATGGCAAGGGTCATCGAAGAAAACACTACAAAAACTAGAGAAAATAAATTAACTGTTCCATGAATGTGTTGATTCAAGTCAATACTGCCAATGGGACTTAAGAACAAAGGCTGTATTTCCATTTTATGTGGACATAAAAAATCATTGTAGACATAAAATCAGAATCAGAAAGGAACAGGCGACCACCCGCCCAAACAGGGGGTTGAATCCACTGCATCTCGTGGGGGTATGTATGACGATAAATATGTGTTTGGGTTTAGCATGAAGCTCTCCTCGATCAACATTTTTTAATATGTTGTATACCACAGTACAAGAGTTTCAACATTTACATAACTCTGTGATCCTAAATAAAAATAAACCTATTTCACATAAGGAATATACCTAGAAAACTACACAATTTCACAAATATTTACACACCTCTTTTATACAAGACGTGTATCAAAAAAAATGTAAAAATAACAAAAATTAAAACATTCTACAATTACATATTCAAATAAGGATAGACAAAACTGACATGAACGAAAAATCGAATTATGTGTCCCCTTGAACATGATGTTCAACTGACTGACGCGTCTGTGATATGTCTCAACTAAATGTCAAGAGCACCAACAAGAAAAAGAAAAACTCATTATGAATTGATTAAAACCGAGATCACAGCAAACCGGATAATCTCGATGATTTTGTTGTAATACATTGTATATCTTTATCTGTCTTAAAAATACAAAGATGAGACATTCGCTGCCGGCCTAACGAAAATATAATGAATCAGAAAGTGCATTTATACAAGCCTCTGTATGTGTATGTATGTGTGTATGTGTGTAAAAACAGTGTTTGAATTTACTTAAAGGGGTCTAATCACCTATGAAGCATGTTGAAGTAACACGAACAATAGCGTCTTCTCTTTGAAATTAATTGACACCTGCAAAATACTTCCTGTACAGGAGTGTTTAAATGCGCGGAGTAGGCGCGATCACAGGCGTCAACATATACATCACCCGGGCTAAAACACCTGTCACTCAGGAGATGCCCTGACTGACTCCCCCCGTATTCGCAGAAATGTTTCTATCTATTCTTCTTTTGAGAGAGAGAGAGAGAGAGAGAGAGAGAGAGAGAGAGAGCAAATTATTAAAGGTAGAGTTTTATGGCCCTTCCTCATGGAATAAGTGATACAGGATTTAAATTTTGTCTTTATAGTTCTTTTTATATCAAATGTGGGCCATGAACGACATATATTCTTATGGTTTCCTACAAACCTTGAACTATAATCGTGGAACTTCAAACACAGCAATATTCTTCATTTAAAACCACGTGTCTGTGTTTTACAAGTTTATTCTGAGCATAATGAATGAATGACAAAGGCTCATTTTTTAAGTTTGATGGCTAACTGTCGTCGTCATAACTAATCTGAAATCAGATTTCGTGTATAGATTTATTATTTATATCAGCATGGGCGGAATATGGTGGGAACAGGGGAACATATCCCCATACCTTTATAACCAGACACCCCCATAGCTTATTATACCCCCCCCCTCCATTTGCCATACCATAAGAAGCCTCTAATATCATACCATCAACTATGATCTATTCATAAAATATGTCACACTGTTTCCAATTTAGTAACTTATCAATGAAACACTGTCTTTCAGAATTAAATAAAATACCAAAATGACTGTTATGATGATATAATTCATGCATTTTCACGATATTGTGACACCATGCTTTAATTGTCCAGGCATTGTGAAATGCTCAGGTTAAAAAGTATACACTAGATATTTTAGCGCAAAGGTTTTTAGTTCCTGTTGGTTTCTGAAACGAGATTTTTTTTATATACAGAAGTCTCTGCAATATTATTTAAATCGTAAATTAAATTCCACTCGGCGGGACGGGGACATCCCTCCCAAACCCTTCGCTAGTGTGTTCTGGGTCAATCATGAAAACATTATTATTATTATTATTATTATTATTATTATTATTATAATTATTATTATTTTTATGGAGTTTATGCACCAATGAACCTGGGAATAAGGGCCAATGAGAGAACAAACAAAAGGGTTGTATCACCATTAAGGACCGCTTACATGGTGGAGGCCTGCATTCCTGAGAATGCATATTTCAAGTTGTTACAGAAGTTCCGTAACAAGTGTTTGCATTCATTTTCGGCTAAAGTCCCATGATCAATCGTGCATATGTGACGACATTTTGTGAAGATTACTGGAAGTCCTCCCGGATCTGGATCATGGGCCGGACCCACGCTAAAATCTTATCGATTCTTCATTGGTCCATTAACGAGGTGACAAGAAAAAATTTACATACACGCATGCATATTAACACACGCACACAAACACGAATAAACGTATACCCTTCTGGCGGTGGCAAAGGACAAAAAAGACACTTGGGCACGCCCCAGTAAACTATGGCGTGACTATATATATATATATATATATATATATATATATATATATATATATATATATATATATAAAGCGGACAGGAAGGATCAAGATAAGCTCAACTGTTTAACCTCTGTACACAATGTATCCTCATACAGCCTGCGATTTTGCATAAAACGTCCCTAGGTGTCCCGCTGTTAAGCTTCCTGGTACACTAGTAGAAATTCATCTGTAAGTATATATCACCAGGACACGAGGGGTCTCCCATTAAGGATCCAAGCTGTTTTCCATGTCGGGGCAGCATGTCACTGTGCACGTTGTTCTGCGTGTTTTTTACACTAACGTGGTTTTGCGGGTCTTGCTTTAAGTGTAACACTACAGGTCAGTCATTATTTATAAATTACATCAATATATTATAATTTTCCATGAATATGTAGCGATAACGTGCTTCGTTTTTTTTTCAGCAGATGATAATAGGGTCACCTTTTAAATACCTCCTAAAGTGTACTGATAATGCTAAAGGCCATAATGCATACAAAAAACTGTATTTTTATATATAACTGTATTGATTGGCCAAGCGGGGCCACAGTCACCCTTCCGCCAGAGGTCATTTCTGCTCAAAACGAACCTCTTACTGTTGAGTACTGTTGGACGGCAGGGCTTTATATCAAACTCTCATTTGTCAAACTTTAAAACAAGCTTTGGTACATTTCAAGGAAATTCCTTCTTTTATTTTCACATTTGCTTACAATATATTACTGACTTCTGTATATATCCCAGTTCTCCTGTGTCAGATGATAAATAACCTATTATGATAATGTGTACACGACAAGATGCCATATCAAAGTGGTACAAACTACAAGCGCATTTATTTTTGACCTGCACATGCGCTGTGGTTGTTTACTGAATGAAGGGGAATTCATTAAGACATTAAACATTAACTGTACATATGGTGACTAATGCATTGATTACGTCTCAGCTTGTATAGCTGGCTTAAATTGTATTGTATGTGAACATTTAAATTGTAAGTGAACATCTTTAAATCTAAGGTGCTTTAGGTGTTTGTTGTGAATGTATTTATCTCATTGTTGATAACGTGTGCATAGTCTATCGCATGCGAACATGATATATACCTCGTGATACACATGCTTGTGTCAGAAATATTTAAGTCAGAAAGTTTACGTAAAAGATAATTATAGCTTCCGCAAGAGATTAAAACACTTGCTCAAAAGATACGAATGCGTGCACATCAGAGGTTTCGGACCTATCCGAAACTGTAGCATTCCGGATTTTATAGGCAGTTTCCGCGTATTTTAGATTCACAGAACATCCTTTAGTCCGAAAGAAGGAATAACTTTTATCACCGATCAGTAGTGCCATGGAGTCAGGGGCGTCAATACAGGCTGGATGGGGGTATATATCACCCCACGTTTTTGCAAAAGCGGGGGGGGGGACCAATGTAACATCCCTTGCTTTTCAAAGAATAATATTTTTATGTAAGAAATGAAAAAAAATATGATAATAAGAATTAGATTTCGGTTCGATTTCTGAGTTCACTCTAAATTCATATATATATATATATATATATATATATATATATATATATATATTCATATACATATGAACGGTGTCCCAACTATGATTACTCTCCTATTCCGAGTCATTCCCGCACCCGTAAAGATGCATGGAGTTGTAATAAATTTAAAACCTTCTTGGCCCTATAATATAAAATCTTCTTTATCCCTATAATATAAAACCTCCCTGGCGGTGTATACAGCTAATTTTTACCAAAACACAGATTGAGGGAAAAAGCCTTTAATAGCATAGTATTTATTATTGAGTTAAACTACAATGTTCTTACTTATTTTACCGTGTTGTCATTTTAGTTTCAGGAGACCAGGTGTTATGTCTATTCGATAACGTCAGAAACTGGAAGAACGCACGGGCATCTTGTGTTGAACAAGGAGGACATTTGTACAAAGATGATGATTCGATATCACGTGACGCAGCACGTGACCTTATCAGCCAGACAGACCTGGCCTATGTTTGGATCGGTGGCAGAAGCAAACCAATGTATTGGAACTGGATCGATGGTAAGATTAAGATTATTCTTACTATTTATACCATAATATGTCATTTATTCCTTAATAAACATCATTCAGTTATACAATTCTGCAAGCAGAAGCTTATACTTGACACCACAGTTATGATAGTCGTAGGCTTATTGTTTTTGCGAATACGCACCCGCACTTTTGAAAAGCTCATATTTCAGACGCACTTCCAACTATTAACATTATAGCAATTCATATATAACAGGGTAATTTATTTTCCTGGTGCTGTGACCCTGAACTTTTCTCTCAAGGTCATGCTACTGTGAACTTTGGACCTTGTTTTCTCGTGAGAGCGATAACACCCAAAGTTTTATTAGAATTGGTTCAAACTCGCTGGAAAGCTTAAGCATATGACTTGCTCGAACTGTGTAACACCAAGGTGACGTTGATTTTCGCTTGCAGAATTTATAAGCACTTTCATATTTTGACCATTGAATTAATATAATTGAAATACAACCTTACGCATATCTGGGCCAGCAAGTCAGTCGGTCTTGTCGATTATTATTCTCCTCTGGCAAAGTGACACTAGATATATTAGATGTGATTCAATCCCGGTGTAAACCGGCGATATATGACAACCTTAAACTGAATAACTGTTGGGTAACCTTGACTCGTTTTCACTTAAATGCTATCTTAGGAATATCTTGTCATGCATGTCAGTTGTTTCTGTATATTTGTATCGAACTGTACCAGTTAATACCCATTTTATGAAATGAGGTCACTGTTATACAGTGTAGATTTCAAACTTGATCAGTCTATGTGTATCGCTCTGATTATCCTTATTCCTGTTTATTGAAATTATACCAAACTGTCCAGTCCGCACCACTTTATGTGTCAGTTTCCACTTTTAGTGTCACCTTAATCTTTGATCTCAGTTTCATGTTACAGTAAATGCTAGCCATCGCTAGTTCTTCATTTAATAGTATGTGCAGTTTACTCTAGATGTGCCCTCGATGGTACGCTTTGTGTATTTGCTGATTCAAATACAATTCCATTTGGTTGCTCTTCTTAATTTTAGCATAACATGTTTGAAAAAAAAACGCCAATGCTGATACTAAAATAAAAAATAGTGCATGTTATCTTTTTGTACTCAGGAAAGAAAACGAGAACGCCGTTCCACTATCAGGGTTGTTATCCCTCAAGGTCTAAGCAACTCCTACAGATAAAGTGTGGCCGTCTGCTACGAGCTGTTAACTGTAAATCACACTGTAATGGGTATAAATTTTATACTTTGGGAAAGCAGGTAAGTCAGTGAAAAAGACAACATTTTTTCTCAGATGGTTAAAATTTGGCTTTACATTGAGAAAACATTTCTTTTCAAGACTATTGCTTCCTGTGTCAGTCGTATTGAATAAAAATATGACCATACAGACAAATGCATGGATTGGCTCTAATACACCTCATTGATATCGAGGTGCAGTTACTTTATACTTCATCCACAAACCATGCCCTTCTGTTCTGGTGATAATTTCTAAAAACGTACTGCCACTGTGGTGACCAATTTGTCATAAGCCAGGGGAATTATGACAGCAAGTCTTTAAGCTACTTTAATCGTCATTTTCCTAAAATATGGATTTCAGAACATTGATGTCTTATTCTTGGAAGGTTCTCAGGCTGGTGTTATAAATATATCGGCCAGAGACGATCCAGCTGATGAATTTAAATAACAGATGTTGTTCACGGCAAATGGTTCCGTCATGGCTACATTCGTATGAGAAAATTTCAACAGAATGAACCAAATCGGTTGAATTTAAGAGGAAAGCAAATGAAGAAAAGACTGAAGAAATACCCTTCATGCGAGGAGGACTTACAGTTATTGGGCCGGAACAAAGTGATAAGTTACCTTCTTGGACCATCGTTCTGTAATACGCGGAGAGGCGTAGAGATGGTATATAAATGTCACATAGCAATATATACTGTCAGTATAGATACATATTCTACAGTGGCCCAGTAAAAATTAATAAACAAATGATCATCTGCTAAAAAGAATATGTTCAATTAGGAAACTGAAAGTCTGTAACAAATGCGTTTATGATCATGTTGATGTGGAATCAGTTGAATTTATACAGCAGCGTTTTACCATTGCAATATACCAACTCAGCAATTTAAAGGCATGTACGCACCCCTGTTTTCGAAATGCAAGTTACGTTTTATTGAATGGTCTAGCATTACATAACATGTTATTAAATCACATGCCACATTAAGTCAGAATAACTATGTGTGAAAGTTTGAGCTGAAGTGAAATAATTTAATATATTTGGGCTTTCATTTTGTCATATAAAAATGAGTCAAGAAAAGAGGAGTAATTTCTCCGTATAAATGATCACTGCATGTTGATCGATTTATGAAGACCAGTTTGTCTTTTACTTCTGTGACAAGATGATATACATTTCAATATTTAGTCATCTAAGAGCGTTATGTTTGAAGAAACTTCATGTAAAATGTTGTATTTATGAGTAAACGGATTTTGTGTAACAATAATAATGTTATTATCCATCCAATAATTGGTACATGATAACAGTTTTCATTCTCAGCAGAAGGAAAAGTGAAAGATATCTGATAAATATACCAACTTAAATATACAGCTAAATCTCGGCCGTACAGTGAGTTAAATAATGGTGATATCAAGTATAAAATTGAGACTGCTGTATTTTCAGAATGCTATCTGGCTAGAGAAATGCTGCTGTGGCGACAAGTTTGCTACTGGAGGACGTTCGGAAAAGTGTTCAAGCAATTCATGTAATGAACAGTTTCTCTGTTCTCAAGAAGATGACGTCAATTCTGTGTATAGCGCAGAAACATCTTATGGTGAGTTTCGAATTATGAGGCGATGGAGAATATAAATATCATAGAATTCAGCTGATTATTCATCCGGAATGATCGTGCGGGAGTATGACAGATATTTGGTTTTCAAAACTTTGATTCATTCTATGAGGCATTTTCCCCCAATATTTTTGTCACTATTTCTTTGCTTACAAAATTGCACAGCTCGATATCTAAATATTTTGTTAAACTCTGAATAACCGGGTAGTCTACTGTCATGATCATCGATTTGTTTACTTAACGTTAGATATCGCGATACGTTAATATAAGTTCCCGAGGTCTGTTTGTAAAGTCCGAGTGTACTTTAAAACACTATTATTTACTCATTGTCAGTCGGTAACCTGTGGGCACCGGAACATCCGAAAGGAGTGCTGAGTCAGCGCCAGTGTGTCGTGGTGGACGGCGGCCCGGCACGTGGTCTGAGACTGAAAACAGTCCAGTGCTCCACTCCTTATTTTCCTCTGTGTATTTTAAGTAAGTTGGTAGAATTTATCACGGGGTTGTCAAATGCACTACAAAACCTACATTAAATCATTCCATAATGCATTAAGCAAGTCTAATTGTGTCGTTTCAAGTATATATATATATATATATATATATATATATATATATATATATATATAAAATTTAATATTGTTATAATATATGATTATATTATTAAATTTTATAGCTCTCGAATCTTAATTTTGTATATCAATTAACAAAAGGTGAGTTAGCGTAAAGAATAAAAGGTAGTTTTTGTGTGTGTTTGTTTTAAGATAAAAAAGACTCTTGCAATGAAACAGAATTTGAGAGCAAACAAAGAGGCAAATGTATGCTGACTTTAAATGAGGCATTAACTTGGGAGGAGGCAATGATGAAGTGTCAGGATCTCGAACCGTCACGGGGATCTCGTCTCGCTGTTGTAACCGCTGAAGATTTAGCGCACATGGAGAAAATAAATAATAAAATAAACACCGCAGCTTATGTGGCAGCCACGAGTCGAGTTTGGACCTGGGATACAGGTGACTGATCTCTATATTCAAATGTATCTATTGTCTGTTCTTGTGTTTAATTCATGTCGCATATATAGAGATTGATACTTTTGCCTTTTATTGATAAGCAAATATACATGGACTAAATGGGCAGTTATGAAGAACTTTTGTTTACAAAACTTTTAGGCTACTGAAGTTCAGTGTACGCAAAGTGTACGCACAATATCAATAAGAACTTCAGTGTATACATTATTTATATCAATAATTTAGAAATATTTGCGTTAGACATTAAAAGTTATGAGAAACGACCTTGCTACTCATTCAACCTGGTGGTATATATTTTAATTCGCACCCGTACAAAGTTCTCGCTTTTGACAAAAAGCACAAATATGTACCCTGAATACTTTATGCTGTTATATATTATAAAATATAAAATACAGCGTAGATACCTACAGAAAAGAGGATATATTCCGTTAATTCCACATATTTCATAGTCTATTAATTCCGTTTACACGGTGAAATAGGTCATTGATTTGAGAAGACTGTCAGGTTGGCCGAGGACGTAATTTTCTTTGTACATTGAGTTTGTCAGAGAAATAACGGCATCATCCCAAAACTTTGCCCAGTGCTCCTTGAGGTCAGATAGAACAAAGCAATTATAGGCCCATATGACGCACTTTTGGGTAGTAATGGCATGTCTTGCAATTTTGTCAGTTTTTCATACTTCCACTAAATCTTGTACTCATGCGCACTAGCCTCCAATTCGAACCATACTTGTGTGATATTAGGAGACTTGACGCAAACGAGAGAGATAAATGATAACTGGGAAGCTGAAGATAGCCAGCTGCCCACGGAGGGACGGTGTTTGCAGATGAACAAAGGAGGAAAATGGGTATCAGCTGATTGTACCCACACTGCCGGGTATATCTGTATGCTTGGTAAGTAACATCTTGACACAAGTGTCATAAAGATTATTAATGCCCAGAACTAATAACTAAGGCCCTTTGTGATATATGCGGCGATGCGGCGATGTTTTTACATTCGCCGAAATAACGAAAGTATCCCACAAAATACATATATTGGGTGCCAACCTGGGTTTATTTTTTCATTTAAATAAATGGACTGGTATATTAAATTACATATCAATCTGCCATCCTTAAGATTGAAAGTTTCCTGTTAAAAAAGCGCTAGATACCATGTACAAGAAACACGCTACTGCCGATATCATTGGATGGATTTAAATCTGTCATTATAATTTCCACACGGTATAAACAAGCCAGTGCTATTTTGGGATATGTATACCTCATTTCACTGCAACATGGAAAAATATTTGACAAAAACGATTGGATAATATGTCTGTATATGGAAAATAAAATCACCATGGAAGTCTGAAGGTATCTATGCGTCATCCTTTAATTCTGGAAGACACGAAGGGCAGTACGAAGGTAATACCTAACAAGCCGGTGAATAATAATTTTATTAAACGGCCACGTATGTTATCATCAAAACCCTGTACACTCACCCTATTTTCACCAACTATTCATATGAAGAAACGCGCCGGCATCTTCACTCATACAAGGTCCTATATTGTCGTTAGTTCATTAAGGGGCGGTGCGTCACAAAGCATAATGTCGGCACATGCCGAGTCATGCTTGCCGGATTCATTCTGGAGCGGTGCGTCACAGACGAATGGTGGTGCTTGTCGATTTCATTCTTGGGCGTTGCGCCATAGGGTACGCTGAGCGCCGGGCTGATATGAACACACTCTATTGGACAGTAATATGAACCTGGAATGAATTTTTTCATTTAGCGTATGACAGGGTTCTGTATCCGGTTGGTAACATGCCTGACCGTTAATAATTGATTAATGCACCTTTGATAATTCAAATTTTGTTGTTATTGTGGAAGCTTCTTAGATTTTATTTTGTCTCCTTGTATAGATGTGATTTTCATCTGTTATAACAAAACATTCAGACATACGACGCCTGATTATAAAATATACACGACTACAACTAAATCTGATTTATCTATTCTATTAAGTCATGTTTAATATATCGTTTTTAATTAAAGTTTTCATTTCCAATTATTAAACCTGACAGTCAGTGATGTACTCCTTTTTGGGAGATCAAAGGAATAGATGAATAGTTTCGGTCAGTCATTGCTTTTTGTTGTATACCCATGATTACAATAATATTTACAGAGGCATTTCCTATTCAACCGACCGTCACAAAGGACACTGGCCCTTCTATTCGAATGGAGACAGAAGACACCATGGATACCATAGGTTAGAATTTGCGAAATAGTAACAAATCAGGCACTGAAAAGTACCTTTTACTGCACCCTTGCCAGTCTGCTTGCTACACGCTTCATTATAAAACATATGTACATGTGTTATAATAAAAATAATAATACAATTATTTTCCGTATCGTCTAAAAAGTTGCTTAAAATTATTTAGAATAAAAGTATACACTTTAAACATAACAAAATATTAAAATATTGATGTATTGATGTGCAAACGATATAAAATTCAGCTGGTAACACACTATATAGAGTTGGTGGTACTTACTTACTATTGTAACATTTGAGAAAACTTTTGCACAAAACGTTTTGATTTGAGCACAGTCAGAGGCTGTGACAAATTTACGTTACGTGGTTTAGCCATACTGAATGTCCGTGTCCTGCACCTGTGAGGAGGTCTTGAATTGTGAGGAGGTCATGAATGGCGCAGTAAACAAATCCTGGCAACGACATCTAAGCATCAAACGTTGTTTATAAGGTTGCATTAGTTCCTGGAGATAACCTAGTGCTATGTTTTAACAGCCTTATACATCAAGGCTAAAGTCATTTACGGAATACGTTCCTGCACTGGCAGTGAAATGACCAAAAACTCAGTATTGTTTCCATTCGTTTTAAGGTGATATAGTAACATCCAATTGTCAACCGATTTTATAGTGGTCGCCATGAAACAGGGAGCAGCATCTTTATCACCGATATCGAAAATGATATCCAGCTCAGTGTGATCTGCATGCCAATGGGGGGACTTAACAGTCTAGTTCGGTGAACGATGATTTTGTGCCTTTAAACATGATCGTCTGGATTTTACCTGTCTGGTATGACTGAAACCGCTGGGGAGCAAGACCATGATCACTAAGTTCACTCAGTATCTCCATCACACGACGTTGGTCAACATGTCAAAGCCTGCAGAGTAATGAAGCAGAATAGCACAGAATATGTCATTCTGGAAAGATGTATACTGACTGGTATGGTTCTAGTAAGTTGTTGTTTGTGAGATATGTGTGCAGCCCAGAAGCCAACATTCTCTCGGTCGATTTAACACAATAGGTTAAATTGAAGACTTGGTGATTGTTCTTCGGTTTATCTGGATCGAGTGATTCTTGTTTTAAAAAGAAGGGAGCTTATTCACAATACTAAACAACTGTTTGGTATCTTCCTGCACCTTCCCACGGCTGACTCATAGCAGTCATTCTTAGTCTTATTGACCAATCTGTTCACCTCCTCGTTCCTCTCTCAGGATGATAAGTCCTGATATTGACCTTCACAAGCGTAAGATTATTCATCTTCAGTCACGTGATGTTTTTGCATAATCCTGATGGATAAAGGCCCAGGAACTTAAAATAGTTTGTAAAAAAGAACCACGGACCCTGTTATTGATGATAATTAGCTAAGGCTTATATAGAATAGTGCGCAGTGTTTATTTATTTCCCCGCATTATTTGACCAGCGATATACAGTTTTGTTCAAATGGTGACAGTTACAACTTAACGCCAGTGTTTCTCTGTGGAATAAATTTCACTGTGTTTGGGTACTAATCTTCTCGGATAATCAGTTATGATTATCTTTAGTAATAATTTGAGCACTTAAAAATAAGCAAGCTGTGACACTAATGTCACTCGTTTACACTAAAGACAAGCTTATAATAAAAAGCTTCAGATTGATACCAAACATAATCATGCTTTATGTTCATGATTTTGATCAAAAATTACTATTTCTAAGCCTTTGCTGGTGGTGAAGTTTTTTCCTTGTGAAAATGTCACATCAATACACAACGGTGTAAGCATGGATAAACTTTATTGTGCCTGGTAACACAGCGAGTAGCAACACTGCAGAAGCTAGTTTAGGTAGCCAACTGAGATAAAATATCATCAATTTGAACTTTTATACCTTACTGAAGATTGTTTTAAAGGATCCACTTCTGAACCCGCACACGGCGAACTCGCGACAAGTCAATTGCCTGCGACATGGATCGTTCCAGTCACTCTGACTGCAAATGGCTCGCACAACGGTGATATTATTCTCTTAAATACTACATATTTCTGGGAAACAGTTTTAGAATATAGCATACGACTTATTGTTGTATGTGCATGTTTACCCTTCTATAACTTTATCATTATCGTGCTGATAGACTCATATAACGACCAGCATTATATAAAGTTACATACTCTTATTCCTTCACTGTAGAACAAGTTAAAATCCTTTTTCTGCTTTTTCTGTGTATTAAAATAATAAAAGTTCACAGATTAAATTAGCTGAAGAATGGTATACTTTATCTCTCATGGATATATATCTTCATCCCGTTATAATTAAAAGATTCACAGCTTATGAATCCGCATCGGGATTTACAAATAGCAGGGCTTCAAGGTAAATTTCAATATTTTTAATTATTTATTTCGCGAAAGCATTGCAATTTTTAAAACGACTGTTCAGGTACTGATGAATTTAGGTTCTGTAACCTTAGGAGAAGCGTTACCAGGCCAAAAAACGACTGTTGTTCTGGAGGTGGAAGCTCCTCAGCTGAGGATGATGCTTTACCTAGGAATTGTTGGCCTCGTTCTCGTCGCAGGAATCGCCATTGTTTTAGCTGTATATACCAGGTAGGCGTTCCACATTTTGCGTCCTACATGTTAGTAATAAAACCGTGCTGCTTTCATAACCACAAAAGTCTTCTTCATCCATGCATACGTTTTGTTAATTTTGTTTCACATTTGCAATCACTAAAGAGATGAATCATTGACATTTAGAGAATAGATCAATCATTTACAGTTGTATGATTTATATAATGTTTCACTAATAAATCGCATGTTGTTTGTTCAAAAGACTAGATGTGAAATTTACTGAATATGACCTGCAGAAAGGTGTACGTTACAATTTTTTCGAAAACATATTTTGTCAAGCGGCTGGTCGCCAGGTTAATTATGCATTGCTTAAACACATTTAAGACCTACTTGGTTCTGTTCTCATTTAAACATATACAGATCTGTTCTATTTTTAATTCATGCGTTTACTTTTGCTTGTTGCATTCTGATACTGAGCTTCATGGCCATAAACATTTCTGCTATTTAGGTATGTTGGGAACGTTTAAAACAATATTAAACACTAACGAAACTTCGCTTAAGTACGGTCATGAATCATTTAAACAGGAGGAAGAAGCTTAGGTCTAATAAGGAAAAAGAAGCAGGGCTGCAAGGCGACGGACCCGATGATATGATTGCGCTATCAGAGTACGTTGACGTTGACCAACCAGGTGAAGGTGAAGGTCAAAGAAGGAGGAATGCTAACTCGGCAAGGCAGAGTAAGCCAACCGATAGTGTCTATGAGGCTGCTGTCCCTGTCGTGTCAACATGCCCGCAAGAAGATTTCTATCAAAATACGCTTAAAACACCAATGCCTAGTGCAGATAATGTTGATCTGTACGAGGACATGTCAGGTGATAAGAAGGCTGACAGCGAATTATCTCAGCTTTACGCTCAGCCCGATCCTTCCAATAAAAAGGGCACCCGGAACATTAGATTGTCGGAACAACTGAAAGGAGATGAACAAAAACTGGTTGAGAATGTTTTGTATGAATCCATGGATAATGACGGATTAACCGATCAGAATGCTGCCTCACATTCGGGAGGGTCTGCACCAAATGACCTAGATCACAGCGCGGAGAGCAAGGCTCTGGTCACCAATGCTATTTACGAGTCCGCCGGCCCTGGTGACTATGAAATGGAGCTGGTGCAAAACCAAATTTATGAGTCGGCTGGCACGATAACTGATGCCGGTGGAACTTATGAGGAGGTTACCATGAGCAACAAAAACAATATGTAAAGGCATGCTTTCAGGTGACTGTATATTAAAAAAGGCTGATTTGGTCTGACAAGACACAGGACATTTAACACAAGCGTGGTTAAAGGCGAAATATGTTACCAATATAGCGAAATATGTTAGATTTAAAAATTATTGAACAACGATTTCACATGAAACAACAATGTATGTAATGTTGCCGTGAACATACACTGTAAATACACATACTCTGTAAATCACTCAAGTAAAATTATATGAACTTTTTTGATAAATTTAGAACAATGAAATTGTGATTCAAGTGTCTTGCATGCACCCTTTGGAAACGGCATTCATTCATGAAAATATAAACACAGCTCATCAATATTATTAAACTACCGTGTTACAAAACTACCATCTCTACATCTTCAATCTTCGCAATGGTTGATGATGAATTATTACAAATACTTAACCACTCTACTGCTAGGTAGAAAAAATCCGAGCGACAAAACTTTTAAATCAGACTTAAATTATCTGGCCAGCGTAAAATAATTTGACAGAATATGTTATTTCATTTCCCCTTGATATATAACTGACAGTTTAGAATCTTCTTTATATAGCCTACAGTTCTTCAGTCTTGCAGATTACATGATATAAACATTTTGAAAAATCAACATTTATCTGATATTATAATACTTTTTACAACCTATATTATACTACACAGCAAGTCCGCGTTATCTGATATTTTCCAAATAGGTGATTGCTTATGATCATCTCACATTTGCTGAACCGTTACACGCAAACGGCCCTGTATCCACCGAGGTTATGCGGTTTTATCTGACGTTTCTCAATTATTACTTCCTTGTAAACATATCTATAAATATATAGTGTGAGGACGCGAGGGCTGTGATTTAAATGAACCCGGAATTTCTATTTACACCAGTTTGTCGCTTTATACATGATGAGTAATCGGATAAATGTGAAATACTTATATATGAGTACAATAATATATTGCTTAATCTTTTCTGGTTTTTCCTCAAGAATCCTCCAACTCTTTTAATTATGACGTCTTAATAATGCCTTTCAATGCATTAAATATTTTACTTTTTCTAATATTCTTCAAATTCTTTTAAAATTATTTATTATCATACATTGATAGTTTTAATACAATAAGCTGACCTTTCTTCCTCGCTGCTCAGGACAGTTCATCTATACCAGTACACAACTAAGTACAGATAGCATCAGAACACGATAGCCATGTATGTTATGATAGCGGATGTTTCTTGGGAAAAAGAGCTATCGCTAAATCTGTGGCTCTGTTTGCTTAGCTCTGTTTCAGTTGTATAGAAGGAGTAAAAGTGTGGCAAACTCATCATGATACACATTGAGTGCTTGCAAAGTTTTATGAAGGAACCATGTAGAGTGAACAATTTGAAATTTTATTATTCAGACTCTACTTTCTATAAATGTGTAGATTGAATAAAAAAAATACATAAAGTTTGCCAGCAGTAAAACATACACTTTGTTTTTTTTTTGTATTGAGGCGCAACTTAATTCAAGTTACTCCACAATCAATGACACCTTTCTGAATTAAAAAAAATAGCAAATCTCAGTGTTATCGGGAGGTTTGTGCCCAATCAGTGAAAACAAAGGTTTCAAGTGAAAATAAATGAATTTAGTTGTCGTAAAACGATGTGTAAAGTAGCTTAAGACTGAAATGAAATGCTACAAATCCCTGGGACTTTAAAAGAAGTTATCAGAACAGATTTTGGCAAAGTTACCTGTAAGTCATCTGAGCTACAGCGATCAGTTTTTGTCTGTCCGGCCATCTGTTACCAGGACGGATCATAACCGTAAGGTTTAGAAACTTCTTACTATTCCCTGTTCAAATCTCTTTGGAAGCCTGAAGTTAGGTAATGGCGACCTAAACTCTGCGAGCTACGGCCGGTAACATGGGTTTTAGTAACCCGACTGTCAAACGGGGCACACATTGTATCCGTTAGGTCCAGAATCTTTTATTGTAAAATATAAAAAGGGGTCTTGGCTAAATGTATGTGGAAATATGAAATAAGGTCACCATGACCTAAATTCTGCGAGGAACAGGAAAACGACAAGATCAGAGCACCCTGAATGTCAGATGAGCACACATCGTATCCGGAAGTACATATATTCTAACGTAACATCGATTAAGGTTCTGGCCAAATGCCCTAGAAAACTGGAACTAGGTCATGGTGGCATATATTCTATCAGATACGGACTAAAAGCATGATTTTGAGCACAAGACAATCAGACAGAGCACAAATTGTATCCGTAAGCCTAAGAATCTTAGACATCATCCATGTAGGTTCTCGAAAAATCTATTCTGCATGCTACTCACCAGAAGCATGAATATGATAAGTCAGACAGGACACAAATTGTATCAATTGCCCTAGAACCTTCTAACGTATCTTCAGTGAGGTCCTTGGCAAATCTTCTAGCAAACCTTACATTAATTCGTGGTGAGCTACATTCTGCTAGTTACAGGCAAAAAAATGATTGTCATCGCTAATATCTTGTTACATATCATCCATGGAAATCTTGGGCAAATCTTGGAAACTTTATATTAGGTCACGGACACCTCTTTTCTGCGAGGTACTGAAAAAATATGATCCTGTACATCTAGACACACAGCACACAAAACGTAACTGTTGGACTAGAAACATCTATTGTAAAATCTATGGAGTTTCTTGACAAATCTCCTTTGAATCCTGAAATTAAATTATTGTGACGTTTATTCTGTTAGTTTTAGGGAAAATCTCCTTCATCTTCTGACATCAGCTCATAATTTCCTATATTCTATGAGCAACGTGCGGTAGAAAAAAATACTTTTGAGCAACCAGAAAGTCAGACGTGGCCATTATCTTAACTGTTGTGTCCATAAATGTACTTTTAATGTCTCCAAAAAGACAACTAAGATGAGATCACTGTGACTATTTCTATTATATGTGATAGAACAAAATTTTAGTACCCTACTAGTCAGACGGGCACAAATTGTAGCACTTGCACGTAGAAACTTTAAGATTTAATTAAGATCCAGGGAGGGCTTTGTAGAATGTTCTTAGAAACCCTAAGTAAAGCCACTGTGAACCTTTTCTGTGAGCATTTAGCACCATGGGCACAAATCGTGGACAGGTGGACATTAAACTTAGCATCTAGGGAGTTCTTGGTAACATCTTCTTGGAAACAATAATTAATAATTACTCTCACTGTATCCTATTTCTATGATACAGTCCATGATTCTAATACCTGATTTTGAGCATTCTATTTATTGTTCAAGGTTCTTTAATATATACATTGCACCAGATCATACATTTACTAGATGTTTCTTGGTATCGCAGGTGCCACAGTATCCCCAGACAATTACCCCCCCCCCCCTTAAGAATAGGCCACCCCATCTTTACCAGCATATACTGCATTTGGCAAACAACCATGGTTTCTTCCATCTATCAACTTAAGAAACAACATTTTTCACCAAATATGGGGGCCAATACGGTGAATAACTCTTGAGAAAAGGGAATTAATTTATACTAAAAAAAATTGTAAGGTAGATGGCGCCAGCTGTTTGGTCGACGAGAAAAATCTCCAAGATGGATGTACATGCCGAATTTCAGACCAACACATTAAACGACTCCTTAGATATGAGCAATTTACAACTGACGCAAATGTACGGATGGACGCCAAAAATCGATAGCAGATGGCGCCAGCAGTCTTTTATATAAGTCTTTTATCCCGGATCAATGTACATGCACAATTTCAGCCCCATCTGTCCATTATTTTTTTTTTTACGTATAATGCTCACAGTACTGTCAAGGGGCAACTATGGGGTATTAAAGGTGCAAAAACAAGAAAATGACAGAAGGTGGCGCCAACTGTCTTCCGCAGAAGACATAGCTATTAAAGTTCGTCTGATTTTTTGACCAATCCATGCATCCCCTTTTTAGATATTTACATCATCCCATAACCCATATCTAGGTATATGCATAATATGAAAGAAATCTTTCTATTAGTTTTTTTACCTATAATGCTCACAGTACTGTCAAGTGGCAATGATGGGGGTTTTGAACGGCACGAAAACAAGAAACGGATAAAAATGTGGCGCTACCAGTTTCATGTACAAAATCATACTATCCAAGATCTTCGGTCAAGTTGATTTTTGGATCAATGCAAGATTTCTTGAGATATTTAAGAATTTGTGTGATTTTGCTCCAAATGGACTTATTCACGATCAGGGTCACTCTCCTTGTAAAGGTCATGACCCCATTTTATACGGGCTTTGTCCTCTCACCCATATCTATGCACTTGTCAAGTTTGGTAAAGATCCGTGAAATCTTCTCCAGTTATCGCATCCAAAAGAAATATCTACGGCGGCGGCTGCGCAACCGTGCTTAATCCATAGTATCCCGTATGGATACAAAGATTCATACATGCATCCCCTGTTTGTCAAGTTCAGCTTAGCGTCATGGTCCATGGGTCTTTTGTTTTAAACAGAGATCACATCCTAGTGACATTTTATCCAGGAATCATATTTGATTTAAACATCAACCGTATTTGGATAACGCTTTTCAGATCAGTGTATATAATAAATCCGTTCTCTAAATCCCGGTAAAACCATTGGGCAGTTCACCTTATATTCCAGAGGTATTCTCTAGATATGCTTGAGGTGAAAGCTACGTGGAAACTATCTTTCTCCTAATAATTAATCTATTAGTTTTATACCATAAGATATGGCCTCACATATTATAACGTCATTCCATGTATTTCAGGACATCTCAAAGATTACCATTTTATTGCCATTTAGTAGCATACCCTTGTACCTCAGATTTAATGGACGAACCGGCCAGAGTACGAAGCACAAGTGGATTTATGACGTTCTGTTGAATAAAACAAAAGAGTTCAGTCTACGGTGACATATCATGATTAGAAGTAGAATATGGACAGTAGACAAGCGAGTACAGGTTTCCGCCAAATCACGGAGGCGTGGATCCAAGTGGAATGGAAAGTATCCCGATTGATGGAAGAGACTAAAAAAATATTGTAGATGGTACCACCAGTAATGTGTACAGGATGATGAACTCTATAATTATGTCGGGTTCTGCAAGATCTATTCAGGGGTCCCTTCGGAGTATTCAGGGAATGCCAGTAAAATGTCATTTTAGAGAGTTTTCTATACGAAAGGGTGCTTTATTGTCACAAACATCTTGAAACTTGTAACCTTGTGTTACCATGGATCCACTCTATCTTCCTTAAAAGCGGGTAGCTTTCAAACCAATATAAATTTGAGACTTAAGGCTGTGACCACTCAAACCCCTGAAACCCGTAAAACTGAAAGGACAGATATATACTTTAAGTTACACAGTAAATATACCTGAAGTTGACAAAACCTTACAATAGTAATAAAATTTGCTTCAAATAATAATATTCCTTATTACGCTATATGCAATTAAATCTTCTGTAATATACAATTTTCAGTTGACAAATAAAGGGTTATACTTACTGACAAATAATATTAATAAATGTATGAATAAAATGCAGTAGCATTTCAGTGCTGTGTTTGTCTATATGAATATATTCTGACAGCGTTCTTACAACGTTGTGAAGACAAACCGTATGGTGGCGTCATCTATGGAGCGAATCATAAACTATAAAGCATCATGCTTTTAATGTAGAAAAAAAAACAGACTCGAATTTATGACAAAAAAAACAACTTTGGATGATGGATAAATTAAGTTTACAACTAAGAAGATACACTCAAAAAACAGATTGGTTGAATCAACCAAAAAATTGGTTGAATCAAACCAATTTAATTGGTCAAAATATGTCCAAACAATTTATTGTTTAAAACAACTAATTTATTTTGGTCGTAATCAAACAACAGGTATTGGTCAAATCAACCTATATATTGGTCAGAGCAACCAACACAGCGGATCATTTAAACCAACAAAATTGTTGAGTTTGACCAAAATAATTTTGTTATTCTCAACCAATGTACTTTGGTTGAGATCAACCAAAACAAATTGGTTAAATCAGATAATAAATTGGTCACATGAACCAATTCAAACTGGTCAAACTAGTGGACATATTTATGTGTGCACTGCTACTTTCAGTCCCCTTTTCAATTGTTTTATTCATCAGATTGATTGGGAGTCTTCTTGTATATCATTCTTCAGCTTCGGGTTGCTCTGGTGTGGGTTTCAAGGGAAAACACAAATTTCACCCGGTTTTGGAATCGAACCTGTGACCGGTGGCATACAAATCAGACGTTTTGTCCCTCAGCCAGTGAAGCTTGCATCGCTTTTGTCTGATTCGGAGCACTTTTGTCTCTGATGTTAAAACTGACCAATTGATTTGGTCAGTGCTTGACCAATCAGTTGGTAAAATAACCAATATGTTGATAAAATCAACCAATGTTTAACTCAACCAAGAAAACTGGTTTAATATATGCGTCCAAACGTTCGACCAATAAAAAATGGTCAAAATGACTAATGAGTTTGGTTACAAGTTGGTTGAAATTACCAATGTGTTGGTTAAATCAACCAATATCGTCTCAACCAACCAAACTGGTCATATATGTGTGCTAAAGTAACCAATATTTTGGTATCAATTGACCAATATATTGGTTAAACCTACATACAGTATTTTTATTCTGTTAACCAATAAAAATTGGTCAAAACAACCAATTGGTTTGGTTAGTACTTTAACAATGCATTGGTTAAGATGAACAATATCTTGGTAAAACAACCAAAACTGGCTTAACCAATTAAATTTGTTATATATATAACCATTCTGTTTTTTTTTGGAGTGTATAATAATGGCTTCGATCAAATCTTAGCAGCCCCTTGCTTGTGGACTGCCGAAATGGTGAACATGGCGTACAGTCTAGCCGAAAAAGACCGTGGTAATACCGTAAATATAGTTATGAGGTAACAAAATCCCGCTACAGAGCCCCTGCCTGGGAAATACAGAAGATATGTAGAAATGAGAGAGAGAGAGAGAGAGAGAGAGAGAGAGATAGAGAGAGAGAGAGAGAGGTTCTCTCGAGATTCCACTGTGTTTACGGTACAGGCACTGACAAGGTTCGAATTGAAACATTCTGCTCCTCAGACTATATTGCTAGTCCTACCCCTTCCGTTCGTGATCGTGACATCAGCTCCTTTATTTCTTCATGAACTACCTCTCCTGTTATTTTCTGTTAGATTAGATCTCTACAAACCTTGAATAAACATGCTTCAAAAGAACATAGGTTAATTAAGCATGCCATTAAAACGAATGTGGTCATGGCATTTCAAATATGGACGTGTTATTCATCATAATTGCATGATATGAAATATGTCTAAAACTGCTTAACAAGGAATTAAAAGACTCTTTATGCAAATATAAGTGATCATCCATGTTCTTATTTAAGACATCAAACGTGTTGTAAATATTTAAGAGTATTCTCTAAATACTGTTTGTTTTTACACGTTGTATTTACAGCTGATATGGCAAACATTGGTCAGCCGAAACGATGGCCCGCCGACCCATTTAAGTGTGCACAGACCCTTTTACCTAAATATAGTTTATGCAACAGGAGACTGTTGTAATTAGGATACCGCATATTTTATATTAAAATTATTATTATTTATTTCTCTATTTATCAAAATAAGATTAAAAGTTTAGGTTCTGTAACAAATTTAAAGCAAAACGTAATATACCTAAAGGTAGGAGAATCCTTCAAAGGGCTTGCCCTAATAAACCTTGCACGCACTGGAGAGTTTATCCGTTTCTACACCAGAATATGTAAATAATAAATAGCACGGATATACACTATGCTGGCTGTAGACACAATTTTATTGTATACTGCTGATATTGTCAAATATGAATAAATGTAAGATATTTTTTATATAATGTGGAGAATTCATTGTCTTTTCTTTAATCTGAGTGATATACAAGTCTGCAGCGTCATGACAACAACATCAAAACCTGAGTTTCAGTGCACAATGTTACACAGAGGAACTTGGGAGGGGGTCTGTCTAAATGTTGACATGATATTTCCGTCGGTGCAGTAATATATTTTCTGAGCGGATAGAGCAAATTGCCCTTTGGACCCACCGGAACACATTTTAACTTCATAATATGTCCCAGATGCTCAAAGCGAGGAGTTTAAACTCCGGCCCTTACCTTCACAATAACCAAGTTATTTTTTGCAAACCATTCTGTGATATTACATACTTGTTCATTAACCCACTCCACGCCACCTCTGCGCGCTGAGACAGTGATCTATGACAGTGAAACTCTTATAACAGTTTAAAGCGCCATGACTGTAACGGGACGTTTGTAGTAACAGCTGTCATAAATGTATATGTCGCCTTCCATTCAATCAAATTATAAACGTATTACATTAGCATTGGTGGGTTCTTAGCAATGCGGTTCTGCCTGACATTGTTTATCAGGATATTTTGGAAAAATGAAAACAGACCAAGTTCTGTTTGTTGATAAGCGGTTACGAAAGCGCTTTAAGCTGAATTAAATGTATGCAGTAATAACTGGAGACCCCCAGTTTGTATTTGTACAAACTATGGTTTCTCGAGGGCAGTATGATCGCGAGCTACTTTTTCCCCCCAAGATAATTGATATTACATGAGAAATATGACTGGTGTCAGCGGGACTTATGTGTTTTATTACTGTGTTGACAGGTGCATGTTTATCCCAGCAATGTGCATCTGCAAGAGCGCCCATGCCATTCTCCTTGACTCGAGCTAGCTGTCATAGAAATCTGGTTTGATGTATATTGAATGTAAGTCGTGCTACATACATAATAGTTGACAGGTCACTGTACTTATAAAACACATATTGAGGACCGAGACGTACCGCCAGAGACCTGACAAATTCATATCAAAGCAATCAAATTCTCCATGCTGTTGGTGTATAAATGTATTTGTATAAGATTTATAATGCCCATCTTTTTTAAAAAAGTTTCCAAAGGGACACGAAGGAATTATTTTGGGGTTTGGCCAATAGTTAACTGAAACCGGCTTTTTTCAGGGTAAAATAAAATAATAAATAACTGGTAGGTGGCGGCACTGATTGCCTATAATTAATCAAATAAACTACCTACAGATGGCAGAAGTGCTGTGAAAGCTGACTTCTAGAATATTTATATATATATAATATATATATATATATATATATACGGTAGAGTTACCTTCCGCTGTAAGGTGCTCTATGGCCTACGGACTAGGCCAGAGCGGTTTGACTCTGCAGAAAAACAACACTGTAAATTCACAACAGTCTGTTTCACGGGATGCGACCCGATCATCTGGTGAATATATATATATATATATATATATATATATATATATATATATATATATATATATATATTGTTACGGTCCCTTTTCACACCAAACAACTCAGGCCGAACCGTAACACATATGCTCAGACACGTTCTCTTCAAATGAATACGTAACCAAAATATGGGTGCAAAAACAGTGCTATATTCCTATATTACAATATTTACATTCGTACACAAATAATATAATAGTCAATACATAACGTAATTTATAACCAAGTCTCTGAAGAAAAACTGAGTCTCTAAATAACGAACTGCAACGAAATACTTAACTGAATCCGGTATACGAGAAACTGAAGTCCATCATCAACACATAGTTCGGGCACACACAAAACTGAAGTCCTGTATTAATCCATGTGGCACCAGAAAACATAAAGTCTCTCCTCTTCCTAAATAATAAAGTTCATGGCGTGGTTCATGGCATTCCGTGGGCTTGGGGACCAAGAGCCCACGGTCACGGTCCCCGGGGAAAACAGAAACGTTGCGTAGCAAAATCAATAGTCCCGCCTCGTACTGCAGGCGAGTTCGTTTTATAGGCTATCAACAATGGGTGGAAACCGCAGAAGTTTGTGGTTTTGCTTGAGAGAAACGATAGCGCCGTCAGAGCTGCAAAACCAGTACTGAATGGTCCCAGAATAGTGTTTATGGTTCTGAAAGCGCGTCAGTAGTCACTGATAGCGGGGTGGATCCATACGCGTGGAAACGGGGCGGTCACACCACTTCGTGGCGCCATCCTCCGATGTCCGGGTGACGTCCATGCAACAATATATATATATATATATTTATATATATATATATATATATATATATATATATATATATATATATATATATACCGTTGTCCTAAAAGAAGTATACATATAGACATATTTGTATCCAAACTGTATTATTTATTACATTTTGACGATTTTTTTATTTTCAGCTCTTGGCTGCTATTAAAGTGTGTTAAGCTTGGGTGCCAAGCATCAACATGCCCAACTCTATCTCTCTAACATGAACATTTAAAGGAGAGTCGTTCCAACTATTTCTTGAAAAGTTTCATAGACATATTTGTGAAACCTAATTGTTTTTGTCATGCTGTAACTGTAAATGTGTTCCTGCATGTCAAATTGGCAATTGTAATCCCTATAATCCCTATGTTAAATATCTTCGTGCCTTAAGCCCCTATATATCCTACAAGAATTTAAAATGATAATAATAATAATAATAATCATTATTATTATAATTAATAAAGCCCGTGTATATCACATTTTTGTATGATTTGTATGATGCTATACTACTGTTCACTGGACATATTTTTCAGCATTTTCAGTTTTTTTTAAGTTTCCAATTGAACAGTTTGTCGCAGATTACAAGGGATATTATTCTATAACCTTAACCGCGGTGCAGTTGAGCTGAAAGCCCTCTTCCGTACTGATTTATGTATGCTTGGAATATGCAAACTACAAGGCTTGTGCCGAGGCAAGGCCAATTGGTACACACTCGACAGTTGCGATTCTCTGAAAGTACTTGCCTCCCCCCCCCCCCCGGGTTCTCTATCTAACACTAAAAACATTACTATGATTATTACGCTATGCTGATAAATTGGGGAGGGGATATGTTGTATACCCCCGTTAGAGGGGTCTGTGTGTGAAGGGGAGGGGGGGGGGGTGTCGAAGTCCCCGTACCCCGAAATTACGAATTGAATTGTGCCCTTCACCGGAGCGTGGAAAACCCTGACACAAGTCGCGTCATCAAGATGGCGTCTAATCCTGCTTATCTGCTTGTTGTTATGGTATATTGCCTTTCACACATGGTTTACATACATTTTATTTAACATAGGGATCACAATTGTCTATTCTATTTGCTTTTTATTGTATAAACAATGTACTACATATTGGAACCATAAATTATCGTTTGGGATGAAACAAGTATCATTGTAAAAGAAGTAGCCCATTTGCCATGCAACTCATATGACAAGTTACTGGGTCATTTAGCGCTAGAAGTAGCACACACTAAGTGTCATCAGCATAGCCATGTCATTTCTTAGGTCGACCTTCAGTGACCTGAACCTGAGCTCCGGCAGAATGTAAACAAACAATAAAGCTACGATTCCTTTTACGCGGTTGCGGCCGCAGTATGCGGTGGCGGTATGCGGTTGCGGGCAAGGCCGATTCCTTTTATGCGGTTGCGGTTGCGCATAAAAACGATATTTGTATATCTGATATAATATTTATGTAAGACTTAGCTTAACTAAGGACCAACCACTGCATGACAACAGGTACCCCAGTGGTGAGGAAAGTCTCTTTCCATTGCATACCCTCTTCTGCTTCTGACAGACTCCGTCTTGTTTAATGAGCCTTTAACGCAGTTCTGGCTCTCAATTTAACATGGCACAAAGTCTCTCTTGCAAAATGTTTGGTCAATCATTTAAAATACTGCTGAAAGATGGAGTAGCACAGAGCAATACACTCTCAGTACTAAGGCCCTTCCTATCTGCTGACAGAAAAATGTCATGCAAGTATTAGTTATAGCCCAGTAGTATTATGGATCTTAGAAGGGTTTACGAGGCGTAGGTGGTACATGGCATTCGAAGGCAAAAAGGAGCGAATGCAATGCTTGACAAACGCCGAGGAAAAGTTTACGATTTCCATTACAGTATATTGGCCTGTAAATGATTATTCCGACATATCCCGCGTAAAGATGGAAGGTTATTTATACCTTATGTATATTTATATATTTTTTATAAATTGTTGTAATAGTCCTGCTCATAATCGAGGCCCAACTTGGTCTGCAAATATTAGAATCGCATTTATGGATATAGCCGAATGACAATGTATAACTACGCAATTAAGCTAAATATTGTTTTTCTGAATAAAGCAGAACTCGCTTAAAACTTTTCCGTCGCAGTTCTTGGATCTAATCTCTTAATAAAAAACAACGACGTGCGCTGCCTTTGTCCAAGGAACCGGAATGGTTGCAGGTGATACATTGTAACAAGAGCATGCGGGTACGACATTGCAGATAATTTTTGATCGCATATCAACACTGATCAGTGCCTATCAAAGGATACGTTTACTCTGAACGCAGGGGCGTAGCAACATGCAATCTCGCGGCTCCTCTGTGATACCGGTACTTGAACTGGTGATATGTGCTCCTAGGAGTATCGTGTACTGTCAAGACCACGGACCCAGGTAAAATGCAAAGTTAACAAAAGACTTCAACATATCAGTTATTGCACTGAAATAATATTTTGCAAGTTATAAACGTAAATGCGCCTTTGTGCCATTGACATGATCATGTTGAAAACATATGAAATTTGGTATTCTAATTTTTAAGAAATATTTCATATTGAACCTCTCTCCAGTTTGACTAGATAACGCAAAGACACAAGGGAACAGTTTTTCAGGAACAGGAAATCCTCATTTTGTGTGATAATTGCCTCAAAATGTGCTCTTCACATTGCAATACCTTCCCAATGTACCTGTAACTAACCTTAATGAAACCCTGGTTTATAATTGAAAATATAAAATATGTATAAATATTTTCATTCACTAAACTATAAAACGTAAAGTAATAATAATTATGATAATAATAATAATAATAATAATAATATATATATATATATATATATATATATACACGTAAAACAGTTTTCATAGTATTAGCGCCCCCCTCCCGTGTTTTCGAATATCCGGGTCCGCCACTGATCATGGCCCCTTCCCCTCTCTTAATCCTGGCTACGCCCCTGCCCAACGTGCATTTTACACATGCTTGCGATACAAAATTGGATTATGATGAATATGGCACTTTTTAGCTGAAATATTATAAAGTAATCAGGGGCAACACTCCCATTAAGTATTAGACGCACTCGTTTGTGAGTGAAACACGGCTGTGGGGTACAGCCTTACCATTAAGCGTGCAGAGTGCTCACCCTGGGTTGGGGCCGACCTTGAAATCTTACCGCTGCTCGGCTGAGATTTGAATTTACGACCTCGCAGCTGTGAGTCCTGTCCTCATCCCCGAAACACAGAAGATCTCCAATTTTGACAGTCTCTATACTGAGAAAATATAATTTGACTCAGGAAATATTTGATTATATTTTCAAATTCAAAATACCAACACTTTCTTCCACTTCGTTGTATATTTGAAACCTCTCAGGATTAATATATGCACACGACAGTTCTACATCTTTCATAAGATAAAAGGCACCACTACCAATTATAATACTATTTTATCTGTGTACCTGTGAATTTTAATGATTGTAAAATTGTAATGGTTTTGTATGTCATAAGAATTCCTCCTGGATATCACATATCGTGCTTTACCGAAACAGTCTAAATCATGAAAATGCCTGGCAAATTGATCTGAAGAAGTAGCCCATGTCTCCACAATAGATAATATGTCACATTGTAGAATCATCTGTATAACTTCTGGCAAATGTTATTTTGATTTAATTCTCCAGCATTTCATGATTTCAAGTTATAAAGATGTTTGGTGTACCAGGAGAGATTTCCTAATTTATTCACTGCAAGATAAATTTACTAAATTTACAGGTGTGTTTACCTGTTTAGTGGATGTATTAAAAGGAATATCAAAGCAAGTTTTTTTATTCAGCTGTGTAACTGGTCCGGATCGCTGTCAGGTGTGCATCATCATCGCCAATGCCATCTTCATCAAGGCTAGTATTCATGAGCACGGAGAGAAAAAAAAATGCGCTTCATTGCCAACTGGTGCAAGTGAAAAGGTAAATAATTTGAATAACTATTACATATTTCATGGGAATTATTAACACACACCTTGTAATCACTGTCACACACTAAATCCACCTGAAATTATCTTACGTGTTCACATATCTTGTTATAACACACATATCTTGTTTACATGGATTTTTCTAAGTGATTTCACGTTCTGATTATTCGCGGTCCTGCGCCTGCATGTGTTCACTGTGTGTAATGTTTTATTTGTATGGTAATTTTTCTCACTTCTATGTCTACTTCATATTAGTCAAGTCCTGTTTTATATTTGAAATATATATATATATATATATATATATATATATATATATATATATATATATATATATATTTCATATATTTCAAATAATTTAACAAGTTTATTATCATACTATGTTCCGACATTAGGCGCTTAACGTTCCTTTGTTCAACATTGCCTGGCGTCTATAACCAATACTCATTCAAGCCTGTGCTTAGAGCGCGCGGCTTTGTTGTAAAGACTTTGGCTTTGACTCTTAGTCCGGTTGATGTTCAGAATTGCCACCCGCCCCTCAACCTTGTGTTCTTAAATCAATTCGTCCTAACATTACGCCACCACTCTCTGAATATGATTTTATAGGAATATAACGTGAGCTGCCAACCGACCTACTTTATACATTTTGCATCGTGTTTTTTTTTTTGTCAGGGAAGTGATAAAGATAGGATTCAAAAGACACATCATCAGAAACGGTTTTCCTACCTTTTACACACTGAGGTAGATCATATATATCACATATCAATGCCCACAGGTGTCGCTACCGTAGTGTTGTCGTAAATTACATTTGTAAAGGGACTAAGAGCCCAAGACCGCCAGATGCATTGGTCATAAATTTAAAACGTGTAAATGACTACAACCTCTCTTATTTACATGTTCAGTCTTGCAGGCTCACGAAGGTACAATTGCGGTGACATCCGCATAAGTCCTAATGTCACTTGAGGACGAGACTATGCTGTGTACACGGCAGTAATAAACCACACATTTTTTTACATTTAAGTCGGTGTATGGTTCATGAATCTTCACTGGTAAAACCCGTTTAACAATTGGGAGATTGCCTAATTGATACTATCAAGGTATCCGCTGGAATGCGATAAATGACTTCGCACCTGATCCGTTTTGACAGTATTACGTTGTCATCATGTATTACGTTTAAGGTCATGTTACAACTCCTCAACCGCGTCCATAAACACTTCTGACAGGCTTATTCCTCCCTAGCTCTCGAAACCGCTCTCCCTGCCACTCAATGATCAGATGCCCGTGTTCGCCGCGCACGTCCGATTATCTAAGCATGTTGGAATAAAAATAAAAGTAGGGGAAACACTGTTTTCGAATGACCAATGCAGTGAAAGCAACTTATCAAACCAATATACCTAAATTAACCTATGTACCTAAATCACACATGCAAATATATATTGCCTCAGTTACTTGGTCAATATTAGCTAAACAAATGCCTATTCTGGCATTTCTTATGAATTATTTTTATCTCTTGGCTATACAAAAATACTTGATGCATCAAAGTGATTTTGAAGTATTGATATTGTTACGGAACCTTATATAAACAGATCACGTATGCGTGATGAACACAAATTTTGTGACGGAGATAAAAAAATCAGGTTCTGTAACACTAGCCAGCGTGAAATGTCTAGGGGACTGAATAAAGAAGTCAGTGTTTTTTTGTTAACAAATAAATATAATTTATTCTTAAAACAACCCTAACATTACAATACACTAAATCAATACAATTATACAGTAAAACAGCGGTCCAGCAACAAATCAATACAATCACATAGAAAATAAAGTACACAGTTCCCTAAATGTATACTCTCGGAGAATGACAGTCCAGTGGAAAGTTCTTGCAACAACCCAGAAAGTAAACTGAAGTCCAAATGCATAAAATCTAGGAGAAAGTCTTTGAAATCTATAATTGCCGCATTAGTCGGATATGGTCCTAGAACCTGACACATGCTTCTGCGTCCGCTGGAATCTTCTCTGCTCTCCCTCCGCCATGCTTAAACACAGCCCCTTATATACTCTTCACCCCAAGCCGAGAATTTTCCACTTCTCGAACAGTCCATAAGATCTTGCACAACACAGTAAGCACGCGTTTCAGGAATTCTCTGGAAAAACAGCGCTGTGTGTATCTCTATATACCAGGCTCATCACGTGACCTCGGCCAGGCGTGAAAACCCAAGGCCAACACGACAACCAGAGTTCAACCACAACGGATTAAACATAGAATGTAATACGCGGCCATACACGAGTGCCTCAACAGGAGTTACGCCCACGTCACATAATAAAAAGAGCACATGTAACAATATACATATATTTCCTCGTTAATTGACAATGATGTTAGTTTGTTAGACAAATCGTTATCATAGCTCAGGATGACAAATATATGTATTTTTCGACATGTTTCATTTAAAATTTTCGCCGTCTTCAACTCAAGGTCCCTAAATACGTCATACAATCTTTTGATTTTTTTTTCAAACCGGAAAACCCAATCAGATCTAAATGGCATTAGGTTCAGTTCACTCACATTATAATTTTTGTAAGAAATGCTGAAGGATAAAAACTTTATTCCATAAACTTTTACCTTGTATTAATAGTATTTTGTGTCAGGAGAGTACTCTTTCCATCGGTGATTATAATTAAAACATTAGGGATATCATCACGGTCTCCACTGGAGGGCTTGAATACCTCAGTGTGGGAAAGAGATGAAAAGGCGAAAAAGCGAGACATGCGTCATGCTGTCATGATGACTTTGCTCCTATACCGGATAAGGTAGAACTAGATTCTCGCAAAATTAACAAGTGACCCGTGAGTCATTACGCTCAGATCATCGTTGATAATATGTCCTTGCATAGGCAACTAATTAAGATAATGTAGGTGTTATCATCATTCATGCATATTAGCTTAAGTTCATCAAGACCCATTAGCACATTTAATTTAATAACAAGCCTTCCAGCCGTTCCTGAGGAATCTGGTAATTTGTATGTATTTTGCATTATTTCCTTGACCCTCAAACATGCCCAGTAATTTGGTGAATAAATCCACAATGACCCAATTTCAGGTTTCTCAGGAGAACTTTCGGGGAAATCTCAGGATACAGAGGTTCATGATTCTAGGCTTTAAGATTAACGGTTTTGCCTTGTTAACAGACCAAGTGTTCTAAAAATACAGGTAAAAGTTGTTAAAATTAAGATAATGCAGGTGACAGCACCATTCATGCCCAGTAGCTAATGTTCATAAAGACCTATAAGTACAAAAATTTGGTGAAAATCCATGTAGCCGTTCCTGAGAAAAATGTCAATTTGTGTGTATTTTACATTATTTCTGGGATGCTCAAACACTCTCAAAAACATATAGGTCAAAATTACCTAATTATAAGGTTTCAGAGAACTTTCGAGGAACTCTGAGTATGCTTAGGTTCATTATTCTAGCCTTTACGGGTACGATTTGAGCCTTGTTAACAGACCTAGAGCTCTCAAAAATACAGTTAAAAATGAGTAAAAGTTAAGATAATGCAGATTGCGCCACCGTTCATACCCAGCAGCTAAGTTTTTTAAGACCCATAAGCACACTAAATGTGATGACAATCCATCAAGCCATCCCTGAGGAATCTGGCAATTAGTGTGTATTTTTAATTATTTAGGGGGGGGGGGGGTAAACAGGGTAAACTATCTCCTCATTGTGCACTAACTCACTGGAATAGGTTTTTCAAAATCGTGACGCTAACATACATTTCATATTACCTTTTTCTTTTCTTGCAAAAAAGGATTTTGTTTATTTTTTGGTGAAGAGTTAAAGTTAAGGCAGGTATACTGGTGATTGTATTGAAACAAGAAACCATGAAACATTCTCAAGTCTGCAGAGGTTGCTTTGTACACTGTTGTCTCTGACATATCATTATCCGTGTTTTAACACCCTTGCAACAGGTAATTGTGCACTCTTCCAATCGATACCAAGTAATATTTACGAATACAATTAATTTAATTTAATATAATATTAATCGAATACCTTCAATTAATATTCCAGAGTATGAAGACATTTTTATAACCTGACCTGGCAGAGATCATTAACAGTTTTATTGTTGTCTCGAACATTTCTTCCTTGGTACCCTTGTGCCTAAGCTGCACGTGACGCTGCCTCTCCTCAAAGAATCCAAGCTGTCACATTTATTCATTACAAGTAACATATTCTTATAATTTGAAAGGGCGATGCATTATGTAATGCCAGAATTGATCAAATATGTAGTAAAAACTATATATATATATATATATATATATATACATACATACATACACATATATATATATATATATATATATATATATATATATATTCGTATAATTTGACACAGAATCGTTTTTGCAGATATGTAACTGCATATATATTCAGGATAGAAACAGTAATAAACTTTTCAGTCTTACTACAAGATATTTGCATCATCTATGTTTTAGGAAAATAACATTCATTTTGTGTGAAATATTATTTTATTTTAAATATATGCTTGACCTTTTCACAAGATTTTCTGTTTTTGTATATATCAAATCAATTGAAATACAGAAGCCATTCTATCATCAGAGAACGTACCCATGTCTTTTTTAACCTCTTCCCCTGAGAAAATGAAATATTTGGCATACTTCGCGTAAAGTTACAAAGGACTTCTTCTTTTCTCTTTAACTTTTAGTTTGGCAAGCAGTCAGGTTTTATAAATAAGAAATATATGCGTGAAACTATTAAAAATATCAGAATATAAGAGTCATCTATATAAAAGTAAGTAGCTAGCAATTCTTTCAGACTTGAAGCTTGTTTATGCACGTGGGCACTCAATAACATTGAAATACTAATTATATCCTTCAATGAAGCTCCTTAGGTAAAAAAGTTGGCACTACCCTGGACAGAGAGGTCTAGTTTCACAAACAGCAGTTTTCTGTACAGTTTTCGATATTGCATATCCACACTCGTGTCTGGATACCTTGGCCGCATCCGGCGTCAGGTCCGCTCCAAGAGGTCCAAAGTCCCCAGTCATTTATATATATATATATATATATATATATATATATATATATATATATATATATATACAGAGAGAGAGAGATAGGGAGACAGAGAGAGACAGATAGATGGATAGATAGATTCGTGTAACAAGTTTGTTTTTATTGATACAAATGTGTGTCGTTGTCGCAATATTTCAACAACTAAAGAAAGTGCCATCTTACCCTTGGCTCAAGAGGTTATCAAATGTCGCGTTTCGAAGACGACATAAAACATTCGTATCCAACCTAAATGTTTCCTGTATCCTATTACCTGTTTTGGCCTTTTGTTCGCTATCAATGAAAGAAGAGAAAAAAAACCCGAAAAAAGATGTATTTTTTTCTATCACTTTGGTATTAATAAAAAATTGTAAATCTATATGGTTTGTTTATGTATATAGGTCTAATAGTCGATGCTATGGCAAATACTTAACATTTTGCAAAGCAATAACATGAAAGAAAAATAGATCTCTCCTGATATTTAGTCCAATGATAAGTCTTCTTAATGTGAAAGTACTTACAACGTCCATTATACACAAATTCCTTTCCTTCTATATTCCAGATAACCATTTAGCATATCGTTATTGTTACTTAGTATTTTTACCAGAATATTAAGCTAGCCAGTGGGTCACCAAGGGGGAGTAGCGGTATACTATTTGATGGTATTCTGTCAAGCGGATGTTAATCCTGTGTATATGATATGTCTTTGGTGTTATTGTTCTGTATTATATTTTCTTCTTTATAATGTGCTTCTTCATAATATGGTCCTGTATGTCATGATCCTGTATATTGTGTCTCTGTATAATGTGGATTTGTACGATGTGATTATGTATTGAGTGGTTTTGTAAAATGTGATTCTGTATAATGTTGGTTCTTTATGGTCTTATATGATGAGGGTCTTTATTATATAATTCGATATGGGATTGTTTTCTGTGGTTTTGTATATGGCAAGCTGGACGTATATCTATGAATACATTTTGTGTTAACCAAATATAAACAATCCTGCATACATGTACCGTGTAATAATATAAACAAGTTCAAGCTGTGCCTTTTTATCAAGCAAGCCTACCACGGGCATCGCATGTTAAAACTCAAGGTTTGCTGCAGTGTAGAAATGCATGTACGTTTAATTGTTATAGAATCATCCGTCATTGGTGGTCAGGTATAAATTATTAGTATTTGTTTTTTTTTTTAGATTAATTCTTAGCGAATTCCTTCAAACGTCTGTCTTTCGAAATATAACATAGATCCTCAGTAAATTACATTCAGGAGAGAGTGCCTTGTGGTTTTTACTAAGCTTAACGGTAGCAAAATAAGCACCAGTTTGACAAGGTCTAATAAACATGAAAGGCCATAATATCTAATAAATTACCATCCGCGTGCAAGAAACCGCATTTATGTTACCTATGCGATTATGCTAGACAAAGAAAGTGAAAATATGAGCGTCTTATACCTGACAATTATTCAGGCAGGGTACCAACATTAGGTCACTGCAAGCGTAATAATCGGCTACGGTGGTCCAATAATTTTAAAAACCTGTGATATACAACTATTCAACCGAAGGTATACATCATGTTTATGCTGGTACTGTATATCCAGTGTGCGTACCTGGGAAATGGGTCTTTTATTGTTACATTACGTCTCACTCAGCTGATTGCCACACCATTACACTAACACATCTGCCAAGGTTATACCTGACACAGAGGCCTCAGATCCTATCATCTAAACAACGTCATACCTGCCTGTCATACCCAAATTAAGTAGTAACACCTAACTACCTACTACCTACCGGCATGGCTACTCCTGCATCTATACAGATTGAGTGGAATACAATATATTGATCCTTAAGTGTGAAATGCGGAAAGGTTTACGGTTGTAGCCCTGGCTTGGGGGGGGGGGGGGGGGGCAGATTAGCCTTCTCCAAAGATTGCGCAAGTTTTTGTTATTCATTCTTATATAAACCAATATATGCATAAACCATACATGTAGAAACTATATTCGCATATAGTCGATTGCTTATTTAACACTCTTCTTCAGAGCACAGTTTAGTATTTATACGATGCAGGGTGTAAAATCAACAAAAACGGTGATGTACTGTCCAGAACAGCATTTTGTAGAGTAAGCAATATCAGGAGTGCACAATCAACCATCAGAGGGATGTACATCCAACAACAGCATTGAAGCACAGTCAATAAGAACAGGGGTGATCAGTCATCGACACAGTTATGTGTAGACAACAACAACAGGACTGCACAGTCAATAAGAACAGGGGTGATCAGTCATTGACATCGGTTATGTGTAGACAACAACAACAGGACTGCACAGTCAGTAAGAACAGGGGCGGACAGTCATCGACACAGTTATGTGTAGACAACAACAACAGGACTGCACAGTCAGTAAGAACAGGGGTGATCAGTCATCGACATCGGTTATGTGTAGACAACAACAACAGGACTGCACAGTCAGTAAGAACAGGGGTGATCAGTCATCGACATCGGTTATGTGTAGACAACAACAACAGGACTGCACAGTCAGTAAGAACAGGGGTGATCAGTCATCGACATCGGTTATGTGTAGACAACAACAACAGTACTGCACAGTCAATAAGAACAGGGGCGATCAGTCATCGTCATCGGTTATGTGTAGACAACAACAACAGGACTGCACAGTCAGTATGAACAGGGGTGATCAGTCATCGACATCGGTTATGTGTAGACAACAACAACAGGACTGCACAGTCAGTAAGAATAGGGGTGATCAGTCTTCGGTTATGTGTAGACAACAACAACAGGACTGCACAGTCAATGAGAATAGGGGCGATCAGTCATCGACATCGGTTATGTGTAGACAACAACAACAGGACTGCACAATCAGTAAGAACAGGGGTGATCAGTCATCGACATCGGTTATGTGTAGACAACAACAACAGGTCTGCACAGTCAGTAAGAATAGGGGTGATCAGTCTTCGGTTATGTGTAGAAAACAACAACAGGACTGCACAGTCAATAAGAACAGGGGCGGACAGTCATCAACAGGGTGTGTGTACAGTTGACAACAACAGGACTCCACAGTCAACAACAAAATGGGTACACAGTAAACATAAGCAGTACAATGGTACAGTCGGCATAAAAAGGAGTGTACAGTCAGCAACTGCGGAGGTGCAATGTCAACAAAAACGGCTTTGTACACAGGTTGAACACGCGACAATAGTGGTACATATTCAACAACAGCAGGCTTACACGGTCATCAACAGCAAAATAGTCTCATGCCGATTCTTTGAACTTGATAATATAAAGATATTACACAAGCGGAACTCCTGTGTATTTTGTAATGCGCAGATATTGTATATGCAGTTGGCCACATATGTTTATTTTTCACATTTGGAAAAGTACACCACCTTTATCCTAAATATATACAGAGCTGCATAGTAATATTACCTTTTGTGCTGAGAATTATGAATAAAGATGATGTTTTAGGCATTTCACACGTGTTAACATCCCTTTTCATATGTAACACCATAAGCTACTCTAAGAGACCTTTTGTTATGCTGTGGTATTCATTGGCCATAATTTACCAAACGGGAAATAGCCTTACTCGTGTGATGTAAAAAACGGCAAACTCTCTCTCCTTATTAATGAATTCACTAGTGGTAATATTTAAGTAATGCCAAACGATATAATGTTACATTCATTACAAAATACCTAATCAACGTGTTTGATAGGTATACTATTCTGCAAAGGTACATAGTAGTTTAAATATCAACCCCCCACAACTCGCTTGTCAAATTTTATTAGTAATCATACCTATGGCGGGAAAGAAAAGTAAATCAAATGAAACGCTGCTTTTCTGAATTTATGTGAGTTTTATTTAAAATATATTTTGGAGTTTAACTCTCGCATGCAATAGTTTGTTTAAGCATCTCAGTTATGTTTAAACAGTAAATTTTATACACATTATATCTGCAAATAATAAACTAACAATGGAGTTATTATACAAAACCTGTAATAGAAAGTAATATATAAACCAAACAACATCGCTCAGCTGAAATTAACATAGAGGCGATAATAGAAGAATTGCCGGGTCAGTAATGACCTACTCCGTCCATGAAAGAAACTTCTATTCACGAGGACTTGGTAAGTTTCACTTCGTTGATTACGTAGGTTACCAATGACCGAGCTAAAAGAGTCAGACTAAAAACAGGGCGGGAAAAGGCGGAAGTGAGAGGAACTCCGTAGGACACTCACCGCAGCAAAATCCAGTCGGAATGTTGGAGTTGCAGAATCTGCGGAATTAGATCACGGATATTTTGCAAAGGTATAGGACGACTTCCAGATACCGAGGCCAGTAGCTCGCAGAATACAGGTCACAGTGATCTATTCTGTGGTTTAAAGGAGATTTGCCCAGGAACGTCTTGGATGAAACATAAGACGATTTTTATCCTAACATATACAATTTGTGCTCTTGGCTGACTGAATGCGGAAAATCATGTGTCTGGCCAGTTGTCGTATTGCTGTTTGAGCATAAAGTAGACGAAAAAGCTTTAATGTTCTCTCCCTGAGTGACACATGGCTCAAAAGTAGTGCTCCATGTGCATCGGACAAGCAGGGTCATCTGCAACGAAAACGAGAAGTGGAGGTCTTTTATGTAGTATACAGGAACAAAATTTTGAGAAAAAAAAATAAGGTAAAAAAGGTCACCTCAAAACATTTGAAGTCATGACTCTCATTTAAGAGACAAATGGCCTGTGGGCATGACTACTATCTATAGGCAAGCACCATCACGGGTGTGCTATGTAACAATTAAAATGTTCCTGGATATAGTATACCAACGTGTTTGAAAAAAGGCCATCTCATCTAAGCTTCTAGAAAAATCTTTGAAAATAATTAAAAATTACACGACAGGGTGTAATCTTTGATTCCTTGGAAAGCTTATTGAGAAGCAGTCGCCAATCAGCCGACCAATCAGATGTCAGGAAATATTCTGTATGGCCCCTTTTAATTAGCATTTCAGAAGGTTCATAGTAATCAGAGGGCTTTTCCCTGTGTGAAAAAATGACATTGATATAGCATTCAATCAAAGTAAAGGTGGCTTCTGCTGACACTCGACCTTTCATCACATCGGGCACGGGTGACCACATTTTGTGACACACAGTTTTGGCAGAAAGCCTCAATCCCGTCGAATTTTGATACACTGTGGGGAGGTGGTAAAAGTGTCCTTTAACATCACGTAGTCAGTGGTTGTAAAGGGTATGCAATTAAAATGACTCCTCTCCTAACAGGGGTACCGCAAGGATCCGTCCTTAATCCTTTGTCCTTTTGTTCTTTTTGCTGTGTTACAGTATTCCGTTAGTTTACCCTGTGAAGAGACGTAGTTATGCTGACGACACCCAGCTGTATGCCAGGTTTAAGCTAAATGTCCCGAGTACGTGTTACATTCCATTGCCACCTCAAGAACTTGAATGGTCAGAAACAGACTTAAGGTATCAATCCCGTTAAAAACCTCTGTTTCTAAAATCAGTTCAAATTAAATTCAAATTATGCACCCACAAAGTAAATTATAATTAAAACAGGTACAGACATTTTTTTTCTGCTGGTATACATCTTTTATAGTTTTCATACATTTTCACCAAAGTATGCTATTCAAGGAATCACACAAAGAAATGTAGTCATGAATAATACACGGCAAATGTACGAAGCAATAACATTCGGGAATTGTTTAGCTTGTAAACGATGCAGTTGACAGGAGTCAGAGTAAATAAGTATCAATTTATGTATATCTGTGCATGTTAACAAGTGGCTGTTATTTGCTAATGGCCAGTTTGTTTCTTTTCCGAGAATATTTTCGATTAAGCTGCATGATTTATAATTTTAATATTTCCTCCCTACGGGTTCCCCTTTCTCTGTTGCACTTGGGCCTGGAAACATAATGGTCACAAAGCGTGTCATGCTCAGAGAGCATGTTTCTGGGGCCCTGTTTGGTGTTTGCGCAATTTGCGGTCACAGTTCACTGTAATCCGCGTTTATCTCAAAATCTCTATTATAACACCTCTAAAGATATTTTATAACTAGAGATAAAGACTTTTAATTCAACATGATTCTGCTTTCAAATCGTGAGCTTTTCAACACTGGGGACTGAGACCAGTGACATGGCCACCTTATGATATACTTTTAATGGGTTTATGTTAGTTTCTTTATATTTATTAGTATCTCTCTATGATAACCATGGTTTTTTTGTTAATGTAAACAATTTATTGGTTGTTAAGAAATGTTCAAAATGAAGCCCTACAACTAACATAAACCGGTAAAATGCAAACATTGGACATATATTTTTAGTATCCGCAATCTTCACAGATGTTGAACTATAAAAACATGCTACGACCACATCTTTTAAATGGAAGGGATGTTGTAAAATGAAACAATTTACCAGTGAGTCCTTAAACTGGTATGGATTCCATTAACAAACTATGTTCTTGAGTCGGAGTGAATCTTTCATGTGTTCATGTGTACACGTTTCATGTAATTTACACTCACGCTTCAATGAGGTGGTGAGCGGCAGAACAAACTTTGACCCTAATACATCCAATTGGGCGGTTTCTATATAACGGTGTCTAAAATATATTATGGTGATCGTTGATTATTATTTGATCCCTATATTATGGTAATTATAAACAAAATTAAATGGATTATTCCTGTGCTGTTCCCGTAACATTAGGACATTACCACACGAATAATTTATTGCTATTCCTCTTGAGTATGTTTTTACTGTTCAAGAATAATTTTTATTAAATTTAGTATTGAATCAAAATTTAAAAACAGGGTAGATAGAAATATGAGAGAGGAAATAAATAGAGTTTCCGATACTGTCATGTAGATTAATATAAGTCCATTAAAACTTGTTTTGCTGTTACTTGGCGTCTAAACAAGGCAGGCCTCTACTCTAGGCAGGCGTTTATTAAGAAAAAAAAAATAGATCATCCGGCTCGGCATAAAAGGCACTAAAGAATCCGTCAAAACATCAATGGGGGCCCAAATTGAAAACATCGCCGGTAAACTGATTATGTTTACGGAATATCCTGAAATGCCATAGGGATATGGACAAACGCAATAACCAAAATCGCGCATCATTATAAGAATTTACAAGGGAATCTCAGTGAGAGATTTGGTAATTATCCACAAGGATCAGCCCTGGCGGCCCTACCTGGTATCCCGAAGTTTCATATTGCTGTTACTTTTTTTTACACTGAATGTAGTTAGTAATGTTGTTCCCAACTCTTCCATGAACTGTGCACCACGTAAGACTTGAAACGTTAGTTCATTCGGAATACGGGTAGTTGGTAGGCCTTCGTATAGCGGCACTGTGTAATTCGTTTGCATGATACTTTCCTCCCGATTTTTAACTAAATCAGCTTTAGACAACTTTTTCAAGCGTTTCCGGCGTAGTATATACTGGTATGTGACAGTTTCAGTTGTGTCGAGTATATTTCCCAATGTACTGGTTGTCGACAAGAGTTACATTACTATTATATCATTTACAACTTTAAGATATCTCGAAATCGTAGCTGTGGACGAACTAAAATGCACTTTAAAATGAAAGTTAGTGACAGTTGTTTCGCTCATCTGCTTGCTTGCCTTCTCAATGCTGGCATTTTATTTGTATAGCGTTTTACAGGATCAGTGACTGGTTTTAAGCATACTGGGCAAACTGGGAATAGTTTAAAAAATAGGCATGCATGTAAGAAAAAGGAAAGATTTAAAGAGAAATTAAACATATTATCCACACACACACACCAATGCATTCAACAATCTCCTGTCAATTTGACCGGTAAAAGCACACATTATAGTGACAGGAAAACACATCTGGCCTTTAAACATGGGAAATACTCATACTCTGAACAAGACCGGCGTTTACTTATGAACAGCGTTTATTTTTCTGAAACATTGCTTTGCCAAGGGCACTAAATAAGGCAGGCCCGGGAGTCGGATTTAGGAAAGACAGTAAATTGCAAAATTTTAACCATTTAAATGCTTTACAATCAGGTAAACATAGAATATGTTTATCAGCAAAATAAAGTTCACTGTTCCTGGTTTGAATAATGTATACATTGTTGGGTTTATTAGGAATTTAAGACAACTCGTGAATTGCTATTAAATACATGGGTTTTTGACAAGATAATACCTTATGTCCGTTTCTGGTAGGATGGTCATTGAAACAAGTAGATAGATCATTGTACCTTTTATAATATCATCTTTTTTTTTGGGGGGGGGGTATATTCTGAAATTTAATTTAAGTTAGAATTGATATTAGAATTAGGGTCTTTTAAGTAGGATGATGTTTTTAGTCTGTTTTTGACCATTCAAGCTCTGACATCACGGACACACGCTTCGAGGATTGTTATGAGTGACAGGCTACTAGGTTCATTAAGATTGAACGTGACTTAGCTGGCAGTCATCAGTATAACCATGTATATTCACAGGATGGGCTACAATGTCCAGAACTAAACGCAGACGGTAATAAAAAATAACATAGGACCCAGGACTGATCCCTGCGGTACCCTTGTTGGGAGGAACGAGACCCCGTGATGTTAAGTTATAATTGTGGTAAAAAATTGTAAAATGGACATTTTCATTATAAACAGTGAACTTAGTTGTTTGTAATATCTCTCTTATCACAAAAAAAAAACATGTTTCTGACGCTCTAATGTATAAACTGGGAAAACAGTAATTTAATTCAGATATCAACCCCACGTGTGAAGTGTACACAGGACCGGTGTCAACGGCATTTAGCTGACATATATGGCAAATGGTAATCTGGAAAGGGGCTACACGCCAAAGTAACGAATTATTTATAAAATGTTAAGACTTTTCTGTGTATAGTAGAACGATTGATGCCTTTTCCAGACTTTTTTTAAACTGCTCAGAGACAATATAACACATATCGGTACTACAGCCTTTATATATAAATCCATTTTCAAATTCACGTCTTACCCAACTTAAATATCATACAAAATAAAAGTTGATATAGCTAGAGGTTATGTGAGGTTTAAAACATAGACACATTCGATTAAAGCACGGCTGATTCCCTCTGTGTTTATAGAGCAGATGCTTTAAGCTAAGCCTCCCCATTAACATAAATTTGGCACGGTCCATGACGCTGCATCCAAGTGAGAAGCGGTCTACCAAGAAGTTTCTTTCCTCTGTATTAACAGAGCATCACACATTAAATAACGTTTTATGTGGTAATCGCAAGGTTTATATCGCTCTAAGAAATATGGATATCAGGCTCAATCTCGGAAAAGAAAGAGCAGTAATTGCTCTCCTGTTTCTCTTAGGACTACAGTTCATGTACGAAAAAGTGCAAGGGTAAGTAGTTATTTTCAATTAAAGCTTTTCGTGTAACCCGTGTGCTCCTTCAAAACAAACGTAAACTGTTATGGAGAATGACATGAAGCTTTAGTTTCAACGATATTGTTGGACAGGACAACTTAATAGCACTTGTTTGCGACTAAGAATGAATAAATAGTGTCTGTTACTTTTTGATCCTTGCTGAGTAGGTTGCATGATTACCAGCCAATTACGTGGTGTTTTAAAGGACCCGTAAACTGTTATATATTACCATTTATTAGTGTTTATTCTACGGGGTTTTCGGCACGTGAGAAAAATACTGTCTTGAGTACTCTAGGTAATGCTGAATAGTTATAGGGATGTGATCGTTTTTACAATTTTTCAACGAGTGTGTAGACATATTTTAAGGTGAGGTCATTCCATAATCCTAAAATTGACAGTTTCAGACCTTTAATATTGAAATGTAAACGAGGGAAGCAAACAAATTGATAATATAACTTCTTAATTTATTTTTTTCAAAACTGTTGGTTTGGTAAAGGAATACTACTTTCGATTTGGCAGTTTATAATGCAAATAGGTATTTCCCTCGGCTTGGTATTTAAAAAAATACAAATTAGATCACTTGTACCAAGAAGTGATACAAGAGAAAACATTTTGGACACCTGCACGTACAATTCCTGAGCCTTAAACATTTAAAATGCATTGGTGTATGTTGCAATGCTTTGCTCATTTAATATCTTTATCCGATCAAGTTGATTATTCGGTATGAGAATATGCCAGTTGTTTATGACTGTTTAAATCTGGATTTGGTGACTGCGAATCCCGCTGTGTGAGCGTGTTTCCTCGCTGTGAGGCAGAAATTGTATCCGATAGGCCTAAAATATTCTAAGAAAACACCCATGGGATCCTTGCCTAATAAAACCAGAGCCACTTCCTCAAAGCATGAGTTGAGCATGCTAAGCGTTAAATGAGAAAAAAAAGTATTTACGGAAATGATGGACCAAATTTCTTCTTACGTTACATTTAGGGCGGTCCTACGCAATTCTAATTGGAAATAAAGTCATGTTGACCTATAGTCTAGCCCATATTCTTGATCTTGAGCGCTAGACAGACAGGACTCAAATTGTATTGCAATGTCTGAAAATCTCGACGCCTGAGATCAAGTCATATATGTTCAGAGTGCCACGATCCAAAAAAAAACAAAATTTTAGAACCTTGAACATCAGACAGGGCAACGTGTTGGACGAAGGAAATGTTTCCTTAATTTTAAACGGAGGTCATTGTAAAATTCTTCTTTAACTAAAAGATTAGGTCACTGCGACGTATAATCTGCATGATATGTGAAAGAACATGAATTGGCCCCCTTAAACTCATATTTGCAAATATTGTAACAGACGGACTTGGAAACTTAGTTTCATTAAGATCAAGTCCTTGTGAAATCTCCTTGTAAATTTGGAAAGAGGTCACTGTGACCTTTATTAAGTGAGCGTTATAAAATAACATCTAAGCACCCTACAAGTCAGCCGGGCAAACAAATCGTAACAGTTGGGGCTAGAAACACCTGACTCACATAATGTCAAGTAAGATCCCACTCTACTCAAGGATTCTTAACAAATATTTGGCACCAGATGCATGCATCGCCTGTTAATCAAATTCACCTGAGCGTCATATCCCAAATGGGTTACTTGTTTTCTTGAATATTTGTTCTTTTGACTCATCATTTACATTCTATTACAGGTTGTAAAAATAACTTCATTATTTTGCTGATAAAATGTGTAATTTATTATAATATATACTGTTCTATCCGAGCTCAGATGCTTAAGCCCTCACATACAAGCTATTGCAGGTGACAGCTTTAAACTGCCAAGTACTGAGCTTCCCTATCCAAGCACGTTCGGCTGCGTATATTTAAATTAAGGTAACATAATAACGTTCCAGGTTAGTACCTGAATATTACTGATTACCGAGTTCTCCACCTTGTCCACGTACTTACACGCATTCTTACACACGAGTAATTATGGTATATTACCACATAACAAAAATATGATGTGACGTTTGAAAAGGGATTTTACACGTGAACTGTCTAAAACAACTTTAATTTTAAATATCAACAAAAAAGTTAACATTTCTAAGAAATAAATAAGCTCCTACATGGCAAATGTCTAAAGAATATTTAGAACGATAGTACTGCAGTTTTGCGCTCCGAAAAATACCTTATTTTTCCAACTGTACCTACACTTTATGTGCATTAAAATACACTTGTGTATGTTGCAATGTTCTGCTGGTGTAATATCATTATCTTATCAAGTTGAAATAATCGGTATGTATGTCTTCTGTTGTTGATAGAGCATCCCTAATATTGGGAACTGTACCCCCTTACAACTGTTTATTATACACCCCTACTGTTGTTAAACGTGCACCCCTTCTGTTGTTTACTGTTAAACCCCTACTATTGTTGAATATACAACACTGCTGTTGTTGAATGTACATCCATGCTGTAGGTGCAATGCACCGCGGCTGCTGTTAGTGTAACCCTCTTGTATTGACTGTATACCCCTGTCATTGTAAAAGGTAAAGGTGTGGGTAAATAATCTGATATAAATGACGATGCCAGTCTCATCCGACTTTACACTTTGCCTTCCTGGTCTTTCGGGCCTTTTCATTCTTGTAGCTTTTCTCGGCTCTTTGGGGAGCATACAACCCAAGCTGCCATATCAGGGGCTAGGCGGTTATTAGTTCTGCATTTGCCTTCCTCCGAAGACCAGTGCCCATTTACTCCTAGGTCGAGAGAGCGCACCCTCGTAAAGACTTTGTCTAGGATTCTTAGCGCAGACGGCGGTCAGAACGGGAAACCCACTACCATGCGGACAACAGTCCAGCGCCCTATCCATTTCGCCACCACGCTCCACATTGTTGTCAGTGACCTCTATCGTTGACTTTGTACACCAGTGATGTTGTTGACGATTGTGGGTCCCTGTTTTTGTTGACTGTACACCCCTTCTATTGCTGGGTCTACACCGTTGCTGTTGTTGACTGTACAGCCAGCATTGTCTGCATATTTAATGGTAGAATCACATACTGTGCTTTGAATGACTGAATCACTTAAGCAACCAACAACACAAAAGTGACGTTTCAACATATTTGGCTTATTCATGTATTCGTGTAAATGTATCTTTATATTATCAAGTTGAAATATTCTGCATGAGAGTATGGCGGCTGTTGTTGGCTGTGTATCCAAGCTAGTGTTGATTCTTCATCCCTGCTGCTGTTGATAGTATACCCTTGTTGTTGCTGACTGTACATCCCTGTAGGTATTGTCTTTATACCCTGCTTTTGCTGACTCTACACCCCTGCTGCTTTTGATTGTGCAATCCGGGTATTGTTGACTGTACTGCCTGCACGGTCTTCTCATTAAATGGCAGATTCACAAACTGCGCTCGGAATGAATGAATTAAGAAATCAATCGACACCGGAAGAGTGATTTTCAACATGTATGGCCAATTCATGTATTGGTGTATTTTTATATTATCAAGTTGAAATCATCGGCATGAGAGTATGCCGGCTAGTGGTGGCTGAGTAACCCAGCTATTGTTGATTCTAAACCCCTAAAACACTCCTTTTGCTGTTACTGACTCTACATCCGTGCTGTTGTTGACTTTACACCCTACTAATGTGGACTGTAGATCCCTGTTATTGTTGACTATACATTCCCACTGTTGTTGAATGTATACCCAGTTGCTATTGGTGTGACCCTCCGGTATTGACTGTATAACCCTGTTGTTGTTAGTGCGCTTCTAACGTTGTCTTTGTACACCAGTGATGTCTTGACGACTGTGGATCCCTGTTTTTGTTGACTGTACACCCCTGCTATTGCTGACTCTACACCGCTGCTGTTGATGACTGGACAGGCTGCATTGTCTGCATGGTAGAATCACACACTGTGCTTTGAATGATTGAATCAGTCAAGCAACCAACAGCACAAAAGCGACGTTTCAACATGTATGGCTTATACATTTATTGGTGTATTTCTTTATATTATGAAGTTGAAATCATTGGCATGAGAATATGGCGGTTGTTGTTGGCTGTGTATCCCAGCTAGTGTTGATTCTTCATCCCTACTGCTGTTGATAGTATACCCTTGTTGTTGCTGACTGTACATCCCTGTAGATATTGTCTGTATACCCTGCTTTTGCTGACTGGAAACGCCTGATGTTTTAATTGTGCAAACACGTTGCTGTTCACAGTACTGCCTGCACGGTCTTCATATTTAATGGCAGATTTACAAACTGTGCTCTGAAAGAATGAATTTTGAAAGCAACCGACAACAGAAGAGTGATGTTTCAGCATGTACGCCTAATTCATGAATTGGTGTATTTTATGTTATCACGTTGAAGTTAATCGGCATGAGAGAATGCCGGCTATTGTTGGCTGTGTAACCCAGCCATTGTTGATTCTACACCCCTAATAATGTTGACAGTACACCCCTGTTGTTGCTGACGGTACACCCCTTTCGCTGAATCTACATCCATGCTGTAAATGACTTTACGCCCCTACTATTGTTGGCTTTACACTCCTTCTATTATTGAAAATACACCCTTACTATTTCAAATGTATTATGATATCTGTCTCTGACATAACCTTGGTCGGTATAGTGGTCTGACAGTCAGCGTGAGATATAATGTAATTAACAAAAGGCAGCTTTTTTCCGATTTCGTAAAGTACGTAAAGTTTGTATATGATAATTAATCAGATATTATGACCTTTCATGTTTCACAGACCATTTCAAGTTTGTTACTCATTTTGCTTGTAGAAAAAGCAGAATACTCTCCTTAATGTGATTATCTAGGGATTTATATTGGTTTTTAAATAGGCAAAGATTTGAATTAATTCGCCCAGAATTCATCCCAAAACTGGTTTATTGACAATCATAATTTATACTGGACCTTCCATATGCGATGAGTTTCTGACAGTGATAAATTATGGAGAAGGAAAAATCCAGATTATGATGTGTAATTTCCGTGGCATACTTGCTTGTAACAAGACCATCTTAAACTTAATATTGCAAGGTAAAGATTTTCGATAAGGATTTTGCCTATTATTAGCTCAGTTCAGTGTAAGTCATCTGAGCTATAGCGATCACCCTTTGTCCCACGTCCGTCCTGTTGTCCGGACGGACGTCCGTTAACAGGGCACAAATCGTAACCGTTAGACCTAGAAACTTCTAACTGTACATCCAGGGAGGTCCTGGGCAAATCTCCTTGGTAACTTAAAATTAGGTGATGGTGATCCATATTTTGTGACCAATGGGCCGAAAACATGATTTCGAGCACCCAGACAGTCACACGAGGCACAAATTGTATCCATTAGGCCTAGAAACCACTTACCTTACATTTTGGAGATCCTAGGCAAATGTCCTTGGAAACCTGAAATTAGGTCACTGTGAGCTATATTCTGCGACTTATAGGGAAAAGATGTCATATGAGCACCCTGAATGTCAGATGGGGACAAATTGTATCTGTGCGGCATTGAATCTTCTTACACAATATCCTGGGAGTTTCTAGGCAAATCTCCTTGGAAACCTGAAATTAGGTCATGGTGATCTATATTTTGTGACCAATGGGCCGAAAACATGATTGTGAGCACCAAGACAGTCAGATGGGGCACAAATAGTATCCAATAGGCCTAGAATCCTCCAACATGACATAAAGGGAGGTCCTAGAAACCTGAAATTAGGTAACTGTGACCTATAGGAAAAAGATGTCGTATGAACACCCTTAATGTCAGATGGTGACAAATCGTATCTGTCAGGCCTAAATCTTCTTACACAATTTTCTTGGTGGGCTCTAGCAAATCTCCTTGGAAACCTGAAATTATGTCATTGGTGAACTACATTTTTTGACCTACAAGAAAAACCTGATTTTGAGCCCCCTTAATGTCAGACGGGCACAAGTCTTATTTGTTAGGCCTAGAATCTTCCAATGTAACATTCTGAGACGTCCTTGGCAAATGTCTGGGGAAAAATGAAATTAGGTCACCATGACCTATATTTTGCGACCTTTAGGAAAAGAAGTCATATAAGCACCCAGGCAGTCAGTCAGGGCACACATTGTATCTGTTGGACATAAGTCTAATGAAACATTCTGAGAAGTCCTTAGATAGTGTCCTTTGAAAACTGAAATTAGGTCACCATGACCTATATTTTGCAACCTATCAGAAAAGATGTCATATAAGCACCTAGATAGTCAGACAGGGCAACAATTGTTTCCATTGGGCCTAGAATCTTTTAACATAAAATTCAGGGAGGTTCTAGTCAAGTGTCCTTGGAAACCTGAAATTAGGTCATGTTGACCTATATTGTGTGACCTATGGGCTGAAAAATGGTTTTGCGCACCCAGACAGAAAAGGCAAAAAATGTATCCATTAGCCCTGGACCCTTCTTTCATGATATCCAGGGATATATCAATTCTCCTTTGAAACCTGAAAATTGATCATGGTGACCAATATTCTGCTAGCTATGGACCAGAAACATGATATTGAGCACCCAGACAGACAGGGTACAAATTGTATCTATTTTCCTTGGAACCCTCTATTGTGAAATCCGGGGGGGGGGGGCTGGACAGGTCTCCTATGAATCCTGAAATTTTTATTTTCTGTCATTTTTTTAACAGTGTAACTTTAGCCATTGTCTATTCTCACAGACAATATATAACATTAATAAAAAAAACATGAGTACCCAGTCAGAATTGGCTGTGCGTCATAGCCCCTAGGTCAGTTATTTTCAACAGTCCACATCACGCAGAAACAAAAAAAATTAAGGACCATATTATACAGAATTTTTAAATACAGAACCATATCCTACAGAATAATAAAATACAGGAGCGTGTCATGGAGCACCACACACAAAACAAACATAAGACGGGACCATGTCATACATAACATTTGAATACAAGACAATGTCGAAGATAACCACGTGCAGTACAAATATCAAACACATTATTACACACGGGACCAGATCATTCTGAATCACAAAACACAGAAATCCAGCACAAAAACATCTACCTCATAAAGATCCTTATAAAAAAGAATCAAAGCACACAGACCCATACCATACAATCAGACTTTTGGTTTCTCAATCATGCGCCCACATGGGCAGACTGGGGAACATATGTAGCAATCTTGTGATCAGCCTCAGATGATTGAAATACACAGGTTTCAGTGAGAACTTTGATGGAAAATTGCAAATTTATAAAAGACGAAAAGTAAAAAAAAGGGGGGTTTATTTCACATACAATGTCATTCTCATCCCACTTTACACCTTACACCTATCTTTTACTCCTAATAAACACCCTCCTTTCAACGGCTAATTCGTTTAATTTGTCCGCTTTACACTGCCATCTAGAAGCTACTATTATCATTATTATTATTATTATTATTATTATTATTATTATTATTAATTTTTTTAATTATAATTATTAGTATTATTATGGAAAATTTCTGCCCAATTAGTCACTGTAGGATATACGTGCAATATATTTTTTCCTTGTTTTTGTTTTTAGAGAGAAGCGAGACAGAAAGGGTAATATTTCTTTCATATTTCACACTCTTTACATTTACAATATTTTAAATTGCCTGAACTGATGGCATTTTATATTTAAGTATGTTTGGCTACTTAAGCACAGGCGCGCGTGAGTTCCATAGGCTTCATAGTGACATGTCTCTCAACAGTATTTACTTAATTCGCTCCACATCATTTAAGAGTTTACGACATGCTATGACTAGAATCATCTATATACATAGGAAGACTGGCATGAAATCTCTGATGAAATATATATATATATATATATATATATATATATATTTATTTAGAATCATCCCTTCTCGTGTACTGTGACTTTGAAACGGAATGTGACGGGTTCATTGAAGAGGAATATAAAAATCGAAAATGGCTTCGCCTAAAGGAAAGTCAGCCTAGTTCAAATAATATAAAAACGAATGACCAAACCAACGGAGAAAAAAACGGTATTATTTTGTTGTTTATAATGGGTTAACCTTTTGTGAATGAGGTTTAACTATATGTTATTTAGTTTGACATCCAAATCCACTACTTGCGTTAAAAAAATAATAATTTAGTTATAATTATCGTATGAAATTTAAGATAATGTTCATTAAAGTAAAAATAAGCATCAAAGCGTTTTACAGGCTTTTAAAACGATTACCCTGTATAAGGTCATCAACGAAAATAGAAAAGAAAACTTTTGATAAAATTAAAAATTCTATAATGATACCGCCTTCAGTATAAAGTTATTAGGCTTAGAGGCAAGGCATTCACCCAAGTAAACGAATATCAGGGTAACAACGAGAAAAAAATTCGCATATAAGTACAATTGATAGATTTCAATTTATTTTATTGATATTTCTAGCTTTACCATTGATATCAGCCTGAATTATGTGTACATGCACTGTAGGATATTACGTGTACACCGTGTTTACATCGGCTGGCCTCAAAACCAGATCGTCTTTGACGAGCAGACCGCTTCTTCTCAATGGTGATACACGGGCGTGCTTAAAATTCCGTTACAAAATATTTGGTGACAATGACATTATATTTAATGTTTATCTGGAATATAAAAGAAATGGAGATAAGGAGTTGGTGTACTCTGGACTTTGTAAGTATTTAAGTACTTTTTTAGTTAAGACTTCTCAATAATAACTGATTCTTAAGTGTTACCTTTTTGTATAAAATCTTAAACACTCCTATGTAATGGCATTGATGATTAACGAATAAGTTGAAAGCAAATTACGTTAGGAAGGTTTTCAGTTCTTAAAAAGAACAAAGCGGTAGAATGCTTCTAATTTTCGAAAATCTTTTCAGTATTGGCACTATATTACTGAAAAATAATTGTTGTCGTTCAATTGATTTTTTCTAATCCCATTGCATTTATTAATGCCTCCACTCTTTTGGAGTGAAAACTAGAAATGGTTGATAAGTGAATATCTGTGGATATATTTAGGTGGCGAAAAGAGGTCCCCCGGGATGCAAGATCATCGACAATATTCTTCCTTTTGCTTCTGTGTCATTGTTTTGCTCGTTATTCAGTATGATTCGCTTTCGTTGGTCACACCACTAGCCATAGGTAACAGATTTGTCATTTCACTTATTTTTTTTATCCTGGCTCAATTCTAAAATGAAAAAAAAAAAATTGAGCAGTTCAACGTTCAGCAAAAGGAGACAGGTGAGCCTCCATTGATGCACACATGTTATTCTTATAATGACTATTAGTGTACACCTTTTTATAAATGTCAGTTTAAGTAAAATTATTTGATGTTCTATTCATAGCAAACAATGGCCATGTTTGGAGACAGGCTGTCGTTGGACTAGAACCAAGGTTGGAGACCGACTTTCAAATCAGCTTTGAGGCTGTTGCCCCAACATTTAAGCATGGGGGTCTTGGCCTCGATGAAATATGGCTTCAAGCAGGCCCTTGCGAGCAAACAGATTCTGGTATGAAATCATTGTTTTTTATGACCTCCTGAGCCAAGAGTAAAATGACAACTTTATTCCTTGATGAAATATTGCGACACAGACACAATTTTTGTATCAATGAAACACCTTTTTGCATAAAAATAGTTCAACACACTTATTTCAAATATATGCAGAATATATATATATATATATATATATATATATATATACATGAAAATAAATATAGATATAAGTGATATTGCCCTGTCTACATACTGATGGAGATAGAAAATAATACAAATTGTAATTATTTCTTGGTACACTTACACCACACTATCATTTGCACAAAAGGTTATTGGCAGATATACACTGGAAACATAATGGAATGTAATTGTTTATATGTAGTTGCATGGAAGTGTATTATCCATTATGGTTATAATACCTTGTTTTCTAGTTATCCATCGTTTTATTAATATATCAATATATTTATCTATTTATACTAAGACTGGGGAGCCTGGACAGCGTGGAGCACGTGCAAAACGAGCTGCGGGAAAGGAATAAAGTCACGGTTTCGGTCCTGCCATGGAGGAAGCTGCATTGGAAAGGGTGTTCAAATTGTTGTATGTGACACTGGACTTCTCTGTCGGGCAACGCGCCAAGGTAATGGCAAATATAACTGTAGAAGCGAATTCTCATTGAAAGATTAATCAATGTTACCATATAACTAGGTGGTAATACTGTCGTCTTTGAATTCATAAACTAGCATTATTGAAGAATCGGTATCTGGTCTCCTCGATATTGATGACTCAATTTATTATATCTTCCGACATGTTTTTCTCAAATTTACAATTTCTGATTCTCTGCAAGATGAAATTGAATCACATGGAATGTTCATTTCACACATTGCAAGTATTAAGTATGGTATATATCACATGATCGCCAGGGTAGCAGCAAAACAGATCATGTTTTCATTAAAACAATGGCATTTTAATTCCATTCATATGCAATATTTATTGTCATGACAAGGCCAAGTATGTAAATTATTTGCATATCAAATTTGATACAAAATAGATGATACTTTTTTATGATGTTCTTTTTATAGATAATCTTCAAGGAATTAAATGTTCACAGTTTCATTTTCTGAGCACAGATTCTCTTTACTTATTATGTAAATATATATGTTTCGGTTTTAGATTACATATTATTATATCACGGATTGGATAATGCATGGTCTTTTCAAATTATAAACATATTCCATATTTTAAAGCATCAATCAATAAATGGGGCAGTTGGGATTCTTGGGGAAAATGCAGCGTCACGTGTGGCACAGGCGCAAGAGAGAGAAGGAGGTTTTGTACGGGACAACAGCCAAACTGTATAGGATCCCCAACAGATCAGAGGCCCTGCACAATGTCACCATGCCCTGGTAAATAGAGATAGTAAGGAGCAAAACGATATGAAAGCACGGTTCGGTTAGAAGGTTAATAATGGACTTTATATATGATGTAAAGGTTGAATTACTGAAATATAATTTTAAAATCCAAATATTTTGAAAATAACCTTTAAAAATTCTTTGTACAATATTTACCAAATAGTTTTGACACAGAAGACTTCTCGTTTTCAGACCATCAGCATACATACAACGTTTATTCAATAAACAAACGTTTATTGATAAAGTTGTCCCTGTTTTTGTGCATTTACAGTTACCGGATGCCATTCACTAAGTGCTGTGATCGATTTTAGAATACATTTTTTTAGGCTTTTTCATTATATTATAAAAGTTTCTTTGGGCAAACAGAAGCGTGCGCAATTAGCTTTGATAAGTTTATTCAAACACGGAGAGTGACGTGCAAGTGACTATTGTGCCGACGACGGCCTATGAAGAGATAAGAATCTTCCATAACTTACTAAAACGCAAGGACGAGAAAATATGAAATATTTGTCTTAAGATTTTTTAAAATCTGTTTTAGTCATAAGTACAGAGTGCCAAACAGTATGGTTTTGTATTATCATACCTTTGCACTTTATTGGTAACCATTTAGATGAATACACATCAAAAACGTGTTTTCAATTATTTCAAATATGTATATTTCTAAATGATCCGCAGCTTTTGAATGCCGTCGCCATCTTGATCTCGCCATTTTGGTGGATTCCTCTGATGCCGTGGACCAAAGGAGATGGACGCAAATCAAGGAATTCGTGAATGACATCATTGACAGGTTTGATGTTGGATTGAACAAAACAAGGATTTCGGTCATACAATTCTTTGCGTTTGCGAGAGTCTGGTTCCACCTTGACCGATATGGGAGCAAAGACATGATGACTGACGCTGTAAGAAGCATGACGCATGACGGAGGTGGTACAAACACACAACTCGCCTTGAATCTCTTGCACACTGAGGTTTTTAAGTCCTCAAACGGAGATCGTGCAGATATTCCTAATGTTTGTATTATATTCACCGATGGCAAGAGTACTGTCTTGACACAAAAAACTATCCCAGAGGCCTACAAGGTAAAATCTGATGGTATTAAGATTTTATCCGTCGGCCTTTCTTCGAAAATCAATGAGAGTGAACTGAACGTGATGACCTCGAGATCTGACTGGGTGTTCCGCGTTGAAGAAACCGAAAGGTTGTCAGGTATTATAGGAGACCTTGTGTTGAAGACTTGTCACAGCTGTAAGTAAAACATATAAATGAAGAGTAAAAATTATGTAAAAATATTTTACATAATATTCTGATCAAAATTTAATGGAGAAATTTTACCGCACTGTAAAATTATAAAGTTATTTTATCGATATGTTGGTGTATTTCTGCATTTTAACGAAGAATATGAATATTGATATGCGATAGTAAAAGGGACATTTGAGCGGTATATATTGACCAAGTGTAACTTGGTGATATACAGTGAAACCTCGTTGTGTCGAACTCGGTTAGGTCAAATTTCCACATGTGTCGAAGTCGAATGTTGAGTCCCTGGAAAAAAAAACAGTTGAAACTTTACTGATTTAATTCCTTTTGTGTCGAGCTCGGATGTGTGGAGAAACCTGAAAGCTTCGAAATGGTTATCCGTCCCCAGCTAGTATTTTTTATGGCTTTACTCGAAATCCTGTCGCTTGAATATTTGGATAACTATTGTGCACTGCCCGTCAATTGTGATTGGGCAATGATGACTAGTTATACGAAAATAATACCGGCAAGGCTCTAACTCATCAAGCGCGTTGGCTCTATCACTCGACTCGACTCGAGGTCATGCCGCTTTAAAGTTTGGATAATAGTTGTGCACGGACCACCAATCTTACGAACAGACGTGATGACCAATTACATATTAAATACCGGCAAGGATCTTACTTACACACCTGTTCCGTTTTTTACCTTTTAGTTTTACCTTTCCAGTTAGTCACTCATGATCATGTCTTTCTTCTCTCGCCGACAAAGCATTAATTCAAAAGGAGAAGTTAAGGTGCTCTTATATCACTTCCTTGATTAACGGTATCCTGCTTGGTGCTACTTATGTGCTTTAATTTATTAATAAATAAACTTATAATAAAATTTGTGTTGTTCTTTCATGCAAACATTCGTGAGAACTATATTGTATACCCTATACATGTGCAGTATTTATCGATAATAATCAAAGCCGAAAAAGGTTAAATGTAATGAATATCAGTCGTTATAAACTCCAGTTGTGTCGAAGTAAATTCACCTGCCCCTTGGTCTTTGACACAATGAGGTTTTAATTATATATATATATATATATATATATATATATATATATATATATATATATATATATATATATATATATATATATTGCATGCTTGATTTAGGTAAATGGGTTAAATCAGATATGGGTTTTATCAGGTTTGTTCTTTGCAATGGTCATTCATAGGTTCACACATTAATCGACATTAAGTATTCCTCACTTATTTGCTTTTATTTTTACTCAAACCTGCTCAGATAACCAGACTTGCATGGCGCATATGGATATCTGCTTTGTTGTTGACACATCCGGTTCCATCAATGCGTTTGGAGCAGACAACTGGGATCACATGAGGAATTTTATAAGTAATGTTGTAAACAAATTAGACATTGGGCCTAATGCGGCACGTATCGCAATCGTTCAGTTCTCAGGAGGTTCTAAAATCTATTTTAACTTTACGAAGCATGAAAAGAAGTCACAGATCTTAAAGGCTATATTCAGTATGCCGTACTACGAGGGTGGTACAAATATATACGCGGGGTTGAACAAAATGAGGTCCGTGTTTTCAAATGAGCATGGGGATCGTCAAGAAGCTGAAAATGTAGCTATAATTATAACTGATGGATCAAGCACTAGCAATAAAGATTTAACCATTCCTGAAGCAATCAAAGCCAGATCTGAGAATATAACTATCCTAGCATTTGGAGTTACAGACAGCATAAATAAAGCAGAACTGGAAGGAATAGCAGGACACCCACAAAATGTATTCGCCACTGGAGATTTCACAAATCTGAACGCAATTTTGGATATATTGCTTGCTAGTACATGCCAAGGTAGGATTTTCATTAAACATTTCTGGGTGTGTTGACAAATCTTTTGTACATAAATACCAGTGGTTTACCAATAATTTTGCCATCGGGGTATTAATGTGTTAGCAAAATGACAGATCCCTCTGAGCTTTTTTGAAAAACAGGGAGAAATAAACCTGTCAGGGTTCCATTTTGGCGCGATGATGCGGCACGAAAAAAATCTAAGGACAACTACCGGGCGAGAACTTATCTGAGGACAGATTATGATGGCAAGGGACAACTAACAGAAATGTTTGAAGTCGAATTACATTCAAATTCCAAAATTATGTTAGGATACTGTTGATTTTCACCATTCAGTTTGTTCGGTCCATACAAAATCATATGTGGGTCAGAGCGTTGGCGTTGGTCACTAATAGTTGTAAATATAAAGAATTTTATAAAAATAAATGGTCTGCATTCTTTTTTTCAGTTATATATTGTTAAAGATGATTCAAATGCTTTACAGAAATGTGGAGCGAATGGAGCGCATGCAATGTTTCCTGTGGCGAGGGTATACAAAGAAGAAGAAAAATATACGGTCGTTGTGAATGTCGGCCACCAGTAGAAGTCGCGAGGACCTGCAACAAAGAAGCATGTCGTAGGATGTTTACTTTCTCCTTCAGAATTTTGTATAGCATGAGTGTTTATTTAATAAGTAAAATACGTATTGCAATTTAAGCTTTGAATTAAACACTATAGTTATTTTAGAATTTGTTTGGTAAACAAACTTTTTAACGCTTCAAACAACTAAAATGTTACAAGTAAAACATATTTGTTACCATGCTTGATGCACCTCCATGTGTTATACGATAGAAATTTGTCATAAAGAAAGTTTCACGTGCGAAATATGCTTAACCGATATAACACTGTGTACAGGAGTACGTGCGATTATAAATTTTATCAAGGGCAGTGGGCAATATACATATTTGATCAAAATTATACAGTTTGATAATCAGAAAACTTCAAAAACTAAGTATAGAGCAGAAGAAAAAAAAAAGTGCTATGGCAGGATTTTTACATTTGATGCGTGCAAGTGCAATTACAGAGAGGGATTTTCCGGTACTTGCATTAAATTTACTCATACTAGCAAATAAATCGTATTACTCGTATATTGTTTTGCATACTGATTATGAAATGGCACAGCTGTGGCTAATGCCTATTATCATTATCTCTTATAACCTCGAGCTCGACTTATCTGGTAAATTGTAAAATTATTATATATGTATATAGTTAATTCTATTCACTCTTTTCTCATCAAGACCTCGACATCTGTTTACTCATTTAAGGTGTACCTAACCTTTGAGTCATGAAATTAATCTTGACGTTAATCAAATATCCAAAATAACCATGCTGCTTTAATAAGATCAAAGATGCACTGCAAAACACTGTAATATAGAATGTTTTCTATGGTAAAATAAAAAAAAAAATAAAACCCTCCTGCATTTCAGGCGTACATATTGGCTAAGTTTATGATCAGCACAGCTTAAAAGAGTTCCGATATGATTATATTCCCCACATAGTAAGACGGTTCTTTGTATTTAATAAGATATTATTACCATACTCAATGGAAATTCATTACGCAATTTAATGTTGCAATGAGCCATTTCATTTTACATTTTCAGAGTTTGAAACGAATAAGCTTTGAATAATTCTGAAACAAAAATATGAAATTAATTTTTGTGTGCATTTAATCATAATAAGGTAAAATTATTTCCTGCTAAAAAACAGCTTAAGTAAAAACTAGCAACATTTATCAGAACATCTACCCCCGAAATACGCCAATTTAAACAGCACTGCAACAGCATCACTGTCTACCCTGAATGTACATTATACTGAAAAAGCATTGCTCCAATACGTTATGACCAAGCCAAGTTTATGTATATACAACCAGGGCCAGGCTAACCTCATTCGTTATCGCCTCACTCGAATGACCAGTACCGGTGCCTACTCAGCGATGAAAGCATCTAGCAATATATAATTGTACGACATGTATGTTACCTTTAGCCTACTGGGGAACATGGGGAGCATGCAGTGTTTCCTGCGCTAATGGCGTACGCAGCCGAATCAAGGTCTGCCCAGGAGAGGAATGTCCACCTCCTACAGAGGAAAGAGTACAATGTTTCATGTCAGTTTGTCGTAAGTGCATTTCACTACACAGTAACAATTTGCCATATCACTGCGATTAACTCATAATTTTATAATGCCTCAGATACCTAGTTCATACATATATGTATATATATAAATATATATATATATATATGTATATATATATAGTCAGACATGTATGTACCCTATTTCCTTAAGCCTACTTAGGGCCGTGGGGAGCATGCAGTGTTTCTTGCACTAATGGTGTTCAGAAGAAGCAAGGTCTGCCCCGGAGTGCAGTGTCAACCTCCTGGAGGAGACACTGAGGAATATTCCATGCCTGCATGTCGAAATCCATTTAACAATTCAGTAACAATTCGCCATTAATTAATTTTTCGACACATTATGTTAAATTGCCTGAGATTACCCAGTTCACACACACACACATATATATGTATATATGGTACGGCATGTATATTACCTTTAGCCTACTGGGGACCATGGGGTGGATGCAATGTTTCCTGCGGTAATGGCATTCGAAGACGAACCAAGGTTTGTCCGGGAGAGCAGTGTCCACCTCCAACAGAGGACAGTGAACAATGTTCCATGCCTGCATGCCGTAAGTCCATTTCACTACACAGTAACAATTCACCATAAAATAATTTGTCGACACATAATTTTATATTGCCTCAGATAACCTAGCTCACAGATATATATGGACTAGGTATATATCCTTAAGCCTATTGGGGGCCGTAGGGAGCATGCAGTGTTTCTTGTGCTAATGGCGTACGCAGCCGCATCAAATTTACCCGGGAGGGCAGTGTCCACCTTCTGCAGATGACAGTGAACAATGTTTCATTACTGCTTATCGTAAGTCCATTTCACTACCCTGTAATAATTTACCATATATTAATTTGTCGACATATTATTTTATAATGCCGGGGATTGTCAGTTCACAGATATATATGGTATGCCATGTATATTATCTAAAGCCTATTGGGGGCCGTAGGGAGCATGCAGTGTTTCTTGCACTAATGGTGTTGGAAGAAGAAGCAAGGTCTGCCCCGGAGTGCAGTGTCAACCTCCTGGAGGAGACACTGAGAAATATTCCATGCCTGCATGTCGAAAGTCCATTTAACAATTCAGTAACAATTCGCCATTAATTAATTTTTCGACACATTATGTTATAATGCCTGAGATTACCCTGTTCACACACACACACACCCTCACACAAACACACATACACACACACACACATATATATATATATATATATATATATATATATATATATATATATGGTGTGGCATGTATATTATCTTTAGCCTACTGGGGACCATGGGGTGGATGCAATGTTTCCTGCGGTAATGGCATTCGAAGACGAACCAAGGTTTGTCCGGGAGGGCAGTGTCCACCTCCTACAGAGGACAGTGAACTATGTTCCATGCCTGCTTGTCGTAAGTCCATTTACTACTCACTATCAATTCGCCATACCACTACGTGATGTTATAATGCCTGCGATTACCTAGTTTACACACACACACTTACAAATATATATACATATATGACATGGCATGTATTTTTTTAATTAATTAATTTTTCGACACATTATTTTATAATGCCTGAGATTACCCAGTTCACACACACACACACACATAAATATATACATATATGTATATATATATATATATATATGGTACGGCATGTATATTATCTTTAGCCTACTGGGGGCAATGGGGTGGATGCAATGTTTCCTGCGGTAATGGCATTCGAAAACGAACCAAGGTTTGTCCGGGAGAGCAGTGTCCACCTCCAACAGAGGACAGTGAACAATGTTCCATGCCTGCATGCCGTAAGTCCATTTCACTACACAGTAACAATTCACCATAAAATAATTTGTCGACACATAATTTTATATTGCCTCAGATAACCTAGCTCACAGCTGAACAATGTTTCATGACTGCTTATCGTTAGTCCATTTCACTACCCAGTAATAATTTACCATAAATTAATTTGTCGACACATTATTTTAAAATGCCGGAGATAGTCAGTTTACAGATATATATGGTATTGCATGTATATTATCTAAAGCCTGTTGGGGGCCATGGGGAGCATGCAGTGTTTCTTGCACTAATGGTGTTCGAAGAGGAAGCAAGGTCCGGAATGCGGTGTCAACTTCCTGGAGGGGACACTGAGGAGACACTGAGGAATATTCCATGCCTGCATGTCAAAAGTCCATTTAACAATTCAGTAATAATTCGCCATTAATTAATTTTTCGACACATTATTTTATAATGCCTGAGATCACCAGTTCACATATATATATATATATATGGTATGGCATGTATATTATCTTTAGCCTACTGGGGACCATGGGGTGGATGCAATGTTTCCTGCGGTAATGGCATTCGAAGACGAAATAAAGTTTGTCCGGGAGGGCAGTGTTCACCTCCTACAGATGACAGTGAACTATGTTCCATGCCTGCTTGTCGTAAGTTCATTTACTACTCACTATCAATTCGCCATACCACTACGTGATTTTATAATGCCTGCGATTACCTAGTTTTCACACACACCCTCACAAATATATACATATATGACATGGCATGTATTTTTTTTAATTAATTAATTTTTCGACGCATTATTTTATAATGCCTGAGATTACCCAGTTCACACACACAGACACACACACACACACATATATATGGAACGGCATGTATATTATCTTTAGCCTACTGGGGACCATGGGGTGGATGCAATGTTTCCTGCGGTAATGGCATTCGAAGACGAACCAAGGTTTGTCCGGGAGAGCAGTGTCCACCTCCAACAGAGGACAGTGAACAATGTTCCATGCCTGCATGCCGTAAGTCCATTTCACTACACAGTAACAATTCACCATAAAATAATTTGTCGACACATAATTTTATATTGCCTCAGATAACCTAGCTCACAGCTGAACAATATTTCATGACTGCTTATCGTTAGTCCATTTCACTACCCAGTAATAATTTACCATAAATTAATTTGTCGACACATTATTTTAAAATGCCGGAGATTGTCAGTTTACAGATATATATGGTATTGCCTGTATATTATCTAAAGCCTGTTGGGGGCCATGGGGAGCATGCAGTGTTTCTTGCACTAATGGTGTTCGAGGAAGAAGCAAGGTCTGGAGTGCGGTGTCAACCTCCTGGAGGAGACACTGAGGAGACACTGAGGAATATTCCATGCCTGCATAACAAAAGTCCATTTAACAATTCAGTAATAATTCGCCATTATTTAATTTTTCGACACATTATTTTATAATGCTTGAGATTATTAGTTCACAGACACACACACACATATATATATATATATATATATATATATATAAATATATGGTATGGCATGTATATTATCTTTAGCCTACTGGGGACCATGGGGTGGATGCAATGTGTCCTGCGGAAATGGCATTCGAAGACGAACCAAGGTTTGTCCGGGAGGGCAGTGTCCACCTCCTACAGAGGACAGTGAACTATGTTTCATGCCTGCTTGTCGTAAGTCCATTTACTACTCACTATCAATTCGCCATACCACTACGTGATTTTATAATGCCTGCGATTACCCAGTTTACACACACACACACATATAGATGACATGGCATGTATATATCTTTAGCCTACTGGGACGATGGGGAATGTGCAGTGTTTCCTGCACTAATGGTCTTTGAGTCCAACAAAGGTCTGCCCAGAAGCAGTGTCCACCTCCCACAGCGGACACTAAACAATGCTTTATGCCATAAGTGCATTTAACTACACAGTAATCACTAGCCGCAGTATCACTGCATTCGACAATTTTATAATGCCTGCTTTATAGCTCTTACTTTTACCTTTCGATTTTACTTGCAATTATGCTGATATTTGGCGTATTTGATGTTTTGTATCTTGCTGATATCATACCCAGCATCCTTAATCTGTTGCCGTAGCCTGGAGACCTGTCAGATAATAAAATATCCTTACCAGATAATAAGTCAACCTAACAGCCAGACAAGTTATATATGAATTGATTGGAATATCATACACTTTCTACAAGCTCTACCTCGTGAATACAAGGTTCTTGACCTAAAGAGATGAAGTTATATTGAACGTATGCATCGATAAAAAAATTTTTGGACTGTGACCACAGAGGTTCTTTGTAAAGAATTGTATTGATGATTCAGTAGATTCAGAGCAGAAAATACATATTATGATCTTTTCTTTTGGGACCGAATTAAAAAACCGTTGAATACATCTAAAAATTTAACGCTTTGTACCATATTCCTATAATCGACTGGGTGATTTACAAAATAAACTTACTCAAATTGTTTAGTTAAAAAGACTAAGGCTTCAAATGAGTAACGGTGAAGAAAATTCCAAGTATTTATAAAGTAATTATCTGATTCCTAAGATTTCTCTTTTTCTTAGGTCTAAACCAAACATACCATGTTTCCTTCGTTATTGATCAGTCATGATCAGTAATCCAAGAAGATGACAAGAATTTGCTTGACTTACATAAATGTGTATGTGTCATCCCCCTGTGGCTTGAATGATATTCTTCTTGTACCCTCATCCTAATACTAAATGAATTTGTACAATCTTTCCGTCCAGCTGTGAATCAGATATGTGATGTTTGCTTCGTCATTGACTCATCGGGGTCAATCAATGATGGAAACCCTGGCAACTGGGATAGAGTGCTCAACTTTACTGCCGACGTTGCTGGAACATTTGATATCAGCAGCACAGGAACTAGGATAGCAGCAATTATATTTGAACGCAAATATGAAATACAGTTTTACTTAGATAATGTCTTCAACAAGTCTGCGGTAGTCGATAAAATCAGAGGATTCCGTTATCTTAGTGGTGGAACCTACACCGATGCAGCACTGAAGGCAATGCATGAACAGATATTCGTTCCTGGACGCGGAGATCGGCCAGACGTCAAGAATGTTGCACTGTTAATATCAGATGGAGAAAGTGAATACAGGACAGATCCGATCAGAGAGTCAGATAAGGCAAAGGCGAAAGGAATCACAATCCTTAGTGTTGGGGTCAATGCATCAGATTCTGGAAATTCACAGCTGAGAAGAATCGCTTCCTCTGAAAGTCATTTCTTCACAGTGAAAGGATTTACTGACCTCCAATCCATCGTCGCAATGGTTGCACAGAGAACATGCGGGGGAGCGACTGCAGGTGATAATGAGATATCTGTCGTCATAGTATAATGATATATTACCTTAAATGGACATAATCAGGAGTAATAATATTCCTATTGTTTCATACTATCAGTTTAGTTCTGCTTTATACAAAAGTTTCCCAGGAAAACCATTCCAGCACAGTCTCATTTCCTCGCAAACGACTGTTTTTCACCTTGTTATAACCCTGCGTTTTTGAAAACAAAGTCTGTTTATCCAAGGCCGCCTGACCGGAGGTCCGATTAAGAGGGCCAACAGGCTGTGTTTCATTCAGCTGGAACATGTTTTACATTTTTTTTAGCCAAGTTAGTCAGGGCATCTCCTGATTGGCACGTGTTGTGGCTTCGCCCAGCACACGGCCCGACGCACTGCGTTTATGTTGACACCTGCGTTTGCGCCCGGTTCATTGTTTTAAAACTTGTTTACAGGAGTAAGCAAACGGTTTCAAAGCAATATTTTGGCAGGTAAAAATTTATTTTAAAGGGAAGAAGCTATTTCTCGTGTTAATTTAATATGCTTTATAGGTGATTGGACCCCCTTAAATGATATCCATATGTTACATTTCAGATATAACTTTATTTGGTGGTTATTTGAATAGCAAACTAAGCGAACGATTTTTTTAATGAAAACATGTTTTCGAAAAAGGAATCTACAACGATTTAGTCTGGAAAATGATATTTTAAGATAGATACATCCTTTATTTGGAGATTATTATATAGGAGTATTAAGTACAAAAGAACTTTAGAAATTTGGCCACATACATGTATGGTTTATCAACCAACTTAGTATATGTCCATATATGTATATTTTATTTTATAGGATATTGGGGTCCATGGGGAGCTTGCAGCGTTTCCTGTGGTGTTGGCGTTCAGACCAGGACGAGGGTGTGCTCTGGTCGGCCATGTCCCACATCCTCTACAGAGAGTAGGGCTTGTTCAAATGCTACCTGCCGTAAGTATACTGCCTGAGAGGTTACATTGTTTCCCCTACTTTACAGCAAATCAAAACGAAGGTAATCTTTTTTGACCCCATACTGGAAAAAAATATATTAATAAATGTGTACATTTTAAGTTAAACAAGCAGCACGAAGGAGCAGAGCAAGGAACATACACACACGCACACATATATATCATATCTACAACCTGATCATAGCCTACATTTAAATGGTTTAACAAAACTGCAATATTTCTGTTAGAATAACTTTCATGAAAACTTCATTTTGTTTTAAGACAAATGAATGGAAAACTCCACTCTTAATACTAATTTATTTGTTCATTCGTTCCGTCCAGCTGTGAATCAGATATGTGATGTTTGCTTCGTCATTGACTCATCGGGGTCAATCAATGATGGAAACCCTGGCAACTGGGATAGAGTGCTCAACTTTACTGCCGACGTTGCTGGAACATTTGATATCAGCAGCACAGGAACTAGGACAGCAGCAATTATATTTGAACGCAAATATGAAATACAGTTTTACTTAGATAATGTCTTCAACAAGTCTGCGGTAGTCGACAAAATCAGAGGATTCCGTTATCTCAGTGGTGGAACCTACACCGATGCAGCACTGAAGGCAATGCATGAACAGATATTCGTTCCTGGACGCGGAGATCGGCCAGACGTCAAGAATGTTGCACTGTTAATATCAGATGGAGAAAGTGAACACATGACAGATCCGATCAGAGAGTCAGATAAGGCGAAGGTGAAAGGAATCACAATCCTTAGTGTTGGGGTCAACGCGTCAGATTCCGGAAATTCACAGCTGAGAAAAATCGCTTCCTCGGAAAGTCATTTCTTCACAGTGAAAGGATTTATTGACCTTCAATCAATCGTCGCAATGGTGGCACAGAGAACATGCGGGGGAGCACCTGCAGGTAATAACGAGATATCAGTCGTCATCGTGTCATGAAGTATTACCCTAAATTATATTCATTATTATGTTTCGGATACACTTTTTAGGTGATCCACTAAATAGTAAAACAGTAGAAAGATTTTCATTAATATAAGAAAACACACGTGTTATTGAGAAAAGAATCTATCAGAATTTATTCCTTAACAAATTATTATCAGATAAATAAATGACGGATTTGGGGATAACCATATGGGAGTAATAAGTACAAAAGAACATTTCGGCATCCGTCCACATTGGTATAATCTTATTTCCTTTACGAACCAACTTAATATATATCCTTAATTTATATATATATATATATATATATATATATATATATATATATATATATCATATAGGATATTGGGGTCCGTGGGGAGCTTGCAGCGTTTCCTGTGATGCCGGCGTTCAGACCAGGACGAGGATTTGCTCTGGGAGGCCATGTCCTACTTTCTCTACAGAGCGTAGGTCGTGTTCAAACGGTCCCTGCAGTAAGTGTCTTTAAACCATTTACAGTGAATATTAAGTAAAGTAAACTTCATTTGTAGCATTGCAGAAGAAGAGAGGCTCTACTTCAATCAGCAGGGGGGGGGGGGGGGGGACTTCGACACCCCCTCACACACATACCCTTGCAGCGGGGTTAACCACAATCATCCTGTCCCTTTTTCTGTATATAGTGCAAAATTTACATAAATATTATAAGTGATGAACTCTGAACTGAATTCTGATGGATGGGCAACATCTTTTAACAGGAAATCGAGACTGGCGGGCGTGTGTACAGGCAGAGGAGACTTGACTTGGGGGGGGGGGGGGGGTCCTCCGACCGCAGGGTAAATTGAAAAATTAAAAAAATAATCACAGTCTAAGCAATATCGAAGAAATGTGAGAATAAACTAACAGGGAAAGTTATGGCTTAATAAACCTACAAGAAGTAAACATGTAAATTGTATAACCATTAATGGTACCACGATGACGTGGAAATCGGGGAGGGAGGGTTATAACATTGTCGGTCATTTTGCTATTATATTAATTTTTTTTTATAAAGGAACTTTACAACACTGAGACACCTATTTGTTAACAACACTTGTTAAATTTTTTTTCTAAATGCAAGTAAGGTCAATATTTAAGGCTAAATAACACTAAAATAATTTTAAATGTGAGGGAGCATTTTATTGTATATACTTCCTGGTTGAAAAAAAGTGGTGGGGGGGGGGAGGGGAGGCATGTCCCCCCTTCCCGCACCTGACTGCGTCCATGCAGAATAAAAGCACAAAGGAATATATAACAACGCACGAACATATAACGATTATATAAACATATAAATGTAACCGGAAAGACAAACTGGAAATGGAAACTAAGCTGCATTCCTGTGTTAGCATATCGGAAGCAAGAAATTAAATATTCTGTTCTTCTCGTCAATTAGGTCCACCCGAGCAACTGGAAGGGCATTGGGGTAGGTGGAGTCCCTGCAGTGAATCATGTGGTGGTGGTGGCACAATTCGAACATGGTCCTGCATCAGTCCAGGTTGCAGAACAAGGGTTGAAACCAAGTACTGCAGTGTTCAAAGATGTCCCTAGGTCGGACGCATAATCTGATACTTATATAATACCATATCCTTTCTTGTTATTTGTATTTTAAACATGTCAGATAACTGAATTTAATATTGTAAACGGCAGTTGGACGATTAATCATATGAAACAATCATCCATATTCAACGGAAGAGTTTACAGGGAAGACAAGCAGAAGATATTATTTACCATTTATAAAAAGATGCACTGTACATTTACCACACATATCTGCTTAACTCATACGCACTTAATACTCAACTTCTATAATACATGTGTATTATTATTCGTTGTAATGTGTATATATTAACAGTTTTATATCTTTATCTACTTGTTCCTGATACACGATATATTTTATACAGAGAAAAAAAAGGACATGAATTCCCACTATTGTCAATCTATGATAAATAGTATATGACATACGAACACCTTGCTGAATAAAACAATATAACCACATTCTACTGTTCTTATTATGTTACCTCAATGTTCACGTTCATTTTATGTACACACAAACACTTTTGAAGACATTCCTTAGTTCATAATTGGCCTCTTAATTACTTTGTCCAAACCAGAAATGTGCAAAGTGATGATTGCAAGCCTACGCCAAGTTTAGGGGCCCTGTTGTAGGATGCTCCCCGACCTATTTTTGTATTCACTTACTCGGCCCTAATTCCCAGGTTCATTCTTGCATAGGTGTCCCTACATATTGTGAATATTCCATGCTAACGTTCCTAAATCCTTATCATGTGCAAGATCCAAACAAAAATCAAATTATTGAATGGTCCATTGCCGAAATGCCCCGATTATGTCATGAGATCCCGTTGATCATTGTGTTGGTATTAACATTAGGAAACCTTAGGTTTCTAATGTCCCAGCAATGAGAAGGAGAGACATATAGAAGTTGATAAAATTATTTTTTATATTCATATTTGGGTAAAAGTTTTCGTGCGTGGGCAAACTTATTTCTTATCCATAATCAAGTTTTGGACCAACATGAAACCGCCCATTTTTTTTTTCTCATCAGTCATTTCCTGTGTGCGCACGATCTCGAAAATTGCTAATTTTCCTACACTTTGTCATAGGTAACAGATTTGCACCCGATCAATGTTTTTCACCTTGACATTATTTCCTAGGTCTATGCGGCTGATTCCCACATTTATGAGTCAAACGGGCCTTTGCTCATTGACCTTACATTTACATGTATTTACCTAATTTTTAGCTACATGGTTGATCTGAACTAACCCTATTTCTTTTCATTTGCGGGTTACCGGAAAGGGAGGTTGGGGGACAGGGGGTTGGCTGTTGTGGGTGAGAGAAGAGGGGTTAAGGGCTTCTCTTGCGATTTACAATTATACTCGCATATTAGAAAACAACATACTAGATACATTCGAGACTTCCGACTGACAAAAACAAATTCTTTTCTTTTTTATTTTACTTGATTTTGATGTTCATGACAGAATCTTGCAGAGCAATCAAAGTTCATCTTATTCGACCTACACGCTTCGACCATAATTTCTCAGCTGGAGATCCCCGCTTGCCCACATTTCATCAATAATCTTTTTGCTTGAGCAACCCCGCCCGTGACGAATAAACTCTATACTGGAGTAGCTCCGTCTGTGATGGATAATCTCTAAACTAGAGTAGCTCCGTCTGTGATAGATAATCTCTACACAAGAGTAGCTCGGTCTTTGATGGATAATCTCTACATTAAAGTAGCTCCGTCTGTGATGGATAATCTCTACATTAAAGTAGCTCCGTCTGTAATGGATAATCTCTACACTTGAGTAGCTCCGTCTGTGATGGATAAACTCTACACTGGAGTACTCCCTCTGTGATGCATAATCTCTACACAACAGTAGCTCCGTCTTTGATGGATAATCTCTACAGGGGAGCAGCTCCATCTGTGATGGATTATCTCTACAATGGAGTAGCTCCGTCTGTGATGGATAATCTTAATATTGGAATAGCTGCGTCTTTTATGTGTAATATTTACACTGGAGGGCTTAGTCTGTGATGAATGATCTCTACACTGGAGTAGTTCCGTCAGTGATTGATAATCTCTATACTGTAGTAGCTCCGTTTGTCACGGATAATCTCTACACTGAAGTGCTCCGTCTGTGATAGATAATCTCTACACGGGAGCAGCTCCGTTTGTCATGGATAATCTCTACACTGGAATGCTCCGTCTGTGATGGATAATCTCTACACTGGAGTAGCTCTGTCTGTGATTGATAATCTCTATATTGGAGTAGCTCCGTCTGTGTTTGATAATCTCTATATTGGAGTAACCCCATATATGACCGATGGGGTTATGAACAGGGGTGGATCCAGAAATACGTGAACAGGAGGCGCTAATACAGGGCTAGGGGTTGATGGGTATTAGGAAAAAAAAATAAGTTCTTAAATTGTTCATGTATTTATTCATGTTATTTATTTATTAATACATCATTATTAAGTTATCTATTTTCAGCCAATGAAAAAATATCCTATGACGAAAAGATCCCCTCTCTCAGTATAGTAATATTTGGATTCTATCATTATTAATGGAGAAAATCACACAGCTGTTCATTATGATCCTCAATGTATGAACGAGAATTGCTAGGGAATGAAAAAAGATATATGAAAAAAAAAATACAAATAACGAATAACTGGAAAAATAAATGGATATCACGAGAGATGTTACGGCTCAACGTGGAGGGGGGGGGGGGGGGGGGGATCCGCCACTGATGAACTCTAACATCCTGGCTGAAGACGCCTCAACTCAAGCGACCCCGCATAGAGGGATTACCAGACCTACATGACCGTGTGTCAGACAAGAACGCTGCAGTCTTCCGAACGATCGCACAAAAGACGCAGGTTTTTAATTCAGAACAAATCTCGCTCCCGCTAAAATTATGAAAATAGAAACACCGCTAACAAAACCAAAACCACTATATATATATATATATATATATATATATATATATATATATATATATATGACTTCCACACTATACATACACTGGCAACATATCACTTAATCATCATTGTATGTGTATTATGAATGTCTCAGGGGTGTTATCAATCGCATATTTACAGGGGTATTTATATTTTAGCTATTATTTATTAAATATAAGTGTGTGGGAGTAATTGTTATATAATGATAACAATGACTAGGCATAAAAGTATTTATCATATTTAATCATCAATTTCTTACATTTTGAATTTATAATAAAATCTCACAATAATTATCAGATTGTTCAAAATAATTATTCTAGTTTAAAAGTGAAGCAGCGCTTATGGCTCTCAAATTTTTATTAGATACATGTAAAATTAAGACCTTGAGTAGACATTTCATAAATTTCACAAATAATAAATGTTATTATGACATCAAACAGAAGACATTAATTTGTTTCCACACTACATCTTAGGTTTAACTGCTAAAAGTACTCATTTCAGTAACTCATGAGTACATCTGGAGTATTCGATATTCGTACTCGAGTACCTTCATAAAAATACCTGTACTGGTACTAGAGGACTTTATTAGTATAGGCATTACTCATCAAGTACTTTCATTTTACTCGGACCAAAGTCTGTCGGGGAACTATTCAATCTCATTAATTTCTAGGTAGCATTGCAAAGAAACATATCTTACTAAGTTAATATTTTATTTCCTTATGAGCAAGCAGTTGATCTAAAATAGGCAAAGTGCTCTGGTGTGTGAAGTTCACCACTTAATTGGCACGTACAGCGGCGTTCAACGATATTAGGTATAAAATGAGGTCATGAACCAATTAACACAAGTACCAATAAATCTAAACTGCAAAGTCCTATTTGATACCCGGGGGGGAGGATCAATTTGACGGCATATAAGATATTTGGAACATTTTCAAACTTCCCGAACTCATGGAAGCAAGGTCAAACAAAGTGTTAGGTGAAAAGATATCATCGGGCTCCATATGTAGTTGTGGACAGGCCTATACTTTAATATTGGCAACAAATCCACTGTCCCGCCCATTCCGTTTTTCTAAGCCACAATATGTTGCTAATATTAGTAGGAGTTGTAACATCACCTGAAACATTGATACACAAAAGCACCATGACAAATAGACACAAGGTGCAATCCCAGCGGCAATGTCAAGACGGGTCAGCGGTTTTCACCTGGGAAGAGTCATAAAACATTGACCGACCTGAATAAAGTACGTTTGGTTTTTCACTGTCTCGTACACGAAATTGTTGTCCTTTAGTCAAAGTAGCTTTTTAGGGATGTCACTTTTATTCCATGTACATGATCTTAATACATAAACATTAGCAGTTGTAAGCTCTGTGCGCATTTGGAACTAATACCCGATGCTACTATTATAGAGCAACGACGCTAAAGCGACCCCTTTGGGAGATGATTGACACTGAGTTTGTGCATTCTGATCAGGTATACATATATGTCAGAAATATCATATGCTTCTGTATCTCAAAGTATAAATGAAAAAATATTGATCTTTACAGACGAAGTTTCTGTCTAGTCCCACGTCGATTATATCAATTCACTTGATAAGCAATGCAAACAATTCCACATGCACTCAAATAACAAGCTCACGTAAATCACGATTATAATCACGTACAATGGTATTTGGAGACTTCTACTGTGGCTGGAAGAGGTCTATATAACATTATTTTTATTTCGTGCGAACGAAATACATCGCATGCGCACGAGATAGTATCGCGTGCGCATGAATTAAATATCGCGTAGGTGAATTAAATTAATTTTTTACATGTAAATTTATACATACCAAACGTAGACTTGTGGCAATGAGGCTTTTGCTATTCTCACCGCCCAGCCAAATTTTGTACCAGGACTCATAGACAACATTTTTATCACAAGGGTGTAAATGGCGACTGGCTATGGAAGGCTGGCAAATGCAGAACGAATTACCTTCTAGTTTCTTTATATGGCTGTTAGGGTTGAATGCTCCCCATGATAACGAGATAACCTTCAATAATGAAGAGGCCCGTCAGACAGGGATGCACGTAAAGTCAGTGAGGCCGACATCGTCTGTGATATCAGGTTATAAACCCCCTCCTTCACATTTGCCACATAATGTACATTGCATTAATATTATGTAATAAAGTAAACTCACAAACGAGAAAGTTAAGCCAGTTTAAACTTGACGAGGAATAAGTATTTGCTAACATGTTCACCATAAAATCATATCATACCTGTAATCATATATTTAGCATGTAGGAAAAACTTGTTGTCTTGTTAATATGTATCCTCTTTCACTTTTATTCTGAAGATGATAGCTGTGGAACCCATCATCATGATAGTAACGTTAGCGTTTTCATTATGCTCTGAAATGGTTCATATGGCTTATAGGGTTTAATAATTTACCATAGCTATTCAGGGGCGGAATTTGGTGATGCATGGAGAGGGGAACATGCCCCCTCCGAAATGCACCCATTTTTTAATCAGGGGTGACATAACACATTATGTTCCCCCCACCTTTTGCTAATGAATGCTATTATGTAGTTTTACAATCGGGCAATAACAAAAATGTGTCATAATGTTGCAGTATTCTTCAAATATCAAGTTACGTATTAAATCCAATGAAATAATAATGGATAAATACCAAAATGGCTGATAATATGACCTGATTCACCCACCTAAACCATAGTGTGGTATCCCGTCATTAAATGCTCATATTGAATTAAACATCATGCTGGTTTTATAGATTAGAATGATAGGGGCAAGGGAATTTACTTTTTGATTTTTTAAAACAATACAGTTCCTTTGCTATTTTATACTCACATTGCTTTCATTTTGCTTGCATTTTGAATGATTTATTTTTAGGTTCGACATGCCACGAGAGGAACATGCCCCCCCCCCCACGTCGAGCCAATTCGGACGATAAACACCAGTGATTTGAAAAAAAAACTTACTCCGCCCCATCCCCCAGTATTGGGTTTTAAGTCCACCACTTATATTATAATAACATTATACTGAAAATGGGTGGGGAGAGGGGGAGTTAAATGTGATATACCCCTCTGTGTATGTTGGTATTCGTATGTATTATTGTATCCGCCAAATCAGAGTTTTGCAGATGCTATGTTTTCAGCCAAACGCCGCCGCCGCCGCCGCTTTCTTTTCCGGAGAACTCCTCTGAAAAACCTCGGACAGATCTTTCCGAAACCCGACATACTTATTCGCTCATATTTGTACATGTGCGTAACAAAGACTGGTGGCAGCGCCTGCAATCGTTTTCGTGCAGTCTGCATCTGGGTGACATATCCTAGGTCTGGGATACCTCCATCCTACTCAGGACTGTTGGCGGCATCTCCAATTGTTTTCCTGTGGCGCTCATCCTTTCGTTTGCTTTTGATGAAAATTGCTCATTTCTCGTGAGTTGACGGATGCATCAGCCTGCAATTCTGCATGTAAATTCATCTTGGATAGCTTTGTTGTAAACCAGATAGGTGGCTTCACTTGCCGTTCCATTTTAATATTATTGCACTTTTTCTCTTACATTCATGCGTTTATCTCAGAAGTTGTTTCATGTATTCACCACCTGGAAATCTGCATTTCCGTTGATCTTGGAATAGTCAATCTTGTATATATGACTGCTTCAGCCACCTACAATCGATTCCATCTTGTATCCATCTGTAGATCTTATTTTTGTGAAAAGGCAAGTATATTAGGGGTTTAATTGGCATCTCAGATGCCACATATTTAGGGTCATGTCATGTCAGGAACGTTCAATGGCTTACTTTACCCATGCCTCTGTGAAATGGCGGATACACGTAGTCGCTTGTCGACTGCCCGTTTTCTAATTGTTTTAGGTATATACATCTGGATTGCAACTTGAATGTGTGTGATGTTATTATGGGTCCTTATTGAATTACGTCTTATCATTCTTTTATTAATATAAATGTAATAAAAGCTTATAATAAAAACAGAATGAATATAGCATGACGAAAGTAGCTTTCCACATCCCAGGAAACTGTTTTTAAGTAAGGCAAAGATTATTAGTCCGCTTCTAATCCTGAAGAGGGTCCAGGGTTCTGCCTCCAATTCCATCAATCGTAGCTTTACTTTCAGGGCCTATTCCTATATATTACGTCTGTTATCTAAATATAATGCCTGGGACCTTTTATTTTTTTTTTATAAAAATACGTCGATCCCATTGCACACTGTCTGTTGGTCATGTTTATATACAGTATTTATAATAAGGGGGATCGGAACAAATTTAACAAGGACATGGCAAACAAACCAGGATTTTGAAAATAGCGGCTTTTCATTTTCGGCACATTTGAAGCAAAATATCATCAAATTAAATAGTTTTTTTCCTGTCTGTCAATATTGTGATATTTACTAACAACCTTTAGAAAAACGAGTTCATACATTCGTCAAAAAGACGTTTTCTGATACGAAATTACCTAGAGTTAATTCAAATGTATGCTGTTTAAGCCAAAAATCATATAAATTCTATAGAAAAATTAGGTCCATGGATGGCTTGAAGTGTTTAAAACCATGGGCATTATGGGACGCTCATTCCTTTAGTCGTAGGGGAACAGAATACTTTGTCTAACTAACGGTTTAGGTATAAATGATTAAATTTCTAAATTTCAAAATAATTATATGTTTTATTCCCAAAAAGCCTTCTGGGGACAAAATTTATTTTGCTCTGAGGCCTCAAAAATAAGGGGGGGGGGCATGTACCCCTGTCCCCTAAAACAAGGAATTCAATATGTGGCCTTTCTGGTTATTAAAACGTTGCATGCGGCTATTTTGTACTCATTTATTCATATTTCTGAAAATTTTGTTTATATAATTACATATACCTCTTGCATAGATAGTGCATATATATTTCATCCGGATAACCATGTTTAGATGATCCGATGTTTTATGCCGATTTTGAGGTAAAGAATATTGGCTCAGGTATTTTCAGAGACGCAAAGTCTTAGTCGTTGGGCATAATTGGCGTCGGCCATTTCTATGACATGTCAACGAATTTTCGACCAAATCTGATAACTTAGACCTGCAAGATTGTCAGCAATTATGTTTTCCACTATAAAATTTAAAAAAAAAAAAAACAATGTTCTTTGCCTTGACAACCGTAAAGGTCTATGCGCAGAACTTCTGCCTTGGCTGACAGACCATCGGTTAGTTATATACTTTGCCGGCAGGTGGCAGAAACTATTCGAGGCGAAGCAATTCAGCGATGTAAACACTGTTTGCCTTCTGACGACGCATATAATTCTGCTCTGTCTACTGATACCTGGTTTTAGATTGCTTCAGGATGTCTAATTTCCTCAGGACTCATCAATGGCGTATTTAGCGTACACACACACACACACACACAACAAAGCATATCTGGGATGGTCGGGCAGAGGCTAAAGTATAATTCTGGAAACAGCTGTGTGTATAACGCGGGCACTGTTTCAGTAAGGCGTTGTTTTGAAAGTCGTGCGTGCAGCATGATTTATTTATTTAAGGGAGACTTGTTTTCGGACGCGTCATCATTATGGTTTTTGTCACTAGCACATATCATACATATCCAGACCATCCCTTTAAACCCTTTGTTTATTGTTTTCACTGGTAACACTTCCACAGTAACAGTGATTGCATTGAGTGGAAAAAAACACTAACTGATATTAAGTTATCGCATTAATCTGAATGCTTTCTTCTTAATTGCCGTGACTCTCTAATGCCTCATGCCTACACAAAGTGTGTATTGCTTATATTGGGAATTAAGCCTTGTTCTAAATACAAATATTAAATACGAAATAAAATTAAATTTCAAAATTACGATTTCTAGATCTCTGACACATATAGGCGTTGATACATATTCTTGTACAATATACCGGATCTACACAAGTGCATATATAAGTTTGAGGATGCACCTTATAACTTAACCACATAATTTAATACCTACAACCAATTGGTTCATATGTGTATATGTATAAAATGGTCGTATATATGTCGTGTGACATCTGTTTTTATAAGGTTCTACTACAGAATAAAGTTCCATTCCCACTTTCACGAGTTTGACGCCGAACCGCCACGACGTTTAAATCGTGGCGATTCGTGGCCAATCGGCCTGTCGAGTGAAAAAAAATCTATTACAAGGATGATACTATACAGAAGAACGTTGTTAGTGTGACATGCTACGACAGTGAAACGACGCCACCACGATATGAAACGAGGCTTTTAAGAATGTTCACGACTCCGTTACGACATCTAAAATGGCCATAATATCGTATAAACCATTTATTTATTATTTTGGTTATTTTTAATTTTGCATCCTGGTCTGCAACTAAGAATCTTTGTATATATTATTTTATTTATTATTAAGGTGCAAAATGTAATATTCGTAAAGCAAACTTACACATGTGAAATTCATATCCAGCCCCAGAGGGCTTATGGAGCACCACTCACATTTGATTATGTAAGCAACAATGAAAAAATATAATCAGCGAAGTTAAGAGAAATTAAGTCGTTAACGATTGTCGTATGCATGTGCAGCGAAAAGTGCAATTTCATTCACAATATCTAGACTACTTAGCAGATATCAAAGTTTTCCATTTGTTGTTATTGTATCAAAACTTTCCCCATAGTTTAATATTGCAATATCAAACAGATGGGATCGCAGCATCGAGTGTTTTTCACACTTTAGGAGAAAATGCGTGGTGTCCTCAACAGCATTAGAGTCACAAGCTTAACAAATTCTGTCGTGTCGCGGGATGTTACAGTAACGTCCGCTTTCAACTTGTAGCGCGGGTACGCAATCATTCGAAACCTTGCAATAACAGATCTATTATTTCTATCACTACATAGATACATATAACATTCAGGTTCAAATATATTTTTCACGTCTTGATAAATATTCAAACGAGTGAACATTGACAAAGAACCACTCCATTCTGCAATAAAAGCACCCATTAACTTTTCCTGTACAATAGCTCTAACTTCATGTAAGAGCGGTCATGTAGGATGTGTAAAAACTCTTTTGCATGCTTAGGCCGTCCTTATCGTTGAAAATCGACACAACAGTGATCGTCAAGCAGTTAAGGTAGACTTCTCCAGTTTATTTTCCTACGACTGGGCATCGACTTGTAGACGACGCCCCTAAGAACATTCAATCCTGCTACTCCATGGCCATAAAGATCCGTATAAACCCCGTGGTTATTTTTTTTAAATTTTGCATCATGGTGTGCAATTAAGAATCTTTGTAAATGCGGCCCTGCAGGATGGGTAAAACCTCTGATGCTGGCCTTTTGTTTTCCTGACTCTTGCAAAGAGACACAACAGTGAAAGTCCAGCATTTAATGTAGACTTTTCCTGTTATTTTAAATTGATAAAATTGACCCCGTTTAAAACACATGATAATATACATTCTCATCTGATCTGAGTAATATGACGATTATGACTGATTTTTAAGTCTTAAGGTGGCAAACATGGCCTACACTCCTTTAAGTCCAAATCGTGATTAAATCAGATGTAAAATAATTGTATACTCAAAACATAAGTTTAAATTACTACATGATTCAGCCCTTAATTGGATATATAATTCTTTTTTTTTATAAATAATTTCCCCTGTCTATAAATTTTAACCACCGTTATTTCAGCATGAGAACACCTACAAGACTTAATTTTTTTTTCAAACATTTAAACAGGAAACCCATACCTTATCACATTGACAGCGGTTTTCCTTTCAAAATTTATTTGGAACCAATATCCAAAAAAACAATACACTTTGGAAAGTAATCAATTAAAAGAAAACATAATTATTCATTATATATAAAAGACAAGTGTAACAAGATGATATGCCCAGGCGGATATTGTCAATTTGTTTATTTCAATTGTATTTTTATCACATGGCATCTGTGTCATTGATAGGCAGCGATTTGAAGATATTTGAATGTAAATTAATTGGAAAATGTCATGAAAAAACACGACTAATTGTACGAAGGTCAACTTCTACTAGAAATTTCTGTGATTTGGAAGCCCTTTCAGATAAGAAAAGTGTATTTACTAAAATGTTTATATCTGTGTTCTTTCATTCGTCTGACGTTTTATGATCGTTGCTTTTTCTTGATTGGTTCTTGTTGTTGTCGTATTGGAGTTTTGTTGAAGTTGTGGCAAAGACAGGGTTATTCGTAACCATTCGTGACACAGTTTCACATCGTTACAAGTCATGATTTAGCATTAAAGATTATATGAGTACTTCTCATGGGTATATTTGAAGTACTGGGTACTCGTACTCGAGCACTGTCATAAAAATAGCTAAAATACTCGTACTTGTACTCGAGTACTTAGTATACTTAGTACTCGTACTCGAATACTTCCATTTTACTCAGACCCAACTCGGACCGGGCCACTATTCACTCTAATTAATTTTTATGTGGCATTGCAAAGACATATCTTCCTAAGCTAATATATCATTGCCTCATGAGCTAGCAGTTGATCTAAAATCAGCGAAGTGCTTTGGTGTATGAAGGTCACCGACTTGTGTATAAATTCGTACGTTCAGCGGCGTTCAACTATATTCGGTATTAAATGAGGTCATGAACAAGTTAACACGAGTACCAACAAATCTAAACTGCAGAGTCATATTTCTATACCCATACCAAGGGAAGAGGGTGGGTGGATGAGTGTCATGACATATGATATATTTTGAACATTTTCAAACACCAGAACTGATTGAAACAAGATCAAACAATGTGGTAGATGAAACATGTCATCGGGCTCAATATGTAGTTGTGGACAGGCCTACACTTTTATATTGGTGACAAATCCACTTTTCCGCCCATTCCGTTTTTCTAAGCCACTGTTGCTGATTTTAGTAGGAGTTGTAACATCAGCTGAAACATTGATGCACAGAAGCACCATGACAAATAGACACAAGGTGCAATCCCAGCGGCAATGTCAAGACGGGTCAGCGGTTTTCACCAGGGAAGAGTCATAAAACATTGACCGACCTGAATAAAGTACGTTTGGTTTTTCACTGTCTCGTACACGAAATTGTTGTCCTTTAGTCAAAGTAGCTTTTTAGGGATGTCACTTTTATTCCATGTACATGATCTTAATACATAAACATTAGCAACTGAAAGCTCAGTGCGCAGTGCTCAGTGCGCATTTGGAACTAATACCCAATGCTACTATTATTACGCAACGACACTAGCGACCCCTTTTTGGGATGATTGACACTGAGTTAGTGCATTCTAATCAGGTGTACATATATGTCAGAAATATCATATGCTACTGCATTCCAAAGTATAAATGAACAAATACTAATCTTATCAAACATCGATTAAATCAATTCACTTAATAAGCAATGCAAAAAATTGCACATGCACTCACTTTACCAGCTCACGTAAATCACGCTTATAATCATTTACAATCGTATTTGGAGACTTCTAATGTGGCTGGAAAAGGACTTGTATAAAATTATTTTTATTTCGTGCGAACGAAGTAAAATCGCATGCGCACGAGAAAGTATCGCGTGCGCATGAAATAACTATCGCGTAGGCGAAATAAAATAATTTTATACATGGCTTGTCCAACCCAACGTAGACTTGAGGCAACGAGGCTTTACCATTCTTACCGCCCAGCTAATTTTTTTATCAAGACTCGTAAAAGCTTTCACAAGAGTGTAAATGGCTACTGGTTATGGAGGCTGGCAAATGCAGAAGGAATAACTTCTAGTTTCTTTGTGGCTGTCATGGTTGAAAGCTCCCCATGATCACGAGAAAACCTTCAATAATGAAGAGGCCCGTGAGAGAGGGATGCACGTATAGTCAGTGAGACCGACATCGTCTGTGATATCAGGTTATAAACCCTCTCCTTCACATTTACTACACAATGTACATTGGCTTGATATTATGTAAAAAAGTAAACTCACAAATGAGAACATAAAGTATGTTTGAACTAGACGAGGAATATGTATTTGCTAATATTTTGGCAATGAAATCACTTCATACCTGTAACCTTATATTTAGGCAGGAAAAAAATTGTTGTCTTATCAATGAGCATCCTTTTTCACTTTCTTATGACGATGGTAGCTGTGGAACCCACCATCATGATAGTAAGTGCTTGCGGTAACATTAAAAGGAAATGTAACATAATTAGAGTGATCGTCAGATCGTCAGTAATTTTATTTTCCACTATAATAAGTTACAAAAATTCCGTTGTTCCTTGGCTCGACAGCCGTAAAGGTCTATGCGCAGAACTTCTACCCTGGCTGATAGACCATCGGTTAGTTATATACTTTGCCGACAGGTGGCAGAACCTATTCTACGTGAAGCAATTCAGCGATGTATACACAGTTGGCTTCACTACGACTCATATAGGTCTGCCCAGCCTACTGATACCTGGATTCAGATTGCTTCCGCATATCTAATACCCTCAAGACTCATCAATGACGTATTTTGCGTACTCAGAAAACCAAAAAAAAGCAAAGCATATATGGGATAGCCGGACAGGGGCTAAAGTATAATTTTCGTTTAATTTCCGAGTGATGAATACCTATTCTGGAACCAGCTGTGTGTATAACGCGGGCATTGTTTCAGTAAGGCATTGTACTGAAAGTCGTGTGTCAAGTATGATTTATTTATCAAGGGAGTTGTTTTTGGACGCGTCATCATTATGGTTTTTGTCACTAGCACATAGCATACATATCCAGACCATCCCTTTAAATCCTGTGTTTATCGTTTGCACTAGTAACACGTCAACAGTAACAGTGTTTGCACTGAGAGGAAAAAAACACGATCTGATATAAAGTTATCCCCTGAAACTGAATGCTCCCCCTACCTAACTGCGTCACTCCCTAAAGCCTTATGCCTACACACAGTGTGTATTGCTTATATTTGGAATTTATTTGGAGCCATTCACAAAATACAAATATTAAATACAAAATAAAATTAAATTTCAAAATTACGATTTCTAAATCTCTTACACATATAAGCAGCGTGGATACATAGTCATCTACAATATACTGGATCTAAACAAGTGCATATAATAGTTTCAGCATGCACACTTAACCACATAATTCGATGCATACAGTGATGAGTATGTGTACCGTGATGTGTATATGTATGAAATGGTCGTATATATGTCGTGTGACATCTGCTTCTATACTGTTCAAAGACAGAGTAAATCACACTCTATTTATGCTACACATCCCTGAACCCCCAAAAGTACTTTTGTCAAGAGGCACTGCCAGTTGGACCAATATGTAACTTCCTGTCAAGAAGTTTCTCAACAGCTGAGCACCGCGATACGATTGCTGTAATTTGATGGTAAGTAGTGAACAGCCAGAAAATAAGATGCTGAGCCCACGTCCTTTTTGTCTTTTCTTTTAATATAAAGACATAGGTGCTTATTTACATTCATGAGAAGGGTCACAGATCTAGTATGACGAGGAGGGATGAAGTATGAAAGAAAAGAGTTTTATATCAGAATTAACGTACAGAACGCACAGCCATTGCAGACCCCCCAGACTAGACAACTGTAGCTATATATACATTTACACATTTAATATTTCAACAAATAAAAGTGTTCCCTTCAGTATGGAACTTATAATTCCAGTCCCGGTCAAAAACATATGACGTTTAAGGATCCAAAGTAAACAACAGCTGAGAAATGTGATACGATTGCTGTAATCTGATGGTCTAAAATAGATAAAAATAAGTGAAAACTAAATATAATACAGGTGCAACAAATGATGAAACATTTTGAAATCAATAAACACGCCAGGTTTCAGGACACTTGATCAACAATAGTATATAAAGTGACATCTCAAAAATAGGGGAAAAGTGCGAATAAAATACATGTGGCGCCAGGATTTAATAAATCAGTCAAGATAAATAAACAAGATGTCATAACACTCGAAGAAACCAGAGTTGACATATTGATACTATGGCTGTCATTTGACGATCTAAACACAGAGGTAAAACGGGAGAAAAATACAGATGGCAGTGCTTGGCTTTAGCACCCGATGACACTAGTTATGACCAACATTCACACAAGGTTTCAGGACACTAGCTGAAACAGCAGCAGAGAAACTTATACCATTGCTGCCATGTAAAAAAGGGAGACATGCGTAAAGATAAGAAATAAATACAAGTGGCGCCAAGAGTCTTTACCAGCTGATGAAACACCCAATGATCAATAACCAATGCAAAAATCATGGCATACACATTTGGGTGCAAAAATTCGCAATAATTTAATAATAGAAAATAGGATGCAGTAACCTCATTTTATGTTCCAAGGAGGCTTTTTCAGGACCTCCCTGGACATTCAGTTTAAAGTTCTATTTAAAACGGCTATTCGCAAAAGGAAAAATGACCGGACGCACAGACACCGCTAAATCTGAACGCTATAGATCCGCGTGACTAAAATCAGGAGAGCAAAAATGCTTTAGGAGGGAAATTTCGACTTTCTATTTTAATACGTGATCGGAAACTTTTTCTTACACTTCATTAACTGCATTATGCTTATACTGCTTATACAACAAGACCGATTTGGCCGTTGCGTTAATCGGTGGCAGGAGCGAACCAATGTTTTGGAATTGTATCGGTGGTGACTTGTTTTCTATCTAGGCTTACTGTTTACATGATAATGGGCTTTTAACAATAATCAGTAAAGTTGCATTATACATACAAACGCTGACATGTAGAATCAAGAATGCACAGTAGTCAATATTCCATTTAAAATATTTTATTAAGACAATGGATCACCTAATCTTAATATCTAAGGTTTAAGATATCCTTTTTTATGCCTTTATTTCTTAATTCTAACCGTTGGGATCAGTAGTAATACTAATGAGCTTATTTTTATATATTGATATCGGCATTGTAGTTTCTATACAATCCACCTACCCCTAAGTTTTTGTTCAAAAATACTTAAACGTTATTTCGGTCAATGAAAATGCGTAAAGTAAATCGTCATCTCATTCAGTGATAAATGTTAACTAAATGCAGCCTCTTATCAGAGATTGAAACCATTTTAAATCAGTCATTTAAACTGACGCCAGATGGCAGTACATGGCACAATCTTTGCAGTTCAGATGAAGTTTGGTTGTTCCTCCACTGGAACAATTAGCCATATCGACTAGGCCAGTCTAATATGGTAATTTCGACAATAAACAAATATGCCTATCTCAAGACTGGATCATTTGAGATAAAGCGACAGGGGCCAGTTACGAAATAGATAAATATTACTTTTACAAATGTTTTAGAATTGTTGATGTTATTTCAGGTTGTGTTAAGGCGTGTATATTGCTGTTGGTGCAACATGCTGGCCGCTAAAAAAAGGTCGGACAGGTGTTCAATAATATTCTGTAATTATGTGTTTCCGTGTTCTCAAGAACATGGCATCTATCCGTACATAGTGCCAAATCAGCATATGGTGAGTGGCATCGTTAAATACAATGTAAATACTAACATAGGATAATCTTAACTATTTCAGTATAGATTAAAACACGGAAATCCACCAGGCTTGATATAATGAATCTTATCTTTTTTTAAATCATTCTTATTCAATAGTCAGTGTCACCAACACCCCAAGGACCTATCTTCTTTATAATAAAAGGACCAACAAAAGAATCAACTTTGTATTTACATCGTATAGAGTTAACGTGAAATTACTTCTGTCCTGTTTATGGAGCGTTTGATCCAAACCTCTGTGTGCCAGGCGGGATTATGTGGTCCAACGGACAGCTCACAGGTGTATTGAGTCTGCTCTAGATTTTATCTAATATGTTACAGGTTCATCAGATATAATCTGAATTGCTGACTGTGTATAGGAAGCTTACACTTGTGTTTATCCACTGCACAAAGCGAGCACTGTACCCAGTTTTTTTATACTAACCACTATAAATACTTCCTTGTAAGTGACTGATATGCATATCGTTGGATTTGTATCATCAACATATGGGATATATTTACCAATATTACCTAACATGTCGCTGTATCCCTGGCTTTGTGTGTGTTATCTTGCATTGACTCACATATACGTCGTTGGTCGTTTATGTATGAGCATAGGTGAGTAAACATATATACATATATAATTTTAATATAAGCCATGCTATATTAAAAACTAGATGTGTCGGAACGACACGAATGCCCCCACCTGGGGCAAATTAGAAACATTTGTAAAATTTTGAAACATTTTTTAAGTTCAGGAGGTGTCGTATGGTCAAAAGTAGGTCGAGAAGGGCAAAATGCAAACTCAACTGTAACGGGTCATTATGAAGCAACACCAAAAATCATGCAGTATATGCAGGCATTGTGAAAAAAAGTCCATACATGTGCATTTTCCATAAAAATTTCTGTCTTTCATGAAATTTTCTATGTTTGGGAGCCGTAAAACAATCAAAAGTAGGTCAACCGGGACGAAACGCGAACTCAATCTGTAACTGTCATTATCTGCCCACACATAAAAAATCAGGGTGGTATCTGCAAGCACTGGGGAAAAAAAGTCAGTACATATGCCGTTGTTATGAAAATTTCTATTTTTCATGAATTTTCTATGTTCAGGAGCAGTCAAACAGTCAAAAGTAGGTCAACTGGGACAAAACAAGAACTCGATCGTTAACTGGTCATTATCTGCCTACACACCAAAAATCAGGCCCGTATCTGCAGGCACTGTGAAAAAAAGTCCATACATGTGCACATTTTTATGAAATTTTCTATGTTAGAGCACCGTCAAAGGGTCAAAAGTCGGTCAACTGGGACAAAACGTGAACTCGATCTGTAACTGGTCATTATCTGCACACACACCAAAAATAAGGCCAATATCTGCAGGTATTGCGAAGAAAAGTCTGTACAAGTGTATTTGTCATGAAAATTTATATTTTACATGAAATTTTCTATGTTCAGGAGCCGTAAAACAGTGCAAAGTAGGTCAACTGGGACGAAACGCGAACTCGATCTGTAACTGGTCAATATCTGCCCACACACCAAAAATCAGGCAAATATCTGCAGGCATTGCGAAAAAAAGTTCGTACATGTGTATGTCATGAAAATTTCTATTTTTCATGAAATTTTCTAAGTTATAGAGGCGTAAAACGTTCAAAAGTAGGTCAACCGGGACGAAACGCGAACTCGATCAGTAACTGGTCATTATCTGGCCATACACAAAAAATCAGGCTAATATCTGCAGGCATTGCGAAAAAAAGTCCGTACATGTGTATTTGTCATGAAAATTTCTATTTTTCATGAAATTTTCTAAGTTTAGGAGCCGTTAAACGGTCAAAAGTAGGTTAACAGGGACGAAACGCGAACTCGATCTGTAACTGGTTCATATCTGCCAACACATCAAAAATCAGGCCAATATCTGCAAGCATTGCGAAAAAAGTCCGTACAACCGTTTGATTTCGTAATGACGGAATGACGGAATGACGGACATGGGTAAAACTATATGCCCCGGCCACTTTGTGGCGGGGGCATAAAAAAAATGAAAGCCAATAGCCCTACTAGTTCCTTAGCTATAAACTGTTACTTGAATCAGCTTTCTCTTTTAGGTCGCTCATAAATGCAAGATCAGTAGAACAGTATTATTATTTGCATTCAAATTTGACGTTTCCGGTATACTTGAGAATATTATGTTGCTCTCTCATCTTTTTTATCTGATAATCTTTTTTTTTGTGGACAGTGATACGTTAACTAACTTAAGGGTTACTTACTGAATTAAAAAACTCATGTGTCTGGCTAATTATTGGCCCGTTACATGTATGGTATACATATAAGAAAGCATAGTTGTCGTGTTTGAAAGAAGTGGGGCACTACTACTGTTAAGAGAAAGAGAAAGTTTCCGGAAGAGAAAGTTGAAACCGTGGTATGTGTATGGTCTTTAAAATCGGATTATTTTCCCTTTCTAAGTACTGGCACTTATTTTACAAAGTGCACCAGCATTCATCATATGTAACAAATGTTATTTGAGTTGGTCACATTAGATTTACGAAGTTTGAGATTATAATCATTCATGCTGCCTTTCAAATTTGCTGGCTCTCCTATTCTCTGAGGACAACGACACAAAAGTGTCACTGATGTAACGCCTGCATTATCCTGAAAGAGTGTCCTCAGATCCTTTACTGCTTCAGGTCACAAATCTGTATGTCTCAGAGACGGATTAAGGTGGCGCAGCCAAACCCCTCCCCCCCCCCCCCAAAAAAAAAAAAAATCTGCCAAAAGAAAAATAAGTGTTTACTTAAGAGAGTTTGCATCAGGATGTTTTGAAAGACTCAAGAGTTTCTCCATTATAACCTTAATTTTCATAAAGATTCTTCAGGATTGGATTGAGATGCCCACCTCCATAGGAACCCTCCCGACCTTTCCTATATCCTCGTCCGCATCATTGTGTGACCTGCGCAGGTGACCTCATACATGGGAAGGCAAACTTCATAAATAATGCATATCATACTTTAATTAGGATAATTTGTTCTTGGATAGAAAAACAATGGATGGTAAATAAAAAAATAGGTAACACAATTAATAGCTGAAAACATATTAAGAGTACATGGATCTGTGTAATCCGGGTGTGATATTCTGATTTTTATCGGTTTAGGACACGGAGGTCTGTGTCTTTATGACAACAATAAAAATTGGAAAGATGCAAAGGCGTCTTGTCAATTGGAGGGCGGCCATTTGTATCGAGACAATGACGAGGCGTCACGTAAAATTGTTCATGATTTATTGAATCGGGCTGATGTGGAACGCTACTGGATTGATGGAAGAAGCACATCATTATATTGGAATTGGATAGGCGGTAAGTATCTGAAAAGTTTTTATTTCTCTTAAAATACGTAAATCAAATCCCACGTCCCTCCAAATATATCTGCGAAGAGCAAAAAATAATATTTAAGACAGTCCCTAATATAGCCATTCTAACAGGTTCAAATACCATCTGACAAATATAGCTTACAAGTTACTTTCCCAGGATAGTTTGCCCTTTGATCTGTAGGTAATTAGCTTGTCTGTCTAATGTATCATATTTTAGCTTGTACATTTGATTCTGAATGCCTTTATTTGCATTAGCAGAGAGGAACAATAAACCACTACACTATCAAGGATGTTATCCCTCAAAGTCACAAGGGGGAAGTGTATTACTACCGGAAAAATGCAAGTGGGTGAATAAAGCAAAGCAGTGTCGAGATCATTGTCGTGGATTCAAATTTTATTCTTTGGGAAAGTGGGTGAGTGGAGAAAACGACTACTTTTTTAGCCGCAAGTTTACTTTTTTAGCTGAGGAAATTTATTAACAAATTATTAATATAAGTAATTGATTGTATGCATTTATGGAATTAATTTATTTATTTTTTTAATTTATGGAAAAACACACCCTTTGTTTTCATGCAGCTGTGTTTGCCTAATGATTTCGCGTTTAAGTTGAGATGCACGCAATTAAAACTATTAAAAAATTTAAATAATTTGAAGATATAGCTTTAGATAATGAATGCATAACCTAAAAAAATTACCCTGTTAACTGACGTTATGGATCCTGAAAGGACATATCATGCATGGCTCCTGGTGAAACAACACATGCTTTTGTTTATATGTAATCTTAATTATTGAGATAACAGTTCGTCGGCTTTTCCGCACACGCACACACACAGATACACATACGTAAGTGTAAGTAATCCATTGGTACAATATGCTTTTTGTGTCATCAAGTGGGGATGGATTTTGCCAACGTCAAGGAGAGAAAAATGTTGCTGTGGCTACGGCTTTGCTACATACGAGAATTCTAACCAGTGTACGAGCGACTATTGTAATTCTGCCTACCTTTGCGCTCAGGATAACGACAACATAATTTCTGTCTATAATGTTGAAGGGTCATACAGTAAGTTTAAGAATGGATCGACATTTTTGAAAGTTCAGTTAAATGATCTAGACGCAGTCAACTGTGTCTACTTATTTCTGTTTTAGATGTAAATCCTTAATGTTGTACAGCCTTGTGCATCTCAGAATAGTTTTTCCTGTTCTGTAATATGTTATATATAAAAGGATTCACCTATCAAATTTTCAGATGGTTTGGTGTCAATTGTGTGAATTTGGCATATGTAAAGTCTGAAATTGATGTTGCTGATTATTATTGATTGGGCAGTCCCAAATGAGAACGATTCATCTATGAACTGGACTTCTTATAGGGGTATAACCTAAAGTGCACTATTGTAAATATACTTTCTAAGTAAATATTTTTTCACTGTGTTTAAAATAATGGAGATTATAGCATCAATGGATAGTTCCGAGATTTGTTGAATTTTGATACGATGGACTTGTTCTTGATATGACATCCGCTATTATATGCCTTTTCCCGAGGGAATGTACGTATTTGGAAGCGTTAAAAGCATGTTGTATGAATCGAATAAATTATTCCCAATAAATTTTGGATCCGGACGATAGTCATGTTTTAAATGTTTTTCTATATATATCATTCTGTGTGTGTTATTTATACAACAGCGTTTGTATATAATCCGTTCTCTTTTTTTCTGACAGTTGGTAACCTGTGGGCACTTGGACATCCAAAAGGAGTGCTAAGTAAAAACCAATGTGTCGTGCTGGTTGATTTAAGGCTACAGAGCGCTCCATGTTCCAGTCATTATTATCCTCTTTGTGTCCTAGGTATAATGATATATATATATATATATATATATATATATATATATATATATTCAAATATGAAGCCGTATGAAGCCATATATTTTGCTATAGTAAACATTTTCGACTTGGTGAATGAAAAATACTTTAATACAATTTGTTTTGGTTCATTTAAAATTATATTCGTACACATTAAAAATTTAGGCCACTTTGCAATATGATAACTATTTTAACAAAATAAGTATTTCACAAATACAAATGTTGTAAAATCCATATTAGAATAAATAATGATACTTAGATTATCTCCCATTATTTCAGACAAGGAAGATTTTTGCAATGAAGTTGAAACTGAATCTGGGAACAAATGCCTATTATCCTTGAATAATACATCCAACTGGGAATATGCTGTGACTACATGCCACCAGCTTGACAGGTCTCGTGTGTCTCACCTTGCATTTGCTGTTACCATATCGGAACTTGATTCGATGAATTTTAAAATCAATACTCCAGCCTGGGTATCAGCCACAAGCCGAGTGTGGGTCTGGGGCGCAGGTGAATTTTTTAAAATATTTTTTCTGTTTTTTTAAAGACGGTTTATTTCATTTTTCTATAAAAATGGGATATAGCCCCATTTAATGTTTTGATTCAAGAAAAAGCAATAGGATGATCATTTAAGATATTAAGGATCCAGCAGGAACACTTTGGACAATTGTTTCCTTGTTAATGAAGTCTCAGCATTGTGGGACATCTCAAACCCCCATCTATATATACATATATGATTATGTATAACTTATGAACATCATGCATAACTAATGATATGGACCTGAGAATTGTTGTTATTTCCGGTTTATATCAGGGTACAATTATTACAGTGGCATGATTAACACATTTTCAGGCATTTTTTTCGTTGAGGAAGAAAACAGTTGGATATGATGTATTATAAACTATTCTTAAATAACCGGCATCTGTGGATTAGGGGTAGAGTACACACTCAAAGCTGGCAAATCGTGAGTTCGGATCCCAGCTGAGGAGGTGAGATTTTTTCTGTTGGCTCACACCGAGGGTGAGCGCTCTGCAGGCTGAATGGGAAGGCCTCGCTTCACGACCGCGTTTAACTCACCAACTAGCGCACCTTTCAGGTATTGCTCGTAGATATGACTGCACAACGGGACCGGAGGCCCTGCAGGGTGCATTATTTCTCCGGCCTGGTTAACGACAGTATATAAAAAAAAGAGCTGTTTGCCACTGGTGTATATACAATAATATAATTCTGCAGATGCACACGGTAAAGCCGGCATTTAAAATGGAGGCGGTTAACTCCAATCAAAATAAATAAATAAAAGACTTATCTTAAGATAGAAAGAGAGGAACATGATCCTTAAGTTTCCTGCCACTGGGAAATTACCAGTATAAGCTGACTCGCCTTTCGCGTCCATAATGTATGTCAGGCTTTTCGTATTTTAATTCCCCGCCGTAAGACTAGTAACTACTAAAGTAGTCCACGTCTGTCCGTCTTTCCTCCTATCCTTCCTTCCAACATACCCCATTTGTTTACCTAATACCTCCTGCGGTACAAAATTGTCTTTTCCAATTTCCTTAAGACAGGCAAATATATGAGAACACTTTAGCCTTCACATCATTTTGAACGATTTTTAGGTGCTAGGCTTGGAAAATTCAATGAATCCAATAGTGAATTATTTTTTTTTCTGAAACGTTTCTACAGTACTTAGAATATTGTTGATCACGAAATTTTATGATTTCGCATGTTTTCATACACGGGTTTAATAGTTTCACCTTTTATTTCATGATCCTCTACATATTTTTATCATGTTTAGATATTTTACTGCTGAAGTAAGTGATTAAGCCTAAATATGGCGTATGCTCTTTGGGCTTAGTCACTGTGGGGTGATAAAGTATCTTTCGCTTAATTATCAATTCTTCATAAAATGTGTAAATTTAAGCTTTTCTATCATTGTCAACTGTATCTGAGTTCATGAGAAAGTAACGAGTGACGTGAAAGATTTATCTAAAAAATGCCTTCTCCACGCAAATTCAAATGTTACTAGTCACAATTAATTTACAATTTTCATACATGATATTAAATCTAGTAGCAAGTATTCCAGCAACAGGAAGTTGCTGTTAGCAGAAAGTGTTTCAGGCATATTTGTTGGCCACAACCATGACAACCGTCTATTTCTGATAACCTGTCCTTGGTATTTGTTGTTCAAATCTGTTTACTTTACAAATCAGATCCCCATCTCTAACTTTTGAAACAAGGTCATCAGGATAGCTAAGTAGAGTATTTAAAATTTAAAATTGATTCTTGCAGAGCTTTGGGAATATGTGGACATAATTTATGCCATACCTTCATAGTTAAACACGTGGCGGGAAATTTTTGTGCTTCTAGGGGTTGTTTGCTATTACAACGAAATGTAAAATAAATTCTGTTCAGTGTGTGCATATTAAGACATTTGACTTTTTGCAAGGAAAGGCAAATCCATAACACTTGAAAAAATAGAACTGCGTTCAGGCACGTTAATTATGCGGAGGCTCCATGGAAAGGTGTCGTTACAGGTTACACCTACCTATTAGCTTTGCACCCCACGTTTCCGTACACAATGACATATGCTAGTAAGAGTTTATGCTTTGATGTTATGACATTAGGTCTTTCTACGGAAGAAGAGCTGCCTGGAGATAACTGGGAAGCTGAAGATAGCCGACTACCCATGGAAGGACGGTGTTTACAGATAAACAAAGAAGGAAAATGGATATCAGCTGACTGCAATAACACTCAGGCATATCTCTGTAAACATCGTATGTAACCCTTTATGTACATTTCAATAATATTGTTGTCATAATTACACAGGGGAACTTGTTTACCATGCTCACCCTATGCCACATTACTTATCTCTGTCAGCATCTACTGGGTCAACGTAACTTATATTTAGTGGTTATATGGTTCACTGTGATCCAAAAACAGAGTTCATATGCAGTGATACTGATAAAATAGAATATTTGAAACACAGACTAAATTCCAAAAATACGAGACCCTGTTGACATTAAATTGTCCATACCCATTTTGATACTTAAATACATGGGATGGATATCCGAGAAGTAATGGGGGATGAATGTATTTGCCTTTTTTCTCAGTATCAGTATCCTTTCTCCTCTGAGACATATTCTATCATGAAATTAACTGTCGTGATCTACCAACAGGTAGCCCTAATCGGGGAACGGACTCGCCTATTCCAGGCTAATCTAAAACGATATGATATTTTTCCTAGGCATGGTGTAGGATCTCTTTTGTGCTTTGTTCCTATGTAATATAATAGTATATGATTCTTATCATGGATGATGATTCCCAGGCTGTCATCTGAATAATGTGATAAATATATCATATGTGGGTGATGGTGTGTCAGTGTATGTTTGTGTGTGTACCGAATACAAGGCCTTATGCCGTAAAAGCAATACCCTAAAATTAACAGGTTCCTAATAGGATATTGGGATATTGCATTATATATATATATACATATATATATATATATATATATATATATATATATATATATATCTTATTGGGGCCTTGTTCTGTAATTTACTTATATCTATAAGGTGTATGTTGTCAGAATTAATGGTGGCTTATGGCCAAATCCAAAGTAAAGAGCACCGATATGAGCCATTGAAAATAAAAATCCCGATAATTCCAGACTGATTTTTTTTTGCTGTCTGGTATCCTCGTGCTACTTACACAAAAGTCTCTGCTTGGAATTGACTGAGCACGTGTGATTGTGACAAGTAATATTTGTTTTATATCCATCTTTTCTGACCCTATTTTAGTATACACAACATTTTACAGCTGTAATGCTCTCCAACCCACTTACTACAACGAACATCAAAGACTGGAGTTCAACGGAAAGAGAAGAGGTCAAGGTCACAAAAGGTCAGCAGGTTACGTAATTTGCGAATTGGCTACTCGAAATCAATGAGTTTGCCTCATTCGTAAATAACACTCCTCATTTGTTTCCCCTGTCATGAATTTCTGTTTCAGTTGTAGAGTCTGTTCCACCACCACTTTTAGGAATAGGAATTTGAGGATTATTCTAAAACGATCGATATCGTAGGCTTGTGTAGCCCTTGGTAATACAAAGTTTATTGTAACACGGTTGTCTTTTTACACTCAAAGAAAAGGGAAACACATCATTTTTGGCCAGGGGACAGATATTTGGTATTTTAAGTGGCGTACATGTTCTTAAAATTATAAATTATTCACAGTATACATGTGAATACCTTTCTTGACCGCTTTTATTTTCATCTGCTTTACATATATGTTCAATAAATTGCAATTTTTAAAGGGCTGAGTGTCATAACAACACTCCCTGCAAAGCTAACCTCAGACCACGTTCAAACAATTACGCTTACAACAAATGGTTCGCATCAAGGTAATATTCATGGTCGCCTAATGAAACATTTGTATAATCACCTCCGCAAAGCCTAGCGATGGGGGTAATGTTTTTGACAACGGCTTTTTGTCCGTTTAACTGTTAGCACGATAACTCGAAAGTTCTCAAGGGAGTTTTTTTTCAGGTTTGGGTGGTCTATGTATAAATAACCCCGGAATAAAAGGATATTAGGATATTGCAATATATATATATATATATTGGGGCGGGGGGTCTCCTTCTGTAATTTACTAATAGCTATAATATGTATGTTGTCAGATTTAATGGTGGCTTTTGGCCAAAATTAAAATAAATAGCATCGCTGTGAGCCATTGAAAAAAAGGTCCCGTTAATTCCAATCAAACTGATCCTTTTTTGCTGTCTGATAACTTCGTGTTACTTGCACAACAGTGCCTATGTGAAATTGTTTGAGCACACGTGATTATGACAAGTATTATTTGTCTTATATCCATCCGTTCTGACCCTGATTCAATATACCCAAACAATTTCCAGCTTCAATGTCGACTAACCCACCTACTACACAGAATATCAAAGACTGGAGGTCAACGGGAAGGAAAGAGGTCAAGGTCACCACAGGTTAGCAGGTTATGTGATTTGCAAATTGGCCACTCGAAATCAATGAGTTTGCCCTATTCGTATTAACACTCCTCATTAAATCTTCCTTTCGTAACACTTGATGGGTTTTAATCGTAGAGTCTGTTCCACCAGCACCTGTTTATGGGAATTTGAGGATTATTCTCTGAATATATTGATATGGCAGGCTAGTTTAGCCCTTGGTTATAAAAACATTATTGTTACACATTTGTCTTTTCACAAGGAAATAAAAACATTTTTTTGGCCACGAGACAGGTATTGCGTATTAAAAGCCAACTTGTCGTGCATATTCTTAAAATTATACATTATTCACAGTTTACATGCAAACACATTTCGTAACCATTTTATTTTCATCTGCTATGCATAAAAATCATAAAATTGCAGTTTAATAGGGCTTAATTACGTAACAACATTCCCTGCAAAACAAACCTCAGACAATTAGCCAACGACATACGGCCCTGCAATCGCGCGTACAACGAATGGTTCCTATCAAGGTAATATTCATGTTCGCATGGTGAAACATATGTATAACAACCTCAGTTAAGCCTAGCGGCGGGGTTATGTTTTTTAGCTACAGTTGCTTGTCTGTTACTCTGTTAGCATGATAGCATAAACAGTTCTCAACGGAGTTTAAAGAAATTTTCAGGATAGCTCGGCAATTATACAAGGAACAATTTTGTGAATAACTCTGGAATGGGGGAGGTGGGGGGTCTCTTGCAATAGGTCTATCGCGTATTTGTTCACACAAGGACGTAGCAGGTAACGATATGGCCATATTTTGAGTGCGAGTTAATAGTGTTAAAGCATTTATATATAAAAAAACATCACTGTCAGAAAATTGCAGCTAAGATGGTAAAATTATGTTAAAACCTGTTAAAAAATGGTATACTCTACATAATGTTGTATATTAGCTGAAAAGAGTTAAAATTCACATTCTTGACTTATGAAAATCCTTCTTTGTACGAGCATGTCTGCATGTAAGTATGAATACATGTGCTCATATATATGAAAGAGCATATATATATTGGCATCTTTCATCTAATCCTTTCATATAACATATATCTGGTTAGTACATAGGTTTATGCATGCTGCATCTAGTATGTGTGTACTTTTTTGTTTGTGGTTATGTATGTGTATTATAATTGCTTTAATATGTTTATGCTTAATCTTTATATTTGGTAATACGTTATATGATTGTTTCAATAAAAAAGCATCATTCAGTCAAAAATTAATAAAGGATAAATGTTTATAATATATATTATAGGGTAATTATTTGTTAGTACGATGAATGTTTGAAATGAAATATATAAGTTTCTGTAACCAATAAAGCGTCTCCAGTCAACACCCTACAAACAATGGTTTATCTGCGATTAATAGGCTTCAGTCAGGACTTAAATAAAGCGCCGTCTGGTTTATGATGCCTTGCATTTACTTACTTTTAGAAGTAACACCCTTGCTTAGTTATGTTAAGATACAGAATACTTGGTAATGTTTTGTTGTCAATCTTACCATCGCAATATTGTTTAAATGTTGAGATATACCAATATGCGGTTAATAATTGACTAAATACAATGCTATTGTCAGAGGGTCATTTGTGTCAATAAAATTGAGGACCTACCTTTAAAGGAAAAGATATTTCAGGAGTAATATTTCTGATAAACATGAATTATTAGGTTACGATTCGTCAGGAAGTGGTTATGTAAATACTTCTATATAAAAAATGGTGGTATTTGATCAGGGTGTCGAAAGGTAAGATCCTATAAACACCTCTCTTTTCGAGCATGCGGCTGACTTGCTTACGGTTATTTTACCGTCAACACATAAAAGACGTGAAACTTATATTATCATTTCTTTTAAATTATTACTGTGGTTTTTGCTAGGTTATATTCGCTTATCTCCACCTTATTGTTTTTCGAGGATTTCATTTTCCCTCTTTACCATACCATTTACAGTTACTTGCACAACCATTGTAACATTAGCATATGATTTACGTTAAACATTAAATATATGCTAACATTAATGTTATCAGCATAATATATTGAGATGCCACTGATGCTGTCGAATAAATCTCCGTTCACCTGTACAGATGTAGCGTTTTGTTCACAAGCTTTAATTTTTGTAATAATTAATCTTTCTCGAATATCACGAATTTGAAACCCTTATTTACCTTTTTAGGTTGATCACATAGTAATAACATTCATTCTCATTGAAACCGATATGATTTTTTTAAACCAGGAGGAAGAAGCGCCAGTTTTAACAAGGAAACAGACCTCAGGATACACACTGATTGAGCTCCTGATAAAATGACCTTGTCGTTCAAAAGCTAAAAGCTGCTGATAAAATCGCCTCGAGTTCGTTGACGTCGATCACAGATAAAAGGGGACGGTTGCCAGGGCAGAGAAACCGAAATGACAGTATTTATGAAAATGCTGTTCCAATAAGCTAATATAAATCCACAGGAAGATTTGTATCGAAACGACCCAGGACAAAACGTAACAAAGTCTAGTCCTGAAAACCCTGATTTGTTCGAGGGTATCGTAGATGAGGTAAACTCTAACAGTAAAGCCTATCAGTTCAACGCGCAGTCGGACCGCACCAAGAAAACACCGAAGCCGGATTTTAGTTAAACGTTTGAAAGCTGGAACTTATATTTGTCGGCTGATGATGAGGTTTTTTTACACAACCTGACCATCCACGCTCGTGCTTAACGTTACAGAAATATTGCACGTAGTGACGTCGATAACCGCGCGGGTAGTAAAGCTCTAATTAGTTATGATGTCTATGATTCCACTGACCCTGATAGCCGTGAAATGAAACTGGTGCAAAACCAAATAAACGACTCAGCTTGCACGAACCTAAGGCTGCCAAAAGTACCAACTGTGATCAGCAGCAATATGTAATGAGGAAAAAAACCCCGAAATCTTGATAGTTTGCCGAGTGTTCGAAGTGCCTGTATAATGACTGAGTTGAACTGAAATAACACATAAGAATGTACCCGAAGAAAATGTGTCGAAGGGAACCTTTTGATTTCTTATCAGGATGTCCTTATTTATAACACTGCCATCTTTAAATATATAAAAGAACTAATTTGCGTTGATCACTTTTAAATGTTTAGAATAACATAAGGATTGAAATAAAGAAATATAAAACTAAGATGTGGCATTTATATTCAATTATTTGGATTTTTGTGGTATTTTGCCACTATCATCTGCTGGTATATAATTCCATGATATTGGTTTTATGAGTTTAAAAAGTTTAAGACAAGATTTTTCAGTGATGCTGTTTTGCATAAGTATTACCCTATCAATACCATACTATAAATATGCATGGCATTGGTAAAGAGTTTTTCCTGGTTCTGGTACATTAAAAATAAAAAGGTAGACAGTGTACCATCCGCATATTTCGGCTGACGAACTAAGACGCAAATTTTGCAAATTGCAATATTGTGAAACTAAAGATAAACCGTCCGTGCTACGAACCAACTATTTAACACTATCTGTAAGCCTCTGAGGAAATTGGACATCTCCTTAGATGTGTTTGACGTCACAGTGAAACAACACGTGGTGCGGAACGGCAGTATATTTAGACTAGATGCTTGTCCTATTATGAATTCCCATATGCACGAGGGTACGGCAGGGAGAGAAACTGAGCAAGGAAGCAGCCTTGATTTCCTAGAACAGTGAACGAATAGTGTATTATCAGAATTTGTATGGATTAGGGATAAAAAAATGTATTTTAATGTGTTGTGAATTGCCAGATTCTTCAGATTCTTCAGCTAGCAAAACTGACATTGCAGCATGATTAACAAGAAGGTGTCTAGAGACAACAAACCCAACAAAGGGGGTCCTCATGAAACTGTACGTTTTAGGTCAACACACCTTCTACTCTTCAACAAAGCATCCCGGGTCAACCTCAGTTCAACGCAACGAGCTAATAACGATCGGCAGCTCTATTATAATCAAATAGCAATAGAATTTTTTAATAGAAATCACGATTTACCCCAAAATTTAGTTGATTATTACTTTGATAATTTCCTAATCCTTCACAGCAGATCTATTAAGTCTGTTCATATAGACTGATATAAGTCTGTTTGCATTAATTTGCTGACAAAAAAAATAGAGGGTTAAGTATAAGCCATGCGGCACACGGCGGAGGTATTTTGATAGACCGCCAAAGTTTCCTATATTGATAATTTTATTAAATATTTTTATTTATATTTAATATATATTATATACAATATATAATATATAAGGTTATCCCCTCTCTAGGGCGACAACAAGAACGTAGGTAGTATTGAGTTCGTATGATCATTTCGGTATTCCGAATAAAGTCGAAGAGTTGAAAGGAGCATAGTTGACAGAAAATAGTACGGAGCAAATGTTTGGTCTATTTGAAAACATATTTTTTAAAATGATTTTTACATTTATTATTTGATTTTTTAAACAATTCCACCGTTTCTGGCTAGTACAGCTACTCCCCCCCCCCCCCACCATACCAGGACAATAACTTTCTGGACAAGTACTGCAGAAGTACTGCATAGAGAGAGGTTAAATATATTTGCTTAATACGACCACGAAATTCCCAAATCTTTAACATCTTTACGTCTTTTGAGTGAGCGTTATTCCCTGAAGTCTAGTGCTGCATTTCCTAAATGAGGGACCATTTGTTTCCAAAAATTGAATCTCTGAAAAGATACATCATGAACTTTATTCTCTATATTTAGAACCATAAAAAACTATCAACCTGCGGGGGCGGATCCAGATTTTTTAATGGCAGCGTCTAACCGAGGAAGACTAATCAGAAACATTAACAAAAGACCCTGTACTCCAGAAAGGGCGGGATAAAGGTCCGAAAAAACTAATTTAACCCTCTAAAGATTGTTTAGGCTCAAAAGGAGAGGGACTCCCCCCCCCCCTCATTCCTCTCGATCCGCCACTGACATACCAGCAAAAGCGGATGACGCCAAAATGCAAAACATTTTATCTTGATATTTCTGACGCAAACCGTTTTCATTATAAAAGGGCGTGGGGATGTCAGAAGAGATAAAGATTCTGATAAGAAAATTAACTGGGCAGCAGTTTAAATATTTAAAATTAACTGAATTTATTTCTGTTACAGGTGTTCATATTAAGTTAAATATGTCAAGGAGAGATGTGTGGATTTTGAAGTCCGTTCACAAATTTGAACAAACAATTGTTATAATGATTTACACCCAACAGAGGGCAGTTCATAGGACATCTCCTGAATTTTGGAATTTGCTCAGAAAGAAGTGCAGTATGTGACGGCGTAAAATAACACTCTTAAATACGCAGTTTCATAAGATATAGTGAATAGCTTGACTTAAAGTCATAAAATATCCTTATTGCAATTAGTAAAGCATTAAAGCGGCATGAACACAACCATCAGGGGATGCGTTTCAATATTCGAAATCTGTACAATGTAAACAAAAGATCAGTATGTGAGTATCCAAGCGTTGTGTTTGTGCTTTGTTTCGTGTAGGAGATTTGGATAAAAGACATTCTTTGATATTTTTCTTGCACTTTTGAATACATTTTGTTTCATGCAAGAATACCTAATTACTATTGCCGCTTTTATATCTCTTTAGAATAACGTTATTGTCTGAGTGTTATCAGTACTGTCACCAATGTTGTATGTGAATAAAGAGGCACGGCACTTTTTTACAATTACGAGTTGCATGCACTTTCAAGAAGTTTAATCCTTTAATATCACTTGTTGTTCTTACACCTTTATATTGAATATACCTGCATGGTACATATTTCATTCATTATGGAGAAATTCTTTGTTCAGATCTAATATATTGAATTCAACTGGCGTAATAACTCAACGGGTTAACTGGTTTGCTACCGTTGTCTTGGAGCTAATCAGGAGAATTTCAGGACAATCAACTTGATATTACGATCCTCCATGGTTGGGCTTTATAATCACTTTACCGGGCACGCCGGAATTCTAGAATCGGCCGTGTTGCTGGCTTCTCGGAAATTTTCAAAATTGGGGCGGCATCCGTCGACTTTAAAATTGTGGTCACAGAAATACGGAGACTAAGCATTTTCTTAAACACCTCCTGCTTCTGAAGTATGAAAAGATCCCATAGGAGGCCGTATGACACTCATCCGATACTCTTTTTCTCTTATACCCTTTCTTTTTTAGCCCTTTTTGTGCACCATAGTTACCCGTAGGAAGAGACCCAGACCATCCGCAATTAATTCTGCAGAAAGCTCGCTCAGTACAATAAACATAGTCAATATTCGGACTCAGTTCTTGGCAATGGTTTAACCAGTATTAAATCAAATAAATCACAAATTCATACATACGTACTTAGTTTAAATTTTAAATGTATACCAGAAACAGCCAGGAAGGTCAAAAATTATTATTATTATCAATGAAACAAATTTCCTTTACTCGCAAAACTATGCGTGTCGGATTAAGGTCATTTGCATGAATTATGAATGTTGTGAATATAAAGAGTGGAATCAGCCTGCAGCACAACCTTGATATAACTCTCTTCTACCCCTCTCTCTTGATCTTCGTGGCGTTTGATTTACAATATGAGGTAACAAAAGGTGCAGGTCATTTTTATATTGAGGCATGACCCTTGTCCTTTGCTTCGTGATTACATATTTTTAGCTCAGCTGACTGTAAGTCATCTGAACTATAGCAATCACCCTTTGTCCGTCGTCCGTCCGGCCGTTAACAGGGCACAAATCGTAACCGTTAGACCTTGAAACTTCTAACTGTACATCCTGGGCAAATCTCCTTGGAAACCTGAAATTAGATCATGGTGATCTATATTTTGTGACTTACGGGCCGAAAACATGATTTTGAGCACCCAGACAGTCAGACGGGGCATAAATTGTATCTATTAGGCCTAAAAACATCTAATCTGACATTTTGGGATATCCTAGGTAAATGATTTAGGAAACCTGAAACTAGGTCACTGTGACCAATATTCTGCGACCTATAGGGAAAAGATGTCACATGAGCACCCTGAAGGTCAGATGGGGACAAATTGTATCTGTGGAGTCTAGAATTTTCTTACACAATATCCTCGGAGTTTCTAGGCAAATCTCCTTGGAAACTTGAAATTAGGTCATGGTGACCTATATTTCATGACCTACAGGCCGAAAACTTGATCTGTAGCATCCAGACAGTCAGAACGGGCGCAAATTGTATCGATAAGGCCTAGAATCCGCCAATGTGACTTTTAGGGAGGTCCTAGGCAAATCTACATGGAAACCTGAAATTAGGTCATGGTGACTTATATTTTGTGACCAACAGGCCGAAAACATGATTTCGTGTACCCTGAATGTTAGATGGGTACAAATCCTATTTGTGAGGCCTAGAATCTTTTAACTCAATATCCTGAGAGTTTCTAGGCAAATCATCTTGGAAACCTGAAATTAGGTCATAGTGACCTATATTTTGTGACATATGGGTCGAAAACATGATTTTGAGCACCCATACCGTCAGGTCGGGCACAAATAGTATCCATTAGGCATAGAATCCTCCAACATGACATTTAGGGAAGTTCTAGGCAAATGTCCTTGGAAACCTGATATTAGGTCACTGTGACCTATATTCTGTAACCTATAGGAAAAAGATGTCGTATGAACACCCTGAATGTCAGATGGTGACAAAACGTATCTGTAAGGCCTAGAATCTTCTTACACAATTTCCTGGGAGGCTTAGGTAAATCTCCTTGGAAACCTGAAATAAGGTCATGGTGACCTACATTTTGTGACCTACGAGACAAAAACCTGATTTTGAGCACCCTGAATGTCAGATGGGCACAAATCGTATCTGTTAGGCCTAGAATCTTCTAATGCAACATCGTGGGAGGTCCTATATAAATCTCCTTGGAAACCTGAAATAAGGTCATTGTGACCTACATTTTGTGACCTACAGGCCGAAAACAGGATTTTGAGCATCCAGAAAGTCAGGCAGGGCACACATTGTATTTGTTAGGCCTAGAATCTTCTAATGTTACATTCTGAGACGTCCTCGGCAAATGTCTGTGGAAAACTGAAATTAGGTTACCATGACCTATATTTTGCTATTTTTAGGAAAAGAAGTCATAAAGGCACCCAGACAGTCAGTCAGGGCACACATTGTATCTGTTAGGCCTAGAATCTTCTAATGTTACATTCTGAGACGTCCCTGGCCAATGTCCTTGAAAAACTGAAAATAGGTCACCCTGACCTATATTTTGCAACCTATCAGAAAAGATGTCATATAAATACCAAGACAGTCAGACAGGGCACAAATTGTATCCAATAGGCCTAATTATTTTAATATAAAATTCAGAGAGGTCTTAGTCAAGTGTCCTTGAAAACCTGAAATTTGGTCATGGTGACCTATATTGTGTGACCTATGGGCTGAAAAATGGTTTTGAGCACCAAGTCAGACAAGGCACAAATTGTATCCATTAGCCCTAGAATCTTCTAACATGACAGTCAGGGAAATCCTTGGCATTCTCCTTGAAAACCTGAAATTGAATCATGGTGACCTATATTCTGCCAGCTATGGCCCAGAAACATGATTTTGAGCACCCAGACAGACAGGGTACAAATTGTATCCATTTTTCTTGGAACCCTCTATTGTGAAATCCAGGGGGGTCCTGGGCAGGTCTCCTATGAATTTTTATTTTCTGTCCATTTTTTTAACACTGTAACTTTAGCCATAGGCTATTCTCACAGACAGTATATAACATTAATAAAAAAATGAGCACCCAGTCTAAATTAGCTGAGCGTCCTGACCCATGGACCACTTGTTGATTGTGTTCAACGCAAATGCGGGCCAGGCGGTAGCATTTTAATATTGCAGAACATGCTCATTGAATAATTTATCTATATGCAGGGGTAGGCCCAAATATATATTGTCTCCTGGATTTCTGTTAAATATTAGGAACATAATATACATTGAATGCCTGTTTTGGGACATTTGTGACCCACCTTGCACAATCAAGCGCAATTGTTTACAACTATAATCTGAAAGTTACGCGGCATACTTTTTAATAATGAAACAAACAAATGAAAATGCTGACGGCACTATTGCGTATATTAAATTGTGCAATAGACCATGTGTGTATTATTTGAAGGTTTGTTTCCTTGTGTTTATGGTGTGTTCGGAACCGTTGACGATATCACTTGTTAATTAATCTTTCAATTGTCAGAAAATACTTTGGTTTTCTTTTACTGAGTAAACGGATATATGTTTAGCCAGCCATGAAAAATAATTTTTTTTTGTCCCAAGAATTATTGTGAACAGAAATAAAACAATTCAGTGTCTGCTTTGTCAAATGAGACAAAGAATTCAATATAGATTAAATAAAAAAGAACTTAAATGAATAAGCGAAAATTATATCTAACGTTCTTAATGCAAGAAAAATATTAATATATATATTAATGATATCATTTAAAATAATAAATGTTTTTAGATTCACTATCTTATATCATGCCATAGCTTTCCAGTCAGAAGTATTTCGGATTGGTTGAATTAATTTGAACCGGATGGTGTATTCTCCCTCTAATGTGTTTCTTATCTCCTGCTCGTACTGTGTATACAGGGCCTTTGGTCATGTATTGTACAGCGCTACCCGTGTTCTCGTAAAACTTCTCGGAGCATTATTTGGGATAGATATGTGTATTAACACAAACTTAAAGGAGAGCATCAGTTGGATGCATCTTTAGGCTGCAGCATGCGCAACTTCTTCTGTGTGTCAGTTTTACCGACTTTGATAGACCTATGCGTGTCCTCTTACAAGTGTAACAGTTCAGGTTAGTCATAATGATTCGCAACGATGAGGATATATATAAAAGTCTCGACTTTTAAAACCACGTCGTTAGCTTCATGCTAACCACATTCACCTGATGATCGGGTCGCATCCCGTGAAACAGACTGTTGTGAATTTACAGTGTTGTTTTTCTCCAGACCTATATATATATATATATATATATATATATATATATATATATATATATATATTCCATACTTTATGTTAAAGATCAGCACGTATATATCTACCAGGTATTTGAGGAGAAGGTTTATTTTCAAGACTTTTTTAACAGGTATTGTGTAAAGTAGGCTGATCGTAAAAAATGTGTGCCACAATAAAACCAGTAAAATTGTACCTTTCTGGATGGTAATAATCAATTTGGTATTTTGTCATTAGTGAAAAATTCTTATAGGCCTGTCACAAAGATCTTTTCATAAATGAATCATATCATAAATTAAGTGGTATTTATCTGATATTACACTGGCCTATTTTCCCATATCCATTTCTGATAAACCACGGGTAACGCCTGGTTATAGCAGCTACCTTAAATTAATGACCACACTCTATCATCGTCCCAATAATCGTTGCTCTCCTTATATCATATATATATTATGAATATAATATTATTAATGCTATTCTGACGGTAGAGCACTTTTTCTGTGGTGTATTGAACTTTAATATCACTGTCATTAAGAATATATATATATATATATATATATATATATATATATATATATATATATATATATATATATATATATATTTAAACCTTGCGCAAGCCTAAAATCGCCCCGCGGGCTGACTTTTTCATGAATTTGAGGGTCGGGGCGGGCCTGAAAGAATAGCAGTAGGGCGCGGCGGCGGCTGGTTCAAAGCTGGTATATGCAGGGCGGGGCGGTCTCCATGCTATGTTAGTACGGGGCCAAAAACATTATTTTAGCGAGGGAATGATTACATTTACTTAAAGGTAATGCACAGGTCTATTCATGTTCATTCGGTTATTCTATTTTCTTAATTACTATTGTATTTACAATATGAATTCCAAGAGTTTGGAGGCAGATTTATCATTTCAGGTACATTTCAGGGGGCGGGGCTGTCTCATCGCTGTTTGGGAGAATGCCTGTATGCTTGAAACAGTTGGCGATAGTCTGCTCGCTGACCTCGTTCCAAGCCTGTCTTATGAAGTAGATTGCATCTTTTACAGACGTTTTCTCTATTGCCCCACGGTCCTCAACTTGTGCAATCCAGTCCTTTGCCTGTATCTTTCTGTAGTGACATTTGAAAGCTTGAATAAACCCCGCGTCCAGTGGCTGTAACTTTGACGTGGTATTGGGCGGCAGATAAACCAGTCGAACATGATCCCAGTGCTGGTCTTTGTGAGAAGTGTGGTTGTCGACCAACAACACAATCTCCTTCCTTGAAGCATCATCTTCCTGTTTATCTGGCTGACGTATTCTTCAAACATAGTGCTGACCATCCACGCTTTCTTGTTATTCTTGTACGTAACGATGGGCGCGGGGTCGAATCCTTTAAAGCAGCGAGGTTTAGCGGATTTTCCGATCACGATTGGTTTTAGTTTCTCAGATCTGTCCGCATTTGCAGCAAGACCAACTGTCAGCCGATCCTTGCACTTATTAGTTCCCTTGACTGGTGCTGTAGCAAGTGTTCTGTCAGGGCCTAGGCGGAAGAATAATCCAGTTTCGTCAAAATTGAAAATGTTGCAAAGACTGTATCCGACAAGTGCTGCTTGAACGACACTTCGACCCTTTGATTCGACTTGTTGGTCTACGCTCCCTGATTCACCATGCATGACGTGCTGTTTGATGCCACCTCGTGCTTTCATCCTATCTATCCATCAATTCGAGTATTGGAAGTCAGTGATCCCCAGTTGCTGTCCTAGCTCTTTTGCTTTTTCAAGGAGAATGTCAGTGGAAACGATCGCTCCATGGGCCACAATGTCTTTCAACCATAGTGTCAATGCCTCTTCCAGCTGTGGATGCTTGCCCATTTTCATCCTTTTCACTGTGTCTGTGCTTTCATCCATTTTCAGCCACTAGTCTTTGTTTGACAGTATGTCTGACACAGTCTGACGACCAATGTTAATCTTGTGTTCAGTAGCAACCCATCCCACGATGTCTCTCTGTGTCGCCTTTGGATGTTTTTCTTTGTAGAGGCAGATGTCTCTCTTCAGAGAAACATTGATTTCACAGCGCTTTCGTTTCGGCATAGCTGGCGTATGTCAATGACGATAATAAATACTCTTTAATCACTGCAGGCATAAACATAAAAATCTTTAATTATTCACTCTTTAGTTTGTTTGTTCTTTGAAGTCACTTTAAACATAATTAAATAGAATCAAAACAAGTAACAAACATAAACACCGAGACCAATACACCCTTTCATGTATGATGGGTCGACGCTTCCGACCAAACAATCATTCGGTCAAAGCTAATTAATTATCAGTTTACACCGAAACCGCCGGTCTGTTTGCTCTGCACGCATGACCGCCAGTGAGCCGTATGATGTTCACCGGCCGGGAAGTTACAGCTAATTAATTATCAGTTTACACCGAAACCGCGGGTCTGTTTGCTCTGCCGGGCGTGCGACTTATGCATGACCGGCAGTGAGCTGTTTGATGTTCACCGGCGGGGAAGTCACTGAGGCGTGCCGGATTACGTAGATGATGTTTATCATAAATAGGGATGTTGGTTCTCGGTAATAGTGCCGGAGCCGGATTACGCAAAAAGCCGGATTACGACCTAAAAATATAATGTGGGAAATCCGTTCTCAAGAAATGTGCCGGTTTACGCCGAATGCCGGACTATCGAAGGCCGGATTAGAAGGGTCCGACTGTACTATTGGTCATAATTTATATTGTACAAATGTACCTGGCAATAGTGTTGTATATTTAGACTGCTGGTCTATGCTTGTGGTCAGTCTCACATATAACGTGAGGATAGAACACCAGGATTATTACCTGTAATCTTGATATAGCTATTGCATGGTTTGTATCTGGCTCCGTCACCAACTAGGTATATAGATTTACATTACACAAAAAGACTTAGGGTGTGTTCCTCAAGGATAGGCCTGAGAACACTGACTAGTTTACAGGACTGCGTTTATCTAAGTAAAATGATAGCCAAGCGTTCCTTTGCATTACTAATTAGTAGGCGAACAAATCAATTAAAGGCGATGTATACACTACAGCGTGTTACTGGATGATTAGTTCCCAGATGGGATGTTTGCATCAAGTTCTCTTACCTTTATATTAGACCTGTCATTAATTATATGCAGTACGCATAAGTCCTTTCCTTTGACCTAGTTAAAATTTATTTGATTGTTCCATGTTTACGAATTATAATATATCAACCGTGAATTTCGAAAACCCATTCATATTACATAACATAATATTAACTAGAATTAGTTTGTTTCTTCGGTCTCAAAAATCTACTGTGGTTGCATTCATATTTGCGAGGGTTTGAATTTAGCAATATTCGCGAATGCAAATACGATTTCCCAACAACTAAGATAGAAAAGAGGGGATATTGCATCCGCACAGAGGGTTAAATTATCCAAAAACTGGAAACAACATAATCAGCAACAAAATCTCTGCATAGTATCGAAACTTGCCGTTGCATGCAAGCTTTAGTTATTGTAAAACACGAGGTAATCACAAGTGATACATCGACTCTGACACAAGTCATAACTTAATGACTGAACAAGTAACTAATGAGGAATGGTAGGACTTATTCTAAATTTAAAATAAATAAAGAAGCATGCTTAACTTGAAGGTGAGCATATGGGATATCCCCTTAGACGTGTGGGATGTCACATTGAAATAACACATTGTGTAGCAGGGTACTTTATATTTGATTCCATATCGTATTATGAATCCGCATATGCACTAGGATACGGCAAGAAAAGAAACTGATCAATGAAACAGCCCTGACCACCTGGAACAGCGAGCTAAGGGTATCGTGTGTTTTTTAGTGTTAAAAATAAATGTATTGTATGTTTTGTGTATTGCCAGAATCATGAGACAGCTAGCAGAACTGGCATTACAGCATGATCAACAAGATATTGTCTCGAGGCATGAGACTCCTGCTAGGATGATCCTCATGAAAGTGTGTAGGTCCACACACCTGGCTCGCTTCAACAACCCATGCCCAATACAAAGCCCCGAGCTGAAACCGGGAAGTATCTCTATTGTAATGAAATAGCAAAATTTAATGGATTGTTCTATTGGTATTTTCCTAACCCTCTACAATATTTCAACTAAATCTGTTCAGACCTTTTTGCATGTATTTGCTCACAGGAAAAACAGAGTATAAAGTATAAGACCTAACGCCACCTGGCGAGGTATTATTACAGAACGACCAAGCTTCAACCAATATTGATAATTTTGTAAAATATGTTCATTGAAGTGTTCTTTCGTTCGCTGCCATGCACCGGACTTATATCAGAGACAAAACACCGAGATACTTGGACTGGGCTTTATTCCATCAGCTTGTTCACCGCCGGTCACTCACGTCCTCTCGGAGTGGTGCCATATTCGATACTGGCGATTGCCAGTCAAACTACACGCATGCGCATTTACAATTTGCGCAGCTAACCTCCCTGCATACATGTAAACTCACTACATAATCCCCCTCCCTAAATCCCCCTCACCGAAGCGACGGGTGGGAAACTCACAAATCTACATACCATATCACATATACATATATTATATATAATAATACATTATGACATAGACAGTCATCTAGGGTACGATCCCCTGCATACACGAGAGTTAAAATATTCCCAATTAATTCCATAACTGATCACCAGGAAGCGATCCTTGACCAGGCACCATTATAAAATAAATACCAATATTAATTACAATAGTCGTCACCAGGGGGCGATCCCAAAATATTTCATAACGCTTATCCCAGTGCATCTCAAAGTGACTGAACAGTGAACACAGTACATATTTCATTAGTATCATCCATAAATGATTATTACTATAATCAAGAGTCTCGACCTCAATTATATTTTAACCTCAAATAACCATGAGTATGACCTCACATATCCATGAGTTTGACCTCATCTCTCCTAGTTATCCATGAGTTTGACCTCATCTATTCATGAGTTTGACCTCATACATTCTAAATCCATTATATTAGCCTTGAGGTTGACCTCAAACATTACTAACATATTAATTTGACCATCTATGTACCCATTCTCAGCCACAAAATCCAAGTATATTACATATATTTTAGACATGATCATGAAACAAAAAAACAGCACATTAAGTATAGCGTAATTTATGAGACTGTAGTGTTCTTTCCTTTTTATGATTTTTTTTTTACTTTTCTTTAAACAGTGCATAGAAAATAATAATAAAAGTCTAAGTTATCATATAGATAACCATATCACAGTTTTGCACAAACACCATAATAAATGAAGATCCCTATTCATCATGATGACAAAAATAACTGGTTTTCAGATCCAATTATGACCTTTATATTACAAAAAATCATCTCGCTGTAACATAACCTAATTTCAGTGCAAGGAAAGGTTTCAGGAGAAATACATATTAAAAAAGATTGGGCGTGGTGGGAGTATCAAATACGGCTCCACTCCCTTTCTGCACTAAAGCTAAAATTTCCATAATAACAGGAATGAAGTATTTAGGGATTATTACTAATAATATTGATAATATTTCAATCACTGATATTATAAACACCAATATATCTTCCAATCAAGTATATAGATAATACCTCAACTAGTTATTCATTCAATTGGAATAAAGTTTTATTTGATCCACATGTTTTGTTTCTAAGCCCCGTGACGTTTGTACCTTAAAGTTTACGTCATTTAATCTCTCTTTCAACATAAAGGGACCTTCCCATCTGGGAGCAAGTTTGGCTGCAAATAATTTTTGCGCATCCGACACTGGGAGAGTTTTCAACAACACAAGGTCCCCTTCCTTAAGATGACCCTTGCTTCTCTTCTGATCATAATATTTCTTGTTCATTCCAGCTTGATTTTTTAATTTTGCCACAACTGGATAGGTATAGGTAATCAGGTGAAAGATTATTGCAAGAAAAGTGAAACTTGCCAAAAATGTAAACCTCAGTATAGAAAACCCATGGGATTGATGCAGCTAGTTATAGGTTTTATACAATTTATAATATATAAAATATATAAGGTTATCTTTCTCCCTTTGGCGACAATAGAAACGTAGGTGCTTTTCAGCTGAGTATCGCGTTCGTTTGATAATTTTGTATAAACTACGTGTGTTTTATTTTCGTGCTACCTTTCTCTGATCACCAAGCACAGTTCTTAAGAGTTGAAAGGAGTATATTTTATAATGAATTGAATGCAATGGGTTGCATAATGCTGCATATGATAGGTTGGTCATTAGTGGGGAACTTTCTTATGTAAGAGATAGGGACGTGAATATAGAAATTATTAACTCGTTCTTTCCCATCATGTCATCTTTAGCATGCAACAATGCAAAAATTTACCGGGTTTGATAACATATTTTCTACAGATTTAGCAGATACATAGCCAGCTTTAATTAATTCTTTTGCGTTATCAATAACGGTTCTATCTTAGATTTGGTAGTTTCGACTGTTTACTTTCATGAGTAATTATATCCACTGTTGACACAACGGCCCATTGGATGGTCTGATGTTTGAATGATGGAACAGATTGCATTTTATTTATTATTCTTATTGAAGAGTTTTTTCGTAATTCCAAAGGTGGTAGCAAAGGAAATTAATGATATCCAAATATTAATGATGGTCAATATTGCAGGAATTAATCCTGTAATATATATAACCAAATTATTGGTAATTCTGAAATCAGATTATTTACTAGTTTTATTGTATCTTCTTTATGTCAAACCGCCCATGCAGTGAAATTCAGAATTTAAATAACATGCATTTAATCCATGGTATTTTTCAGCTCCCTCAACTAAATTCCACCAGCGCATGGCGAAAAGAAGCGAGAAAAGATACGTCATGAATCATTTTTTAAACATTTTGTTTGGGGTGGGGGGGGGGGGGGGGCAACCGCCTACATTTTTTTAATGCTAAATTTACTACGTAGATGTACATCAGCAGAATTCCTTTCCAGTTTCGGACTACCTGACGGGGCAGTATCACACGTTTCCTCTCAATTTTGTAACCTGGCGTAAACCAAGCCCGATGACTACTGCACCTGCGGGTCCTGGTTGCGTTAATGAGTGAAACACGACCATTTGGCACGGCCTTCCTATTAAGCCTGAAGAGCATTCACCCTAGGTTGGGGCCGACCGTGAAAAACCTCATCCCCTTGGCTAATTTTCGAAGTCATAATCTCCCGGCGTTGAGTCCTGTGCTCTACCCCTGAGCGACAGAAACCAGGTTTACGTCATGAATCATATTCGCAGCAGCGGATGACGCCAAAACCTGGTGCCATATATCTTAATATTTCTGACGCCAAAGAATTTCAAAACAAGATAACCAGAGGTCACGGGCTTGCCGGAAATGGAAATAAAACAGACAGGAAGACGGCCAGGCCGATAGACGGATGGAAATAACAAGGTCAGGGCCGGGCCATTTCTCGTTTAATTATCCTAGTTTGATGAAATACCTGACAAGAATTACAACCATGTCTTTGACAGCTGGTAAAATGCTACCAAATGCTGGAAACTACAGCTCCCTAGCATAAAACGTGGCCCAAGTTTTCAATATTACCGTGAACTCTCATTTCTGCACAAATATTGTGAGATTTTGTGTATTAAACGTTTATTATTTCAACTTGTTCAAATGCTACAAAATGCCGAAAAACTAGATCTCTCAAGCGCCAAATGTGTGCCAATTTTAATCATGTGACGTTTGTCAAATAATATTAAATGTAAAAAAGTGAGCCTGTCTAGTTTTAAAAATATCCGAGTTAAAAGTTTTTATGTGAAATCTAGTTTTTTCCTCGTTTGACCAGATATGGTGCAATATGTGTCGTGAATTTCAGTTCTGTCATGTAAAGCTGGGCAAGTGTTACGAAATGCCGAAAAGCAGGCCTGTCTATAGCTTTAAAAGTCCCTGAGTTATAAGCATTTCTGTGAAATCTGTTTTTTTTTTCTCGTTTGACGAGATATGGTGCGAAATTTGACATGATATGCAGATGTGTCATGTCAAGCTGGCCAAATGTTACCAAATACAGAAAAGCAGGCCTGTCTATCTTTAAAAGTCGCCGAGTTATAAGCACTTCTGTAAAATCTCGTGTTTTTTTTTTGTTTAACGAGATATAGTACGAGATTTGGCGAGACTTGCAGTTTTATCATGTGAAGCTGGCCAAATGTTGCGAAATGCCTGAAAACTAGACCAGCCTTACTATAAAAGGCGCCGAGTTATAAGTATTTGCGTGAAATCCTCGTTTTTTTCCTCCTTTGACGAGACATGGTGTGAGATTTAGCAGGATTTGCAATATTCTGTCATCTCAAGATGGCCATATATTACGAAATGCCGAAAACTGGAACTGTGTATAGCTGTAAAAGTCACCGAATTATAACCGTTTGCGTGAAATCCCTTTTTTTCCTCTTTTGACGAGATACAGTGCGAGATTTGGCATGACTTGCAGTGTTATCTTGTCAAGCTGGTAATATGTTACGAAATGCCGAAAAATAGACCTGTCTCGCTTTAAAAGTCGCTAAGTTATAAGTATTTATGTAAAATCTCATTTTTTTCTCGTTTCACGAGATATAGTGCGAGATTTGGCAAGACTCAGTTTTATCATGTCAAGCTAGCCATAAGCTACATAATGACAAAAACCAGACCTTAGTAGCTTAAAAAATTGACAAAGATAGAAAATGTAGCGTGAATATTTTCAAATTATCAAGTTTAACCCAAAAATGCGTAACCATGGTAACGGCAGAATTCAGTCAGGTACACATCAAAAGAAGGGCCATGGAATGACAAATAAAACAAGCTATGGTTTAAGTGGCTACGACTGTTTGTTACAAAGTTATCGAGCAAAAACGGTATTGCATACTTTTCGTGACCTTGACCTTGACCTTAGGCTGATGTTGACCAAAAACAATAGGGTTCCAGGGTTATCGGTTGTCAATTAACTCTGTAAGTTTTCATGTCGATTGCTGCAAAATTGTGGCCAGGAGATTTGAGACAAACAAACAAACAAAAAACAGGCAAATGGACATACGGAACTGACTAACATGCTTGCCGAAATCGAAGATTTCCGGCAAGCAATAAAGCGGCGAGGTGACTTCAGATGAAATAAAGATTCTGATAAAAAAAAATAACAGAAGAGCATGAGATATATCAAGGAGAGATGTGCGGATTTAGGAGTTAGTTCACAAAAAAAAAGTCATAATGATTTCCCTCATGCCCAACACAGGGCATTACATTGAACATCTCCTGATATTTGGAGTTTGCTGAGACAAGAGTTCAGTGTGTTATATTATAAAATTACAATGTCAAATACGCAGTTCCATTAGGTGAAGTGAATAATTTAACGTCACAAAACACCATTATTGCAATTAATAAAACATTAAAGCAGCTGGTACCAAATCAGCAGGGGTTGAGTTTAAACATTCGTATTCCATGTAGCGGAATTTAAAATTCGGCCGTGCAGCGAGCTCCCTGCTAATTTTCAAAATCGGATGTTGCATAGTTACTCGGAGAGATTCATAGCAGGCCAGGACAACTCGCAATTAATTGTGCACGATGCTCGCACGGTGCCATAATATTATGACCCAGTTCCGGGCATAGAGGGGCCATCGTTCGGACAAGGGGAAATATATAGATTTAAATAAATACTCAGACAGCGGGCAATCGCAAAGATGCCCCGATGGTGTTCGCCGACGACCTGTTTTTCGCCTGATAATGGAACTGGCTTCTGTTTTGTACATTTCGTTGATCCTGGAACACTTCAATGTATTTACCCCTAAGGATATGATTGCCGGCTGCATATAACATATATAGGCCTTTGTATTGTATGAATATAGATAAATCCTTTCGTTTCTGCATTGTAATTTCTATACAATCCGTTTGCTCGGGGTTTCACATATTGTCAAACATGGAGGGCCTAATACAGCTTCAGTAAGTCAGTTATATATATGGCCCAAGGTATCATGTGCAATGTTAATCATTGATTTATCAAATTAATTACCATTTTCTGTATATGTTAGATATTTAGTTTAAATTGTAGATGTATACAAGTAACGGGTACGAAGATCCTAAATTAATCTGATCATGAATGAAATAAATTTCCTTTTCTCGCAGAACTATGCGGGACGGATGGATGAAGGTCATTTGCATGAGTAATTGATGTATATTATGAATCAAATCAGTGGAATCAGCCTGCAAAACAACCATGAATAAACTCTCTTATACCTCTCTTCGTCCAACCGTATGAATTCCGAGGCCTATGATTCACAATTGTAAGGAAACAAAAGCTGCAGGTCTTGGGTATATTCAGGCGTGATCTTTTCGTGATGTTTTTGTGTTCTCCGCAAATGCAGGCTAGGCGTCAGTATTTTAATACTGCAGAACATGCTCACATCTATATGGTAGGGTAGTCGTGAAACCGTTCAATAAATAGTCTCCCGCTTTTTCGTTAGATATTGGGATCAAAATATATATTGAATTGCTATTTTATCGGACATTTGTGACGAGCAATGCATATTCCAGCGCTTACATTACTTGTATGTAACTATAATCTGAAGGCTAGAGGGAATTCTTCGTAATAATAATTATATGAAAGTTCTGACGGTAGTGTATGACATATATTAAAAAGGTACATAACACCATGTCTGTGCTACTGGATGGTTTTGTTTTGTGTTTGTTTTGGTTTTCCTTGAGTTTATAAATCTTGTTGACAACACGCAGCTAATATTTTGTATAAAATTGTCCCGTGAATGTATAGTATGTTTGGAACGGTTGAAGATATCACAAAAATTATTTCAACTTACCCATAATTGTATAAAAAATACTTGGTTTTCTTTTGCTAAGTACCAGGATGCATATTTAGTCCGCCATGATAAATAAAGGATATTTCCGAAGAATTAACGTGGACAGAAATAAGACAATAAAGTGTCTGCTTTGTCAGATGAAAAAAAAATAAAGTTTTAACAAAACGAACATACATAAAATAGCGGCAACTACCTAAAATTCATATTGCGATAAAAACATAACAATCATATTTGTTGTGTGAGTTGGTAAACATCATGCGTACTCAGTTTTAGGTCTGGATTACCTGCAGCTTAATCCCGAAACTCTATCTTTAGGATAGCATTGTATATTATATTTTGATCCAGTATCTCATATCCTTTTTTAGCTTTCCAGGCTAATGTATTTCGGATTGGTTTGAATGATATTAACTGGGTGGTGTATTGTTATGCTAATGTGTGGCATATTTAATGCTCGTGGCGCCCTGTGTAAACAAAGCCTTTGTTCATATGATGAATACAAACTACAACAATATCAGTGTTCTTGTAAAACTTCCTCGTGCATTAATCGGGATACCTATGTGTATTTAACACCAGCACAAAGGGCAGCCATCAGTTGAATGCTTCTAATGGGGACAACATGTGCAGCTTCCTGTGTGTATCAGTTTTTCTGACTTTCATAGGCTCCTGCGTGACCTCATACAAGTGTAAGATTTCAGGTTAGTCAATCCTGTAAACAGAAAGTTTTTACCTTATAATTCAGCGGAACTGTTTCCGCGCTGTGCACGTCCGCAAAATGTATCTTCGGGGAAAGTTTGGTGTTAGTGGGACATACATCGACTGCCTATTGACTGGAAATACTTTCTTGGGACCACGCCAGTTCGAAACAAGGTACTTTTCTGCAAAATAAACGCCTAATTAATCACCAGCTATGTGAGGTTGTCCTATGAAGGTCGTTTTTTGAATCTTTCAGTAAGAAATATAGAGGACAGATCTTATTCAGTACCGGGGTTCAGCTAAACGAACTTTGCAAGATGTTTTCTGAGATTCCGGACGGCCCTGCTAACCGTCAATAATATCGGTCTCTGTCAAAGAGTTTTACATTAATAATCATATCAGCTGTTTTCGATTATTGATCAAATATCCCACTGACCCGATTGTAGCTTCCAAGGCTTTATATCCACATACGATGTTCAGTATTAAAATTAAAAAAAAGTACAGCTTTGTCGTAACTACAGAAGAAAGAATATTATGAAAAAGCCGATTTAAAAAATATAACTAGTTCTCAAAAGGTGTCAGGTATAGTCATATATTATTTAAAGTTATGCATTAAAGTAACTGACAGTTAACATTTTAAATATGTTATTCAGACTATTCTACTATTTGTGTTACACAAATTTAAAATCGATGTCATAATAAAATCATCATACATATAATTATTACTATAAATTTAAGAAACATTCCTTGGACGGTTTTGATGTTCATGATAAAAAAATTATAGATACCAATTAAAAAAACTGACGTATAAAGTTTGTTAAAGTTTGTCGTGTTATCCTATTTACCCTCGTTGAATCTTGATTTATATTATTGTGTTACTTCTTCAAACATGAACTATAACAGTGCAAGTTCTCACATACTATTGTTTCTTATTCACAAACACTTACTTGTTGTTGTCACACTTCCGTCTATTCATATATGGGGACTTCAACATTCTACGGGACCGTTAATGTTTCATGCAGATGGCTTTGTGGCCCTAAAGAGCGATTTGTAGAGTTCGGGCAGATCATGTTGTCCCCTGTTACAATTAAGGGCACGATTTCGGATCCTTTCCTGATATAAATAGCCTCCCGTACTCTGTTTGCCTGCTATTTGTCTAACCATTGAGGCAATAATGCCCCAATGGAGAACATGGTTTTCGTGGTCAGCATTTTCCTCCAATACCGAGTTGTACAGATGTGAGCGAATGAGCGTACGCTTTGATCTAGTGCAGGGCAGGTTCTCTATATGTCCGGTGACTCTCCGTTGTTCTCTGACGCCTTTCCATGTCCAACGTCCTGCCAGTCACACCGACGTATGCCTTCCGACAGGTTTTGCATGGTATCCAATACACCATGCAAAATGTCCTTCAGGAGCGCTTCTCTCTGGGTTTAACTAAGGTTTGGCGGAGGGTGCACGCTCACTATATGAAGGTATTTCATTTATTGTGAAAAGTATTAATGACCGTATAGTTTACTGGAAGAATCATCGATAATCGTATATTCCTGGATCGACAGATATATCGAGGTATATCGACATGTTGCAATAGACATATATTTCTGTAACGTACATGCTTATATGTTCGTTACAGTGAACAGAGGTAAAGTAGAAAGGAAATGGACCTAAACGTAAAGAATAAGCAATGTTATTGCTGGACAATATATGAGACTGTATAAAACTGTAAGTGTCTACATGATGACGTCGCATCTTGGGAGGATGCGAAGAATTTATGCGTTGAGCAAGGAGGCCACTTATACAGACCTGATGACGAAGAATTACGTAATGCAGCACGTGATCTAATCAACCAGACAGATCTGGCTTTTGCATGGACCGATGGCAGAAGCAAACCAATGTACTGGAACTGGATAAATGGTAAAGTTCTATATTTTTTATTACAATTATTAACAATTTTTGTTATAATTCTCAATTATAATATTTTAATTATATATATATATATGTATATATATATATATATATATATATATATATATATATATATATATATATATATAGCTTCAGTGGCTTATATACACTTTACATAAAGGAGGCTAAACATTTATGAGGATTATTTATTAGAGATTGATCATATTAGGAGAAAAGGAGCAGAGGCCGTTCCACTACCAGGGCTGTTATCCTTCGAGTACAGAAGGACGTTATCTCCTCAAAAAGAGCTGCACTAACGTGATGAAGGCCTGGGATTGTAAAGATCATTGCCGTGATTACACGTTTTACTCCTTGGGTGAATGGGTAAGTCGACGGGTAGAGATTCTCTGTATATCTCCATTTGTTATGGATTATTCACATACTTTCATGAAAACTAAAGGCATATATATATATATATATATATATATATATATATATATATATATATATAGTTATGTATATATATATATATATTTATATATATATATATTTGTATAAAATATGCCCAGTGCCAAATCAAAATATACCAATCTATATTTAGATCTACAACATCAAAGACTCAACAGTGTACATCAACATCTTTCATAATTTACATTAACCATGTAGGAAAATTGCATGGAAAGCAGTATTACGTAGAACATGTCTGATGTTATTTTTATCCTGAGAATAGAGATTGAAACAGATTAATATAATACTGGTGTTTGCATGCATGGCAAAGGTCGGACACAAATTGCATAAATTATCTTTTTATATGTAAACGGAATAATGCACAGAAGATAAAAGCAACATTTGTATCTCTAAAAGACTAATATAATGCAATATTACCGTTTCGTCCTTTACCAATGCATGAATTCTGTCAGGTCCATTTAGTACTGCGGAGGCCATCAATGTCAACATAAAGAAATGGCACTTCCACCACAATGTCAAAGGATATATCATGCAAGATATCAGATGCTAAACCCCTTTCTCGTTAAACCATGTAATCGGAAACAGAAACAAAATTAACCAGATCCTCTACCAAAACATGAAAATATCAAATTCAATGTAACGTCTGGAATGGAATTTATTATTAAATTACCTATGATCTAGTATTATAATAGTTTGCAAATTCCTAAATAACAATTCTCTGATCCTGAAATGGCATCATCGTCCACAAAATCAATTTTACGTGTAAGCAACCGATTTTTCCCTCATGAAATATCCCAATAAAACCAAAAGATATCTTAAAATTACATTGATCACTGGTGTCCTGCGCTAAGTCTTCTCACTTACTCCTAAATGTAACAGGCCATAAAAATGTACAAAACAAGTTTCTGTTTCTTGAAATACGCTCATGCGCTCCGATGATCTATAAACTTATCTGGAACCTGATATTAGTCCCCGGGATACATCGATTTAATTGCAAAATTTTATCGTTAATCTTAGGTTTATTTTCCATTGTAGTATATTTTGGGACATTAGAAAATGGCAGTCTTAAGTTGCAAAGACGGTAGTTCTGCCCTGCAGCTAAAAAAAAAGCCAACCCCTGCCCATATATCGGTGATATGCCACAATCATGCCATGCTACCTGCGGATCACAATATTTCTGGAATGCCTTGGCAGATTTGGATGATCTTGGTATCTAGTTGTATGTTTTCCAGCATGGCCGACATGATAAGCATGATTTCATGGCCATCAGAGGTAAAATCAAGGCCAAAGGTCAAGGTCACGGTCACTTTGAGGCCTTAAAAGCAGATGATAACCTGTTTTTGCTCAAAATATCTCTCTATATATTTTTTTTATTTATTCCATTTTTAATGCTAATTTATCTAATTCTTAACCTTAGTATGTACATCTGCAGAGTTTCCATTTTGGTTTGGGACTACTTGACAGGGCGGTAGCACTCGCTTCCTATCATTTTTATTTTTGTATCCTGGTGTCACCAAGGCCCGGTGACTACCGCACCTGCGGGTCCTGGGTGTGTAATCATCTCCATTGCTGGGTCATAACACCGAGGAACGCACTCGTATGTGACTGATACACGGCTGTGGGGTAAAGCCTTCCCATTAAGCCTGCAGAGCGCTCACCCTGGGTGGGGACCGACCGTGAAAAACCTCACTGCCTCGGCTAATATTTGAACCCACGATCTCCCGGCTTTGAGTCCTGCGCTCTACCCCTGAGCCACAGAAGCCGGTTCTCCATATATTTTTTTATGTTGACACTATATCATAGTTTCAGTGGGAGATTGATTGAATGAGTTTCAGATAAAGTAGTTCTCAAAGCCAAGTAACGTGGTTTAAGGTCATGGTCATCAGGTATGCGAAACAACTTATAACATGTAACACATGTAACACTCCTGCGCACAATAAAACAGACACCTGTAACAAGGTATAAGAACCAACTGGTTCAGACAAAGTAACCATGGCTATGAAAGGTTTGGATGAAATCCTGCTATATTGCGAAGAGGACTTATTTCAATTATTTTAAATAATTTACATTTGGAAATGGAGTGATTGGCCTGATGCTACAAGTATACACCATTTTGTCAGTTTTATCATGTAAATTGTATCTCATGAGTATTTATTCAGTTTCAGTCAATCAAAATTGTTGAGAATCTAAGACATACAAGTTTCATAAATTTAAAGGGGGCCCATTCACCTATAAAGCATGTCTTATTAACACGAAGAATAGCTTCTTCCCTTCAAAATAAATGTGTACCTCCCAAAATATTGTCCTGAAATTGTTTGCTTACTCCTGTAAACAAATATTTAAAACAGTGGACCGGGCAGGATCACAAGTGGCAACATAATACATCGGTCGGGACCAGTCATGGGTCGAATACAGGAGAAATGTATTCGAATACGAATACGAATACAGCATGGTTACACGAATACGAATACGAATACAAATACTCCAAAACAGAAATGTATTCAAATACGAATTCAAATACAAATACAAATGTATTCATGAAGTATCATTTTTGTTTAATATTATTAACTGCAATCATCATATATTCACACTTGCAAAATGTATTTTAGTCCAAAATTTAAAATATTCATGTAATCCGCTGTGTATGCATTAATTTCTAAACCGCATAATGACGGAGTATTATATATTATGGTAGTTTGTTACACAAAATATATAAATGAATGTTCCTTTCATGGTTGGGGCCAGGTACTTGTACCTGTACCTGTACATTTACCTAGGTACACAATTCAGAGTACCTGTACCTGTATCTGGCTGTCATGAGTAGGAAGTACCTTGTACCTGTACCTGGAACCAAAGTTCCTGTACCTGGTATAAGGTACTCCAGGTACAAATTTGATACTGGTACTTGAAATGGACACCAGGCTTTGGTCAATTGCATGTACAAAGGTGTCACCCCTGACAGGGCAGTTAGCCATCTTAGGCAGGGGTAATTACAAAGCATTCATCCTTGCTGCCTTTGTAGCTAGCTACCTGGCTAGCAAGCTGGTCAACCTCCAGCCTCTTTAACAGGAAGTTCATTACAGCGTTATACTATCAGCACAATGTACAATAACCAACAAAGGATAGATTCAGGGGGTTGCCTACATGCATCATGTCTAAAGTTGGCTAGTATGTACATTGAACAGGGTCGGGGCCATTAACTTGTACCTGTATCTAGGTACACAATTCACAGTTATGTGAATAACAGGTTTACCAAGACACTGGCATGGACATCAGGTTTGGTCAAGTAAGGTAATGAGCTGTCATTCCTGTCAGGGCTGTTACCTAGACCACGCAGAGGTAATTACTAAGCTTTCAATACTTTGAACTTGGAGTGGACTTTGGCTAGTAGCATGCAGGCCTAGCTACCTCCAGCATCTACACAGGAAATTTATTGTGGCATTATCAGGCATAAAGGGAACAGAGCAAAGGATATGGACAGCGTTGCTTGTCCCATGTAGATAGCTGTTGATTAGTATGTATAAAAAACATTGGTGTAGGATAAATGTAGAAGTAAAGAGGGTCTGACTGATGGAGATGTACATACGCATGACAGAATAAACACATTAATATTAATTTAATATGAATAAAGTATAAAATGTCAAAATGTGTAAATAAGATTGTTAGTGTGCATGTGTTAAGTGGGTCCAAATCAATCACTATTGAAATAATGGGACATTTTTCCAAATGGAAAAACAACATTAATGTATACTGCACGTATTCATGAAAAGTATTCATGAATGTGAATACTTCAGCAATGTATTTGAAAACGAATACAAATACTTTTGTACTTTTGACAAATGTATTCGAATACGAATACGAATACTGAAAATACCTGTATTCGAATACAATGAATATGAATACTGAATATGAATACCCCATGTCTGGTCGGGACTCAACCACAACAACTGTCAATCGTGCGGTGCCCTGACTGACTGGGCCCCGAAAATGTAATACATGTTTCCGACGGCTGAAACATCGCGTGTTGAGGCTCACAATCGGGTTCCTGTCACGCGGTCTTGTTATGGTAAACAGACACACGTGGACTGTGTTCATAAGCACGCAGAGCCATTAAAAGGTGTCAAACATCCATTTGCATCAAGCAAAACTAAACTGATAGATTCATAAGTAACTGGATAAACGGCTTGAATTTATATTTAATATAAGTTAATTTATGTTCACACACTGGACATAGCAAGAGTCTTTGGACAATTATTAAAACTGTAGACATAATTAGATCTTGCTTAAGCTCTGATTTGTTTAATCACATTTGAATTATTTTATTTTATTTAATACATATATAAAAAATGAAAAGTAATCTCATCTGTAAAACTAATACACATGTAAAAAATACCTCAAGGATAAGAACACCCAATAAGTTATACAAGAAGCAATCTGGAGATGTGGAAATAAAGGGATCTTTAATATAAATTTTGATTATTTACATAGTATCATGTGACATCTGTTATAGCCATGACTTTTGATATCATGAGTCAAACATAATGACATCTGTTATTAGTATTAGTCTGGGTAAAATCTTAAATTTTTGAGATATTTTATTTTTTTCTGAATTTTGCAAATAATATAATTAACAAATTGAAACACTTGGAAAATACCTGTAAATTTAGAATAATTTTTATATAATCAACTGGAGCCTTGTCTATCATTGATTTGATATCATTGATATCATCCCTAAAAGTATAGATCAATTTTATTGATTTTTTTTTATTATTGAGTTTGAATTGTAGCAATAACCAAAGGTTACTATTTGGTGTCCTATGGGCCATTCATGCAAGATCCATACAACATCAGTTAACTCATTAACTATTAATTCTCTTTTCCATTTTTTTAAAGTTGTTATTATAAACAATAAAAAATAATAATTGTTTATCGATATGTTGTTGACCAAAAAAACTACTAGAGGTAGCGGGTTTCGCATCTGGGGACAGACGTGGCCTGCCAAGAGCAAGCTACCTGCCCAGTATTCCCCGCTGGAAGCGTGTATAATTAGCCTGAAAGGTCAACAAGGATGACATGCAGGCGACTGAATAGGGCTGGTGAAAAATATTCAAAGGTTTTTACTCATCTGATGTAAGGAAATCCTCATCTTATAAACATCCACAATATAGTAGCAATGTTTACTCTTTGGACATAATTAGATATACACTTTAATTATTTTAACACCTTGATGGATAAATCCATAATCCTAAATGTAGCAAAAGTCTTGAAAAAGAATGAATCACATATAGAAAATTACAATATTTATCTAGTTGACACATCATCCCTGGGGGGGGGGGGGGGGTAGGGCAGAGCGGAAGCCCATCCAAGCTGAGCTAGGGCAGATGCCTGGATCCGGTTACATAACACAGCTGTATAAAGCCTCGGTCATAAACCGCTGCGTTCACCGCACACCGTAGAGTACCGCACGGTTTCGGGGACCGCAGGAATACTATAGCATCGGTCACAACCCGCTGCAGCCACCGCACATCGTAGATCACCGTTCGGTTTTTTAAACCGGAGGAATACTTATGCGGCCGACGTGCGGGAACGGCACGGTGTCTACCTCATTCCCACTGCCTTCACCCGGTAAAGTAAGCTAACCCTGCGGACGCCGCAAGATAACCTTGCGGAAGCCGCAAAGACCCTTTACGACAGCCGTAGGTACGCCGTACGTCTCTCGGGTAGCCGAGCAGGAGTTAAAAATCGCACGGGTATCCTACGACATCCGCACGTGTAATGTACGTTGCCCATACGGAGCCGTAGGTGGCTACCTGACGCACGGCCACCGCATCAACTTTAGCGCTTGCGCTTTTGTCAGTTACGGTCGTTGCGGAATCTATGCGGCCTTTGAAAAACGCACGGTTGCCGTGCGTCTTCAGCACGGAATAGCCCAAAACACTTGCCGTACGACGACGCCTGTATCCCGGTTGTGACCGAGGCTTAACTCAATGAATTGGGTGAGGTTGATGTAAAAAAAAGATGACATGGTCTTTGAAAATTGAAAACAATATACTTTTCTTAATCAATTCATTGAAATTTTTAATCAATTTCTTTGATATTTCAGATATTAAAAGGTTCAATAATCATGTGTATATGCTGTGAAAATGAAATCAACAGTGTTAAATGGAAAGAAGTGCCGTGATCGAAGTTGGGTAAAATTTAAGATAAAGGTTTAAAATTTATGCTAATAACCTAAATAATTGAAAAGAAATTGATCTAATTTCTAGTTTATAATTAAAACTAAGTTGTATATTGTTATGTGCATGGAATAGGCTCATTAGCTTAAATTATTATAGTATAGTGAGTTAATATATTACATGATTTGAACACTGCTCCAATTGTCACTATCACTCTCTTTTTCATAATTATTTTTATCGCTTATTTCATCATCCTCCATATCATTTTCCTCATGAAACAGGTTTGCATTTGCCGATATATGGTTTAGAAGTTTGACCCTGGAGATTTTCTGCTCAAGGACATAGGGGCAGGGGGGAAGGTTGGCGGGGTCAAAGGAACTGAGCTTGGACAGAGTTTGCTTTGCTTTTCTCTGCGGAATCTTGTTGAGAAGTAGTGTGTGCCGAAAACGGTTCATTTCTTTGCAGTTACTCCAAGTACCATAAAGAGCACAAAAGCACTTATTCATTGACTTAAAAACTGAAGCTGGTACTGTTTGAAAATCCCGAGAATAAGAAGAATTAATTTTATGTTTTGAAACTGGTTTCGAATATTTTAAGTGTATGTTCATTCCGCAAGTGAACAAGAGAATCTCTTCTTAATTAATCAGATAAGCATACTCAAACTCGTCTGTATTATCAATCAATGGATCAACCTAACCCTATAAGTTGTTTTGTATAACTGATGACCTTGCCCTTGAACTAAGTAACTATGCTTTATGAACACCTTTATCAAAACCTCAATCAATCAATCTTGCACAGAAACTGTGAGATTGTGTCAAATAAATAATATATATAGAGATTTCGTGCAAGAAGAGGATAACATCTGCCTTTAAGGCCTCAAAGTGACCTTGACCTTCACCTTTCACGCTGATTTTGACCTCAAATGGCCGTGAAACCATGCTTATCATGTCGGTAATCCTTAAAACATTACAACTAGATACCAAGATCATCCAAATCTGCCAAGGCCTTCCGGAAATATTGTGATCCGAAGGTTGCATGGCATGATTGTGGCAAATCACCGATATAGCGGGAGGGGTTGTTTTTTTTTTTCAGCTGAAGGGCAGTACTACCGTCTGTGCAACTTAAGAATGCCATTTTCTAATGTCTCAAAGTATACTACAACGGAAATTAAACCTAAGATTAACGATAAAATTTTGCAATTAAATCGATGTATCCCGGGGACTATATCCCTTGATGGCTCTACAGATTAATGTTAAAATACAAAATCGATCCCCGATATATGTAATTACTATTTTTTACAAATCAAGAATTTAAGAAGAGAGCATTGTTGCTGCGGCAACAACTTTGCTACAAAGGATCGCGAGGACAAGTGTAATAGCTATTGGTGCAATGAAAAGTTTCTGTGCTCGAAGAAGAAGGACGTCAACTCCGTATATAATACTAAAACAGTTTATGGTGAGTTGAACAAACATCAAAGCATGGTTATGCGCAAAAATCCTTAATCTCTTTATTTAATTGAACTTTCTAAAATTAATAGCTTAATTTTGAGAAAGTTTGCTATTCAGTTTGGACCAGGCAATACTAACTGAAGGTTATTAATTTAATCGATTGATTGCTCAGCAGGACGAACAATTCTATATGTGATTATTGCTATTTTATACAACACTGTCTATATATGGATATAATACAAGTCCTATGCCGTAAGAGTGGAAATTTATGCTTATACACCACGTTATTTCAGCGGTGATGCACTTGCATTTGCAGAATCATATAACTTTTATCTTATCTGTAAAATATGTATATTTATTTGGAGAGAATTAATAAAATATGAGGTCGTGGTTCTGTTTATCTAAGAGAATTAGAAACAGAAATATATATTAATAGCTGGGTTTAATATGTACTAAATAACGTATGGCTGTATATTTCGTCAAAGATCGGCTGATATACTATGACGTCTGATAACATATATGTATTATATGTTAGTAAAAATCATAAAATGAAACCATACTACGGAATGAGCACATGCAGTTGTTTCTGGATTTGGATAAATGAGTGATGTGTTAAAGATTGTGGTTTTGAAACATTTAACCTCAAATATCACTGGTATGTGAGGTTACAGTGCCAATCAGTCTACATTATTTGTTACAGTCGGTAACCTGTGGGCACCGGGATATCCAAGAGGGGTTTTGAGTCAGCACCAGTGTGTCGTGGTGGACAACCTCCCCTTGCATGGTTTGAGACTAAAAAGTGTACCATGTACAAGTCGTATTAGCCTCTACTTTCCCATGTGTGTTTTAGGTAAGGGTTTTGAGTAGAAGGGCACAAGAAAAACCTTTAAAATTGTATTTATTTTATAACAGCACTGAGGAATCATGATGTCTAAGTTTTCATTTGGGGGAAAGGTTGACGGCTATGAGAGAAAAGTGATATATATTTTGGTAGCTACATCTGGAAATCAAACATTTATAAGCACACTCGAAAATCACAATGCACAGAAAATTTGTGTGCAGTCCTGGCACCTTACTTTGTTTAATAAGAAATATATATAGAATACATTTTCTTTTCACATAGAATAAATACAAACAAAAAAATAAAATACCTATAACCAGGAAACATAAATCGCTGGAACAATAGTCACAGAACTCTAAAGGCTAACATCCACTCGACCCTTTAAAATATTGTATCAGGAGAAAAATCCAGAGTGAATAAATTTAATCTTCAGGTATAACCATATGCTTCAAATAAAATAAACCAGGCTCTAATCCAAATTTGTAAATACAGTCGCAATTTTTTTATTAACTGGTTTTGCCAAAACCATTTCTTTTTTGTACAGACAGCAGCACTGCGGGTGACATTTCAGATGTACCATTTTCTTGTGCAGATTTAACCTTTTCCTTGTGTCACAGTGACTGAAAGTCTCACAAATGGAGTGGGCCACCATAATGTCAATAAAAGCAACTGCTCAGCTGCCAGAAAATGCGATGTCGATATATAAAAACAGCAAGCGTAATACTGTAATGATACACCAATTATCCTAAGCGAGAACTGATGTCCCCGATCCGCATGCGCGATCTCGGTTGATATTGCTATACTTGATGAATAGGGGGGATCTAAGGTTTGCCACATCATTGGTGTATCTCGAGTGATCATTAAGCCTTGACTATATAACAATGCTTAAACCATATCAGGTTTATTTCATTCAACCTCCTAGTAGGAGGGAAGGCGTACAGGGGTTGATGACTTTATTTTTGTAATATATTTTGTAATAGTTTTGTCAATATTCGGGTCAAACATTTTGTTGGACTTGGTGTAAGCAACAAGGGAAAGGCAAGAACAGGTTTATCTTTCGAGCCCGCTCAACGACTGTAAACATCTAGGTGTTAGGCCAAAATAAAAAAAAAGGGTAGAGTTCTCAGGCAGTTTTTTTTTTGCAGGAATCAGTGCGGGCGGGCGGTATGATATTTTTTATTTTTTGTATGTTTCTATAAAATAGTCACATGATCAAGGAAAAGCATTAAAAAAACAGATCGTTTTGCTGAAAAGGTAAAAGTACTCATTAACTGTACTATTTTATCTTCTTAAAAGATAAAATAAAAATTGTTTTTATGCAGGGTTAAAATTGACGTGGGCGGTGCCTGTGAACCATACCTTTTATTTTTTTGGCTTTATTATATATATATATATATATATATATATATATATATATCGTCTCCGATGAACATATATAATATCTACATATTTCAGTCATGTGTATAGATGTATGAATTGAATAGAGATACGTTTAATTCTCATATTCTTTTCAGATAAGAAAGATTCTTGTTGGGAAACGGAAGTTGAGACTGAAAATCAAAACAAATGTCTCATGTTCTTGAATAAAACATCTGACTGGGAAGTAGCTGTGACTGGATGTGCTCAGCTAGACAAGTCCCGAGGATCTCACCTTGCATCTACTCTTAACGTGTTAAAAACAATGGAGAGTAAAATCAGCACTCCGGCCTGGGTGTCAGCCACTAGCCGAGTGTGGGTCTGGGATAAAGGTTAATTTTTTTTCCTAATATTTCTTGAATAACGCATGACTGTCTTTTTGGACATTCCATATCGTATTATTACGCATTAGTTCCCATATGAACTGTTAGAAATTCCATCAAAGTCCCTTCATAACTGTTAATCTTCATAACTAATAATGATGCTAAGAGACAAACAGGGAAATAAACAGTCAGATAAATAGACCAACGCCGGCAATAACTTTCCTGACGGACGTTATAATTACAACATGAAGACGGTAGTTCAAGATGCTAATGGTCTAAGACGGCTCCGCTGGACTAAAAATTCGGGACAGGTATTAAAAAGACACCCTATTCGGCATTTATGGGGTTACATGATCTAACGAAGCTCCTGTTACGTCACTGTGTATGTGGGTGTATGAATATATGCATGTGAGAATCAAGCATATAGTATGATATTAGGCTGGGTATTGTTCATATGAGTAAATATAGTCTTGTATTAGTATATGCCATGGAATATAATGATTTGCACTTTTCTGGATTAGCTAGACGAAAATAACTTCTGCTTCTGTTAATCATGAACAAATTTTAGGCAGAGGTAATTGATACAATGTAGGTGCCGTCTTCAGAGGCATTTTCAATATAATCCTGGCCTGATATGACAATAACATTCGTTAGTCATTTCATTATTTCATCAATAATTATTACACAATGACAAATAAAACACAAACGCTGGATCCCGCATCACTCAATCAAATACTTAATAAGATTATCTAAACTAATGGATGGTGGTCTTTTATAAAACCTACAAACGCATCCCCATCAGTGGATATTAAACATTAAAATTTATTGTAAGGAAAAGCATATTCATGGTGCATAGTGACTCCCAGCTCCCAAGCATTTATGTTTCCAAACTAAAGTTGAGCAAATTAAAGGGACATAATTAGGAGCTAAATTATGGCTGTTCTTTCACACTATCAGTTCAGGTTTGCTTTATACAAATTTCCCAGCAAAACCGTGCCAGTATACAGTCTCAGTTCCTCACATGCGGCTGTTTAACACCTTGTTATGGCTCTTCGTGTTGGTAAACACAGCCTGTTTACTATAACAAGGCCGTGTGACCGGAGGTCCGATTAAGAGGGGCAACACGCTGTGTTTCAGCGGGCAGAAACATGAATTACATTTTTGGGCCCAGTAAGACCAGGCGTCTCCTGATTGACACAGGTTTTGGCTCAGCGATGCACACGGCCACACGCGTTGTGCTTATGTTGACACCTGTCATCTCGCCCGGTCCACTGTTTTTAACATTTGTGCACAGGAGAAAGCAAACGCTTTCAGGGCAATATTTTGACAGGTACAGATTTATTTTAAAGGGAAGAAGCTATTTTTCATGTTAAGCCAACATGCTTTATAGGTGATTGGGCCCCTTTAAATGGGTGGCCTTTTAGGTTATATCTGACTCAATTTTTCCTCATATTCATTTCGCATAAATTTTCTTTACGCTCATATGAGTATTTACTTAATGATTAAATATCAGGTGTCTCCACGGAGGATGAAGTGTCGGGAGATAACTGGGAAACTGGAGACAGCCGGCTCCCCACGGAGGGACGATGTTTACAGATAAACAAGGAAGGAAAATGGATATCAGCTGACTGTAACAACACTCAGGCATATCTCTGTAAACATCGTATGTATCCCATTATGTACATTTCAATAAAATTATTGTCATAATTACACAGGGGAACTTGTTTACCATGCTCACCCTCTGGTACATTACTTATCTCTGTCAGCATCTACTGGGTCAACGTAACTCATACTTTGTGGTTATATGGTTCACTGTGATCCAAGAACAGAGTTCATATGCAGTGATATTGATAAAATAGAATATTTGAAACACTGACTAAATTTTTAAAAATACGAGACCCTGTTCGCCCATACCCATTTTGATACTTAAATACATGGGACGGATATCCAAGACGTAATAGATGGATGAATGTATTTGCCTTTTTTCTCAGCATCAGTATCCTTTCTCCTGTGAGACATATTCTATCATGAAATTAACTGCCGTGATCTACCAACAGGTAGCCCTAATCGGGGAACGGACTCACCTATGCCATGCCAATCTAAAACGATATGATATTTTTCCCAGGCATGGTGTAGGACCTCTTTTGTGCTTTGTACCAATGTTATATAATAGTATATGATCCTTATCATGGATGATGATTCCCAGGCTGTAATCTAGAACAATGTGATAAATATATCATATGTGTGTGATGGTGTGTCAGTGTGGGTTTGTGTGTGTACCAAACACAAGGCCTTATGCCAAAAAGCAATACCGTAAAATTAACAGGTTCCTAATAGGATATTAGGATCTAGCATTAAATATATATATATATATATATATATATATATATATATATATATATATATATATATATCTTATTTGGGCCTCGTTCTGTAATTTACTTATATCTATAATGTGTATGTTGTCAGAATTAATAGTGGCTTGTGGCCAAATCCTAAGTTAAGAGCACCGATATGAGCCATTGAAAATAAAAATCCCGATAATTCCAGACTGATTTTTTTTTTTTTGCTGTCTGGTATCCTCGTGCTACTTACATAACAGTCTCTGCTTGGGAACTGCCTGAGCACATGTGATTGTGACAAGTAATATTTGTTTTATATCCATCTTGTCTGACCCTATTTCAGTATACACAACATTTTACAGCTTTAATGTTCTCCAACCCACTCACTACAACGAACACCAAAGACTGGAGTTCAACGGAAAGAGAAGAGGTCAAGGCCACAAAAGGTCAGCAGGTTATGTAATTTGCGAATTTGCTACTCGAAATCAATGAGTTTGCCTCATTCGTAAATAACACTCCTCATTTGTTTCCCCTGTCATAAATATCTGTTTCAATTGTAGAGTCTGTTCCACCACCACTTTTTAATAGGAATTTGAGGATTATTCTAAAACGATCGATATCGTAGGCTTGTGTAGCCCTTGGTAATACAAAGTTTATTGTAACATGGTTGTCTTTTTACACTCAAAGGAAAGAAAAACACATCATTTTTGACCAGGGGACATATATTTGGTATTTTAAGGGGCGTACATGTTCTTAAAATTATAAATTATTCACAGTATACATGTTAATACCTTTCTTGACCGCTTTTATTTTCATCTGCTTTACATATATGTTCAATAAATTGCAATTTTTAAAGGGCTGAGTGTCATAACAACACTCCCTGCAAAGCTAACCTCAAACTACGTTCAAACAGTTGACGGCACTACAATTACGCTTACAACAAATGGTTCGCATCAAGGTAATATTCATGGTCGCCTAATGAAACATTTGTATAATCACCTCCGCTAAGCCTAGCGTTGGGGGTAATGTTTTTGACAACGGCTTTTTGTCCGTGTAACTGTTAGCACGATAACTCAAAAGTTCTCAACGGAGTTTTTTTTCAGGTTTGGGTGATCTATGTATAATTAACCCCGGAATGCGCTCTAGTGTTTTAAAGGGGGGGGGGGGGGAGGGGGTCTATTTGTTTACACAGACAGGTGACGATATGGCCATATTTAGAGTGCGAGTCGTAACGTCATGTAGGATAATGATGTTACTCCATGTTTACGTGCCGTCTTCCTAGAAGGTTCAATTAAATCAACGTACAGCATGGGGGCCACGACTGTTGTTCGTTGTTTTTTATATTCCAGGGACCTGTTGCAATACCCCTGTTATTATATGCTTGTATTTTAAAGGATAAATGTGTATGATGTACCTGAATGTTGAATGATAAATGTTTATGATATACATCTGTACCTTCATATTAAATTCTAAATGTTTATGATTTACGAGAATGTTAAATGATTAATGTCTACACCTATGATGAATATTTAAAATAAAAATATTATATCCGTTTCTGTTACCTATGAAGCGTTACCAGTTAACCGTATTACACCCAGTATACGACCGGCTGATGATCCCCCACTAAAAACAATTCTTTCTCTCGGAGTAGTCGGCCTCGTTCTCGTCGCAGGAATCGGCATTGCACTTTTGATATATATCAGGTAGGTTTTGCAATGAGCAAAGTTGGTTGTTGGTAGGATAACCGCTTATATATAGTACTCCTTAGTTAAGAATCCTTGCTGATGTGTTATTGTGTAGGTCGCAATTGTCAGACGTTTTAACCATTGAGATATTCTAATAACCAAATTAATAGCAAAAACAAAGCATGTCATAGCAACGTTATTGTTTTTGGGATCAATATAATTGAAGGCATTTTCACTTTCACATGGCAAGATATTTAGAATTTTGTTACAGTCAAACATGAATTATTAGACAAAATGTTTTCAGGATTTTGAGATCGATATAGAGAAATATTTGTATAAGTAATATTGAATGTTGGTATTTTATCAAAAATATACTATGAACGCCTCTTTCTTTTTGCCCTAACGGCCTACTCACAAAAAACGTGGTTTCAAACTTATGCTTAATTGTTATAAATAGTTGTGTATTGCCATTTATTTGAATAAATATAAATACTTGTTAAATTTGGATCTAGTTTGCCGGCACCATAAATAATATTCATGCTGATGCATTGAAACGTGTAAGTGTCAATGTAATGTATTAAAACAGGAGAAAGAAGTGTCATTCTTACAAAGAAAAATACGCGGGGCTGCACAGGGACAGAGCTCCTGATGTAATCGCCCTGTCAGAGTACGATAATGTCGACCAAATATTTGAAGGTGAAGGTCATGTAAGAGGGAACGCTGCCTCGACAGGTCAGAGTAATGCCACTGACAGTGTGTATGAAGCTGCTGTTCCAGTTGGCCCAACATGTCATCAGGAAGATTTGTATCAAAACGCTACGGGACATAATGTACCAAAACCTGGTCCAGGAAGTTTTAGTTTGTACGAGGATGTGTCAGATAAAGGGAACACAAACAGTGAACGCAGCCAGCTCTACGCGCAGCCGGACCGTTCCAAGAAAAACAGAAACCGGAATTCAAGGGAAAGTGTAGACGAAGATAAGAATAAAATAGTAGATAATTGTTTATATCAATCCAAGGATGATGATTTTACTAGACACAGCCTGACCTCCCATAATGACGCCTTACAACCGAGAGGATTTGCACCTAGTGACCTCGATAGGCCCGCGGGGCGCGACGTCCTGATTACTAATGATGTTTATGAATCCGCCAGTCCTGAAAACTATGAAATGGAATTGGTGCAAAATCAAATCTACGAAACAGCCGGCAAGGACACAGACGCTGCCGAAACATACGAGGAAGTCACTGTAAAGAGCAGTAAAATGTTATGAGATCCACATGCGCCGTGCTCGAAGAACATATGACATTATTGAGTTGAACAATTTTAACACATAAGCATGTGACTGAAGAAAATATGTTTGCAAATGTGAAGTATTTATTTCTACATGCATATTATACTGCCATCTGCTGATACATAAATGTACTAATCTCAATGTAAAGAGTTTCAAATATTAAAATAAAAGATTTTGATGTTACTGTAAGAAATATGATGCGGGAGCTATTGGATTTAACTTCAGCATGCAATTATCTACGCACAATGCCATCTGGTGACATATAATTACACTTATCTTTTTGTAATAAATTCCATATATTTAAAACAAGCCTGCCTCCCCTTTCCTATACTGCGATTGATGGTATTATGTATTCTTGGATAGTATTCTTCCGGGACGGAATAGCATCGTCAGATGAAAAGCGAGAAAATGGTAACATCTGGAATATTATTTAAACATTAATTTTTTAAAATAAGTTTATAAACTCTTTATAGCACACTGATAACAATAAAATATCAAGAACCAACTGCTCTTTCATATTGGCAAAATATGTATGATATATCTAATGAACAATTCAGTTTATATATTAGTCACCCCAACAGATACCACTATTCTACAAAATCCAAGGATTTTCATTTCAAGTTCCTCCACCGGATAATCCCATTTAGAGAGAAATTATACAAAATGAAACTAGTAGATAGTAAGGCCCTGCGTGGGATGGGTTTTGACCCGCAGCCCGCGGGTGCCCGGGGTCCACCGCGGGCCCCCCGCATAGGAATCTTTGCCGGGCGGGGCGGGCTACCTCTAAGAAAGTACGGGGCGGGGCGGGCCGAAATGAAGTCTCAGTTGGGCGGGGCGGGCTGCGGGTTGATGATCTGGCAGTTCAGTAAAACATGAATATAAAATTATACTTTAAAAAAACTATCATATGAAGAAATTGGTATTTTTTGTCTAAAATGTTTTCAGGTGTCGTAAAAATAGTAATATGAAAAGAAAATTTTGAAAAAAAATTAATTTATTCCTCTTAACCCCTTACACTGACTAACAGTTTTAACAACACTATGCAAATGTGACTTTTCTAGGTATAACGTCAATTCGTTATACAACATAGATGATGCATACTTAACCTGAAATCTAGACTTATAGTCCTTGCAATTGGAGCTGGTCATAACTTAATATAAAGTTACCTGGCCTGATGTTGTATGTGGACAGTAGCCCTCTACTTGTGTAATGTATCACATATCATATAATATGGCTGGGAGTGAAGCAAGGGCTTGATTACCTTTGATCTTGTAACAGACAGTGTTGCTACAGCTGGCTCTGTAGGTGACTCAGTTGACCTGGAACTGCACAATGCCTAAGGTGGACTCCTTATCTAATTGTAACTCCATGTGCACCCGCTTCTGAAACCTACCAGTGTATAAACATATAAGAAGGTGTGCCGCCCTTCCATGTGTGTATATATGAGAAGGTGTAACATGTTAATATGAATAGACAGTGCAGCTCATCTAGCAATCCCAGAAGCCTTCAGAAGCCTGAGAGATGCCGGGCTGTGAATTTCGCCGATCAACCGGTCTGGATATTAATCGTTAGAACTACTCATGATTTCGTTCGAAAACAGACACTATATCCTTATTTTTTCCAACGACGGGTTAAACGTTATGTAACAAAAACTGATTTTTAAGAAATAAACTGTAAACTTTAGATTTCATGAACAACTGTGGCATCAAGAATCGATAAAAAGCTGGTAGGCCTATTTTAGTATTTATGTGCCGGTATAAACATAAACGGAAAGTTTTGTTTGTCTCATATTTTAACATTTTCATATTATTTTTTTATTCCACAGTGGCTCGCATTTCAGGTTAAGTTTAGATCTTAAAGGAAAATGAAATTTTAACCCACAGTTTATCTAGATAATATCAAATGTGTCTCATTCGATCCTGAAAATATTGCATGGCATGCGTTTAAAAAAAACTCAGCGACAAAAAAAAACATACGCATGTTATTCTAAATATTTTATTTATGTGTTTTTTGGTAATTATTTATTTATTTCATAACATATTATCAATAACTTATAATATCTTAATAAATGATTTTCTTTATTTATGAAATTCTATGATTATACTATGCCCCTAGCCTTGTGTAGGATCAGATCTTTATCAGCGAAAATTATCCTACACTGAATCATTATCCTAGGCTGGCCCTGTGTCTGAAATGACCAAGAGTCTTAACATTCCTTAAAGTTGAAAATCAAAAGTAATCCACTATTATTTTTTTAAAGATGCCTTGTTTTATTATTTAGATCATTAATATTCCCATGATCTGTCCTCTTGTTGCCCACTAAAATTAACCCTGCAGAAAAACCAGTCTACAAAATGACATCTGATCCGGTCCTTAACCCGGTCCGAAGTTTTCAACAGCAAGGTGGGTACACATCAGGGACGGGGGATAGGTACCGGGGAAAGGTTAGTATTGATTATCTATTATGAGTTACTTCATATATTTTTTTTCCTGAAACTACGTCAAAGAAACGTGTCTGCAGTTCAGGACCGGTTACTTAAGTGTCGTATAGATTTGTTATCCTGGAATCCAGGAAAGCGGCGCGACTACAGTAAAGAAAAATAAACAGACTAAAATCTGGAGGTAGCAAGTCGAATGATAGTAAGCCAAATGTGCATACGTCCGTCAAAAATCAGTGACTAGCTGGGGGCAGTCACCGCCTAAAACAAAGGGATGTTGACCGAATAAACAGGAAGGTGATATATTAAATGAAATAATAGTATATCTTTTTTTAAAAAAAGCATCTTTTTAAGGTGCGAAACACCAAGGAGAATCTGGCAAGAATAAATAAAACCAATTTTATTATTACCAGTACTACTACTACATCAGTCCTATGGACCTTCTTAATTTGTCCCTCAGGGCATCCGAAACATGGATCCATGCATTTATTCCATGTGTGAATGCATCTTTTTAGTTTTATGGAAACATATCCCTAAACTTAGACTGATATGGTACATAACACCATGTCTGTGCTACTGGATGGTTTTGTTTTGTGTTTGTTTTGGTTTTCCTTGAGTTTATAAATCTTGTTGACAACACGCAGCTAATATTTTGTATAAAATTGTCCCTTGAATGTATAATATGTTTGGAACGGTTGAAGATATCACAAAAATTATTTCAACTTACCCATAATTGTATAAAAAATACTTGGTTTTCTTTTGCTAAGTACCAGGATGCATATTTAGTCCGCCATGATAAATAAAGGATATTTCCGAAGAATTAACGTGGACAGAAATAAGACAATAAAGTGTCTGCTTTGTCAGATGAAAAAAAAATAAAGTTTTAACAAAACGAACATACATAAAATAGCGGCAACTACCTAAAATTCATATTGCGATAAAAACTGCGTACTCAGTTTTAGGTCTGGATTACCTGCAGCTTAATCCCGAAACTCTATCTTTAGGATAGCATTGTATATTATATTTTGATCCAGTATCTCATATCCTTTTTTAGCTTTCCAGGCTAATGTTTTTCGGATTGGTTTGAATGATATTAACTGGGTGGTGTATTGTTATGCTAATGTGTGGCATATTTAATGCTCGTGGCGCCCTGTGTAAACAAAGCCTTTGTTCATATGATGAATACAAACTACAACAATATCAGTGTTCTTGTAAAACTTCCTGGTGCATTTATCGGGATACCTATGTGTATTTAACACCAGCACAAAGGGCAGCCATCAGTTGAATGCTTCTAATGGGGACAACATGTGCAGCTTCCTGTGTGTATCAGTTTTTCTGACTTTCATAGGCTCCTGCGTGACCTCATACAAGTGTAAGATTTCAGGTTAGTCAATCCTGTAAACAGAAAGTTTTTACCTTATAATTCAGCGGAACTGTTTCCGCGCTGTGCACGTCCGCAAAATGTATCTTCGGGGAAAGTTTGGTGTTAGTGGGACATACATCGACTGCCTATTGACTGGAAATACTTTCTTGGGACCACGCCAGTTCGAAGCAAGGTACTTTTCTGCAAAATAAACGCCTAATTAATCACCAGCTATGTGAGGTTGTCCTATGAAGGTCGTTTTTTGAATCTTTCAGTAAGAAATATAGAGGACAGATCTTATTCAGTACCGGGGTTCAGCTAAACGAACTTTGCAAGATGTTTTCTGAGATTCCGGACGGCCCTGCTAACCGTCAATAATATCGGTCTCTGTCAAAGAGTTTTACATTAATAATCATATCAGCTGTTTTCGATTATTGATCAAATATCCCACTGACCCGATTGTAGCTTCCAAGGCTTTATATCCACATACGATGTTCAGTATTAAAATTTAAAAAAAGTACAGCTTTGTCGTAACTACAGAAGAAAGAATATTATGAAAAAGCCGATTTAAAAAATATAACTAGTTCTCAAAAGGTGTCAGGTATAGTCATATATTATTTAAAGTTATGCATTAAAGTAACTGACAGTTAACATTTTAAATATGTTATTCAGACTTTTCTACTATTTGTGTTACACAAATTTAAAATCGATGTCATAATAAAATCATCATACATATAATTATTACTATAAATTTAAGAAACATTCCTTGGACGGTTTTGATGTTCATGATAAAATTATAGATACCAATTAAAAAAACTGACGTATAAAGTTTGTTAAAGTTTGTCGTGTTATCCTATTAACCCTCGTTGAATCTTGATTTATATTATTGTGTTACTTCTTCAAACATGAACTATAACAGTGCAAGTTCTCACATACTATTGTTTCTTATTCACAGACACTTACTTGTTGTTGTCACACTTCCGTCTATTCATATATGGGGACTTCAACATTCTACGGGACCGTTAATGTTTCATGCAGATGGCTTTGTGGCTCTAAAGAGCGATTTGTAGAGTTCGGGCAGATCATGTTGTCCCCTGTTACAATTAAGGGCACGATTTTGGATCCTTTCCTGATATAAATAGCCTCCCGTACTCTGTTTGCCTGCTATTTGTCTAACCATTGAGGCAATAATGCCCCAATGGAGAACATGGTTTTCGTGGTCAGCATTTTCCTCCAATACCGAGTTGTACAGATGTGAGCGAATGAGCGTACGCTTTGATCTAGTGCAGGGCAGGTTCTCTATATGTCCGGTGACTCTCCGTTGTTCTCTGACGCCTTTCCATGTCCAACGTCCTGCCAGTCACACCGACGTATGCCTTCCGACAGGTTTTGCATGGTATCCAATACACCATGCAAAATGTCCTTCAGGAGCGCTTCTCTCTGGGTTTAACTAAGGTTTTGCGGAGGGTGCACGCTCACTATATGAAGGTATTTCATTTATTGTGAAAAGTATTAATGACCGTATAGTTTACTGGAAGAATCATCGATAATCGTATATTCCTGGATCGACAGATATATCGAGGTATATCGACATGTTGCAATAGACATATATTTCTGTAACGTACATGCTTATATGTTCGTTACAGTGAACAGAGGTAAAGTAGAAAGGAAATGGACCTAAACGTAAAGAATAAGCAATGTTATTGCTGGACAATATATGAGACTGTATAAAACTGTAAGTGCCAGTTCTTAAGTACACCGGAACAAAGGTAAAACAAACATGGAAGATTATTGGTCTTTTCATTTTCCGGAAACTCTCATCGTCAGTGGATTCCTGGTTTCCATATTAATTTACTCCAAAAATGTTCTGAGTTTATTCTGTTACATTGCTTTTAATTTTAACGCAGGGAATGGAGCATTGTGTCTACATGATGACGTCGCATCTTGGGAGGATGCGAGGAATTTATGCGTTGAGCAAGGAGGCCACTTATACAGACCTGATGACGAAGAATTACGTAATGCAGCACGTGATCTAATCAACCAGACAGATCTGGCTTTTGCATGGACCGATGGCAGAAGCAAACCAATGTACTGGAACTGGATAAATGGTAAAGTTCTATATTTTTTATTACAATTATTAACAATTTTTGTTATAATTCTCAATTATAATATTTTAATTATATATATATATATATGTATATATATATATATATATATATATATATATATATATATATATATATATATATAGCTTCAGTGGCTTATATACACTTTACATAAAGGAGGCTATACATTTATGAGGATTATTTATTAGAGATTGATCATATTAGGAGAAAAGGAGCAGAGGCCGTTCCACTACCAGGGCTGTTATCCTTCGAGTACAGAAGGACGTTATCTCCTCAAAAAGAGCTGCACTAACGTGATGAAGACCTGGGATTGTAAAGATCATTGCCGTGATTACACGTTTTACTCCTTGGGTGCATGGGTAAGTCGACGGGTAGAGATTCTCTGTATATCTCCATTTGTTATGGATTATTCACATACTTTCATGAAAACTAAAGGCATATATATATATATATATATATATATATATATATATATATATATATAGTTATGTATATATATATATATATATATATATATATATGTATAAAATATGCCCAGTGCCAAATCAAAATATACCAATCTATATTTAGATCTAAAACATCAAAGACTCAACAGTGTACATCAACATCTTTCATAATTTACATTAACCATGTAGGCAAATTGCATGGAAAGCAGTATTACGTAGAACATGTCTGATGTTATTTTTATCCTGAGAATAGAGATTGAAACAGATTAATATAATACTGGTGTTTGCATGCATGGCAAAGGTCGGACACAAATTGCATAAATTATCTTTTTATATGTAAACGGAATAATGCACAGAAGATAAAAGCAACATTTGTATCTCTAAAAGACTAATATAATGCAATATTACCGTTTCGTCCTTTACCAATGCATGAATTCCGTCAGGTCCATTTAGTACTGCGGAGGCCATCAATGTCAACATAAAGAAATGGCACTTCCACCACAATGTCAAAGGATATATCATGCAAGATATCAGATGCTAAACCCCTTTCTCGTTAAACCATGTAATCGGAAACAGAAACAAAATTAACCAGATCCTCTACCAAAACATGAAAATATCAAATTCAATGTAACGTCTGGAATGGAATTTATTATTAAATTACCTATGATCTAGTATTATAATAGTTTGCAAATTCCTAAATAACAATTCTCTGATCCTGAAATGGCATCATCGTCCACAAAATCAATTTTACGTGTAAGCAACCGATTTTTCCCTCATGAAATATCCCAATAAAACCAAAAGATATCTTAAAAACACTTTGATAACTGGTGTCCTGCGCTAAGTCTTCTCACTTACTCTTAAATGTAACAGGCCATAAAAATGTACAAAACAAGTTTCTGTTTCTTGAAATACGCTCATGCGCTCCGATGATCTATAAACTTATCTGGAACCTGCTATTAGTCCCCGGGATACATCGATTTAATTGCAAAATTTTATCGTTAATCTTAGGTTTATTTTCCATTGTAGTATATTTTGGGACATTAGAAAATGGCAGTCTTAAGTTGCACAGACGGTAGTTCTGCCCTGCAGCTAAAAAAAAGCCAACCCCTGCCCATATATCGGTGATATGCCACAATCATGCCATGCTACCTGCGGATCACAATATTTCTGGAATGCCTTGGCAGATTTGGATGATCTTGGTATCTAGTTGTATGTTTTCCAGCATGGCCGACATTATAAGCATGATTTCATGGCCATCAGAGGTAAAATCAAGGCCAAAGGTCAAGGTCACGGTCACTTTGAGGCCTTAAAAGCAGATGATAACCTGTTTTTGCTCAAAATATCTCTCTATATATTTTTTTTATTTATTCCATTTTTAATGCTAACTTATCTAATTCTTAACCTTAGTATGGACATCTGCAGAGTTTCCATTTTGGTTTGGGACTACTTGACAGGGCGGTAGCACTCGCTTCCTATCATTTTTATTTTTGTATCCTGGTGTCACCCAGGCCCGGTGACTACCGCACCTGCAGGTCCTGGGTGTGTAATCATCTCCATTGCTGGGTCATAACACCGAGGAACGCACTCGTATGTGACTGATACACGGCTGTGGGGTAAAGCCTTCCCATTAAGCCTGCAGAGCGCTCACCCTTGGTGGGGACCGACCGTGAAAAACCTCACTGCCTCGGCTAATATTTGAACCCACGATCTCCCGGCTTTGAGTCCTGCGCTCTACCCCTGAGCCACAGAAGCCGGTTCTCCATATATTTTTTTTATGTTGACACTATATCATAGTTTCAGTGGGAGATTGATTGAATGAGTTTCAGATAAAGTAGTTCTCAAAGCCAAGTAACGTGGTTTAAGGTCATGGTCATCAGGTATGCGAAACAACTTATAACATGTAACACATGTAACACTCCTGCGCACAATAAAACAGACACCTGTAACAAGGTATAAGAACCAACTGGTTCAGACAAAGTAACCATGGCTATGAAAGGTTTGGATGAAATCCTGCTATATTGCGAAGAGGACTTATTTCAATTATTTTAAATAATTTACATTTGGAAATGGAGTGATTGGCCTGATGCTACAAGTATACACCATTTTGTCAGTTTTATCATGTAAATTGTATCTCATGAGTATTTATTCAGTTTCAGTCAATCAAAATTGTTGAGAATCTAAGACATACAAGTTTCATAAATTTAAAGGGGGCCCATTCACCTATAAAGCATGTCTTATTAACACGAAGAATAGCTTCTTCCCTTCAAAATAAATGTGTACCTCCCAAAATATTGTCCTGAAATTGTTTGCTTACTCCTGTAAACAAATATTTAAAACAGTGGACCGGGCAGGATCACAAGTGGCAACATAATACATCGGTCGGGACCAGTCATGGGTCGAATACAGGAGAAATGTATTCGAATACGAATACGAATACAGCATGGTTACACGAATACGAATACGAATACAAAAACTCCAAAACAGAAATGTATTCAAATACGAATTTAAATACAAATACAAATGTATTCATGAAGTATCATTTTTGTTTAATATTATTAACTGCAATCATCATATATTCACACTTGCAAAATGTATTTTAGTCCAAAATTAAAAATATTCATGTAATCCGCTGTGTATGCATTAATTTCTAAACCGCATAATGACGGAGTATTATATATTATGGTAGTTTGTTACACAAAATATATAAATGAATGTTCCTTTCATGGTTGGGGCCAGGTACTTGTACCTGTACCTGTACATTTACCTAGGTACACAATTCAGAGTACCTGTACCTGTATCTGGCTGTCATGAGTAGGAAGTACCTTGTACCTGTACCTGGAACCAAAGTTCCTGTACCTGGTATAAGGTACTCCAGGTACAAATTTGATACTGGTACTTGAAATGGACACCAGGCTTTGGTCAATTGCATGTACAAAGGTGTCACCCCTGACAGGGCAGTTAGCCATCTTAGGCAGGGGTAATTACAAAGCATTCATCCTTGCTGCCTTTGTAGCTAGCTACCTGGCTAGCAAGCTGGTCAACCTCCAGCCTCTTTAACAGGAAGTTCATTACAGCGTTATACTATCAGCACAATGTACAATAACCAACAAAGGATAGATTCAGGGGGTTGCCTACATGCATCATGTCTAAAGTTGGCTAGTATGTACATTGAACAGGGTCGGGGCCATTAACTTGTACCTGTATCTAGGTACACAATTCACAGTTATGTGAATAACAGGTTTACCAAGACACTGGCATGGACATCAGGTTTGGTCAAGTAAGATAATGAGCTGTCATTCCTGTCAGGGCTGTTACCTAGACCACGCAGAGGTAATTACTAAGCTTTCAATACTTTGAACTTGGAGTGGACTTGGGCTAGTAGCATGCAGGCCTAGCTACCTCCAGCATCTACACAGGAAATTTATTGTGGCATTATCAGGCATAAAGGGAACAGAGCAAAGGATATGGACAGCGTTGCTTGTCCCATGTAGATAGCTGTTGATTAGTATGTATAAAAAACATTGGTGTAGGATAAATGTAGAAGTAAAGAGGGTCTGACTGATGGAGATGTACATACGCATGACAGAATAAACACATTAATATTAATTTAATATGAATAAAGTATAAAATGTCAAAATGTGTAAATAAGATTGTTAGTGTGCATGTGTTAAGTGGGTCCAAATCAATCACTATTGAAATAATGGGACATTTTTCCAAATGGAAAAACAACATTAATGTATACTGCACGTATTCATGAAAAGTATTCATGAATGTGAATACTTCAGCAATGTATTTGAAAACGAATACAAATACTTTTGTACTTTTGACAAATGTATTCGAATACGAATACGAATACTGAAAATACCTGTATTCGAATACAATGAATATGAATACTGAATATGAATACCCCATGTCTGGTCGGGACTCAACCACAACAACTGTCAATCGTGCGGTGCCCTGACTGACTGGTCCCCGAAAATGTAATACATGTTTCCGACGGCTGAAACATCGCGTGTTGAGGCTCACAATCGGGTTCCTGTCACGCGGTCTTGTTATGGTAAACAGACACACGTGGACTGTGTTCATAAGCACGCAGAGCCATTAAAAGGTGTCAAACATCCATTTGCATCAAGCAAAACTAAACTGATAGATTCATAAGTAACTGGATAAACGGCTTGAATTTATATTTAATATAAGTTAATTTATGTTCACACACTGGACATAGCAAGAGTCTTTGGACAATTATTAACACTGTAGACATAATTAGATCTTGCTTAAGCTCTGATTTGTTTAATCACATTTGAATTATTTTATTTTATTTAATACATATATAAAAAATGAAAAGTAATCTCATCTGTAAAACTAATACACATGTAAAAAATACCTCAAGGATAAGAACACCCAATAAGTTATACAAGAAGCAATCTGGAGATGTGGAAATAAAGGGATCTTTAATATAAATTTTGATTATTTACATAGTATCATGTGACATCTGTTATAGCCATGACTTTTGATATCATGAGTCAAACATAATGACATCTGTTATTAGTATTAGTCTGGGTAAAATCTTAAATTTTTGAGATATTTTATTTTTTTCTAAATTTTGCAAATAATATAATTAACAAATTGAAACACTTGGAAAATACCTGTAAATTTAGAATAATGTTTATATAATCAACTGGAGCCTTGTCTATCATTGATTTGATATCATTGATATCATCCCTAAAAGTATAGATCAATTTTATTGATTTTTTTTTATTATTGAGTTTGAATTGTAGCAATAACCAAAGGTTACTATTTGGTGTCCTATGGGCCATTCATACAAGATCCATACAACATCAGTTAACTCATTAACTATTAATTCTCTTTTCCATTTTTTTAAAGTTGTTATTATAAACAATAAAAAATAATAATTGTTTATCGATATGTTGTTGACCAAAAAAACTACTAGAGGTAGCGGGTTTCGCATCTGGGGACAGACGTGGCCTGCAAAGAGCAAGCTACCTGCCCAGTATTCCCCGCTGGAAGCGTGTATAATTAGCCTGAAAGGTCAACAAGGATGACATGCAGGCGACTGAATAGGGCTGGTGAAAAATATTCAAAGGTTTTTACTCATCTGATGTAAGGAAATCCTCATCTTATAAACATCCACAATATAGTAGCAATGTTTACTCTTTGGACATAATTAGATGTACACTTTAATTATTTTAACACCTTGATGGATAAATCCATTATCCTAAATGTAGCAAAAGTCTTGAAAAAGAATGAATCACATATAGAAAATTACAATATTTATCTACTTGACACATCATCCCTGGGGGGAGGGGGGGGGGTAGGGCAGAGCGGAAGCCCATCCAAGCTGAGCTAGGGCAGATGCCTGGATCCGGTTACATAACACAGCTGTATAAAGCCTCGGTCATAAACCGCTGCGTTCACCGCACACCGTAGAGTACCGCACGGTTTCGGGGACCGCAGGAATACTATAGCATCGGTCACAACCCGCTGCAGCCACCGCACATCGTAGATCACCGTTCGGTTTTTTAAACCGGAGGAATACTTATGCGGCCGACGTGCGGGAACGGCACGGTGTCTACCTCATTCCCACTGCCTTCACCCGGTAAAGTAAGCTAACCCTGCGGACGCCGCAAGATAACCTTGCGGAAGCCGCAAAGACCCTTTACGACAGCCGTAGGTACGCCGTACGTCTCTCGGGTAGCCGAGCAGGAGTTAAAAATCGCACGGGTATCCTACGACATCCGCACGTGTAATGTACGTTGCCCATACGGAGCCGTAGGTGGCTACCTGACGCACGGCCACCGCATCAACTTTAGCGCTTGCGCTTTTGTCAGTTACGGTCGTTGCGGAATCTATGCGGCATTTGAAAAACGCACGGTTGCCGTGCGTCTTCAGCACGGAATAGCCCAAAACACTTGCCGTACGACGACGCCTGTATCCCGGTTGTGACCGAGGCTTAACTCAATGAATTGGGTGAGGTTGATGTAAAAAAAAGATGACATGGTCTTTGAAAATTGAAAACAATATACTTTTCTTAATCAATTCATTGAAATTTTTAATCAATTTCTTTGATATTTCAGATATTAAAAGGTTCAATAATCATGTGTATATGCTGTGAAAATGAAATCAACAGTGTTAAATGGAAAGAAGTGCCGTGATCGAAGTTGGGTAAAATTTAAGATAAAGGTTTAAAATTTATGCTAATAACCTAAATAATTGAAAAGAAATTGATCTAATTTCTAGTTTATAATTAAAACTAAGTTGTATATTGTTATGTGCATGGAATAGGCTCATTAGCTTAAATTATTATAGTATAGTGAGTTAATATATTACATGATTTGAACACTGCTCCAATTGTCACTATCACTCTCTTCTTCATAATTATTTTTATCGCTTATTTCATCATCCTCCATATCATTTTCCTCATGAAACAGGTTTGCATTTGCCGATATATGGTTTAGAAGTTTGACCCTGGAGATTTTCTGCTCAAGGACATAGGGGCAGGGGGGAAGGTTGGCGGGGTCAAAGGAACTGAGCTTGGACAGAGTTTGCTTTGCTTTTCTCTGCGGAATCTTGTTGAGAAGTAGTGTGTGCCGAAAATGGTTCATTTCTTTGCAGTTACTCCAAGTACCATAAAGGGCACAAAAGCACTTATTCATTGACTTAAAAGCTGAAGCTGGTACTGTTTGAAAATCCCGAGAATAAGAAGAATTAATTTTATGTTTTGAAACTGGTTTCGAATATTTTAAGTGTATGTTCATTCCGCAAGTGAACAAGAGAATCTCTTCTTAATTAATCAGATAAGCATACTCAAACTCGTCTGTACTATCAATCAATGGATCAACCTAACCCTATAAGTTGTTTTGTATAACTGATGACCTTGCCCTTGAACTAAGTAACTATGCTTTATGAACACCTTTATCAAAACCTCAATCAATCAATCTTCCACAGAAACTGTGAGATTGTGTCAAATAAATAATATATATAGAGATTTCGTGCAAGAAGAGGATAACATCTGCCTTTAAGGCCTCAAAGTGACCTTGACCTTCACCTTTCACGCTGATTTTGACCTCAAATGGCCGTGAAACCATGCTTATCATGTCGGTAATCCTTAAAACATTACAACTAGATACCAAGATCATCCAAATCTGCCAAGGCCTTCCAGAAATATTGTGATCCGAAGGTTGCATGGCATGATTGTGGCAAATCACCGATATAGCGGGAGGGATTGTTTTTTTTTTTCAGCTGAAGGGCAGTACTACCGTCTGTGCAACTTAAGACTGCCATTTTCTAATGTCTCAAAGTATACTACAACGGAAATTAAACCTAAGATTAACGATAAAATTTTGCAATTAAATCGATGTATCCCGGGGACTATATCCCTTGATGGCTCTACAGATTAATGTTAAAATACAAAATCGATCCCCGATATATGTAATTACTATTTTTTACAAATCAAGAATTTAAGAAGAGAGCATTGTTGCTGCGGCAACAACTTTGCTACAAAGGATCGCGAGGACAAGTGTAATAGCTATTGGTGCAATGAAAAGTTTCTGTGCTCGAAGAAGAAGGACGTCAACTCCGTATATAATACTAAAACAGTTTATGGTGAGTTGAACAAACATCAAAGCATGGTTATGCGCAAAAATCCTTAATCTCTTTATTTAATTGAACTTTCTAAAATTCATAGCTTAATTTTGAGAAAGTTTGCTATCCAGTTTGGACCAGGCAATACTAACTGAAGGTTATTAATTTAATCGATTGATTGCTCAGCAGGACGAACAATTCTATATGTGATTATTGCTATTTTATACAACACTGTCTATATATGGATATAATACAAGTCCTATGCCGTAAGAGTGGAAATTTATGCTTATACACCACGTTATTTCAGCGGTGATGCACTTGCATTTGCAGAATCATATAACTTTTATCTTATCTGTAAAATATGTATATTTATTTGGAGAGAATTAATAAAATATGAGGTCGTGGTTCTGTTTATCTAAGAGAATTAGAAACAGAAATATATATTAATAGCTGGGTTTAATATGTACTAAATAACGTATGGCTGTATATTTCGTCAAAGATCGGCTGATATACTATGACGTCTGATAACATATATGTATTATATGTTAGTAAAAATCATAAAATGAAACCATACTACGGAATGAGCACATGCAGTTGTTTCTGGATTTGGATAAATGAGTGATGTGTTAAAGATTGTGGTTTTGAAACATTTAACCTCAAATATCACTGGTATGTGAGGTTACAGTGCCAATCAGTCTACATTATTTGTTACAGTCGGTAACCTGTGGGCACCGGGATATCCAAGAGGGGTTTTGAGTCAGCACCAGTGTGTCGTGGTGGACAACCTCCCCTTGCATGGTTTGAGACTAAAAAGTGTACCATGTACAAGTCGTATTAGCCTCTACTTTCCCATGTGTGTTTTAGGTAAGGGTTTTGAGTAGAAGGGCACAAGAAAAACCTTTAAAATTGTATTATTTTTATTTTATAACAGCACTGAGGAATCATGATGTCTAAGTTTTCATTTGGGGGAAAGGTTGACGGCTATGAGAGAAAAGTGATATATATTTTGGTAGCTACATCTGGAAATCAAAAATTTATAAGCACACTCGAAAATCACAGTGCACAGAAAATTTGTGTGCAGTCCTGGCACCTTACTTTGTTTAATAAGAAATATATATAGAATACATTTTCTTTTCACATAGAATAAATACAAACAAAAAAATAAAATACCTATAACCAGGAAACATAAATCGCTGGAACAATAGTCACAGAACTCTAAAGGCTAACATCCACTCGACCCTTTAAAATATTGTATCAGGAGAAAAATCCAGAGTGAATAAATTTAATCTTCAGGTATAACCATATGCTTCAAATAAAATAAACCAGGCTCTAATCCAAATTTGTAAATACAGTCGCAATTTTTTTATTAACTGGTTTTGCCAAAACCATTTCTTTTTTGTACAGACAGCAGCACTGCGGGTGACATTTCAGATGTACCATTTTCTTGTGCAGATTTAACCTTTTCCTTGTGTCACAGTGACTGAAAGTCTCACAAATGGAGTGGGCCACCATAATGTCAATAAAAGCAACTGCTCAGCTGCCAGAAAATGCGATGTCGATATATAAAAACAGCAAGCGTAATACTGTAATGATACACCAATTATCCTAAGCGAGAACTGATGTCCCCGATCCGCATGCGCGATCTCGGTTGATATTGCTATACTTGATGAATAGGAGGGATCTAAGGTTTGCCACATCATTGGTGTATCTCGAGTGATCATTAAGCCTTGACTATATAACAATGCTTAAACCATATCAGGTTTATTTCATTCAACCTCCTAGTAGGAGGGAAGGCGTACAGGGGTTGATGACTTTATTTTTGTAATATATTTTGTAATAGTTTTGTCAATATTCGGGTCAAACATTTTGTTGGACTTGGTGTAAGCAACAAGGGAAAGGCAAGAACAGGTTTATCTTTCGAGCCCGCTCAACGACTGTAAACATCTAGGTGTTAGGCCAAAATAAAAAAAAGGGTAGAGTTCTCAGGCAGTTTTTTTTTTTGCAGGAATCAGTGCGGGCGGGCGGTATGATATTTTTTATTTTTTGTATGTTTCTATAAAATAGTCACATGATCAAGGAAAAGCATTAAAAAAACAGATCGTTTTGCTGAAAAGGTAAAAATACTCATTAACTGTACTATTTTATCTTCTTAAAAGATAAAATAAAAATTGTTTTTATGCAGGGTTAAAATTGACGTGGGCGGTGCCTGTGAACCATACCTTTTATTTTTTTGGCTTTATTATATATATATATATATATATATATATATATATATATATATATATATATATCGTCTCCGATGAACATATATAATTTCTACATATTTCAGTCATGTGTATAGATGTATGAATTGAATAGAGATACGTTTAATTCTCATATTCTTTTCAGATAAGAAAGATTCTTGTTGGGAAACGGAAGTTGAGACTGAAAATCAAAACAAATGTCTCATGTTCTTGAATAAAACATCTGACTGGGAAGTAGCTGTGACTGGATGTGCTCAGCTAGACAAGTCCCGAGGATCTCACCTTGCATCTACTCTTAACGTGTTAAAAACAATGGAGAGTAAAATCAGCACTCCGGCCTGGGTGTCAGCCACTAGCCGAGTGTGGGTCTGGGATAAAGGTTAATTTTTTTTCCTAATATTTCTTGAATAACGCATGACTGTCTTTTTGGACATTCCATATCGTATTATTACGCATTAGTTCCCATATGAACTGTTAGAAATTCCATCAAAGTCCCTTCATAACTGTTAATCTTCATAACTAATAATGATGCTAAGAGACAAACAGGGAAATAAACAGTCAGATAAATAGACCAACGCCGGCAATAACTTTCCTGACGGACGTTATAATTACAACATGAAGACGGTAGTTCAAGATGCTGATGGTCTAAGACGGCTCCGCTGGACTAATAATTCGGGACAGGTATTAAAAAGACACCCTATTCGGCATTTATGGGGTTACATGATCTAACGAAGCTCCTGTTACGTCACTGTGTATGTGGGTGTATGAATATATGCATGTGAGAATCAAGCATATGGTATGATGTTAGGCTGGGTATTGTTCATATGAGTAAATATAGTCTTGTATTAGTATATGCCATGGAATATAATGATTTGCACTTTTCTGGATTAGCTAGACGAAAATAACTTCTGCTTCTGTTAATCATGAACAAATTTTAGGCAGAGGTAATTGATACAATGTAGGTGCCGTCTTCAGAGGCATTTTCAATATAATCCTGGCCTGATATGACAATAACATTCGTTAGTCATTTCATTATTTCATCAATAATTATTACACAATGACAAATAAAACACAAACGCTGGATCCCGCATCACTCAATCAAATACTTAATAAGATTATCTAAACTAATAGATGGTGGTCCTTTATAAAACCTACAAACGCATCCCCATCAGTGGATATTAAACATTAAAATTTATTGTAAGGAAAAGCATATTCATGGTGCATAGTGACTCCCTGCTCCCAAGCATTTATGTTTCCAAACTAAAGTTGAGCAAATTAAAGGGACATAATTAGGAGCTAAATTATGGCTGTTCTTTCACACTATCAGTTCAGGTTTGCTTTATACAAATTTCCCAGCAAAACCGTGCCAGTATACAGTCTCAGTTCCTCACAGGCGGCTGTTTAACACCTTGTTATGGCTCTTCGTGTTGGTAAACACAGCCTGTTTACTATAACAAGGCCGTGTGACCGGAGGTCCGATTAAGAGGGGCAACACGCTGTGTTTCAGCGGGCAGAAACATGAATTACATTTTTGGGCCCAGTCAGACCAGGCGTCTCCTGATTGACACAGGTTTTGGCTCAGCGATGCACACGGCCACACGCGTTGTGTTTATGTTGACACCTGTCATCTCGCCCGGTCCACTGTTTTTAACATTTGTGCACAGGAGAAAGCAAACGCTTTCAGGGCAATATTTTGACAGGTACAGATTTATTTTAAAGGGAAGAAGCTATTTTTCATGTTAAGCCAACATGCTTTATAGGTGATTGGGCCCCTTTAAATGGATGGCCTTTTAGGTTATATCTGACTCAATTTTTCCTCATATTCATTTCGCATAAATTTTCTTTACGCTCATATGAGTATTTACTTAATGATTAAATATCAGGTGTCTCCACGGAGGATGAAGTGTCGGGAGATAACTGGGAAACTGGAGACAGCCGGCTCCCCACGGAGGGACGATGTTTACAGATAAACAAAGAAGGAAAATGGATATCAGCTGACTGCAATAACACTCAGGCATATCTCTGTAAACATCGTATGTAACCCTTTATGTACATTTCAATAAAATTATTGTCATAATTACACAGGGGAACTTGTTTACCATGCTCACCCTCTGGTACATTACTTATATCTTTCAGCATCTACTGGGTCAACGTAACTCATACTTTGTGGTTATGTGGCGATCCAAGAACAGAGTTCATATGCAGTGATATTGATAAAATAGAATATTTGAAACACAGACTAAACTCCAAAAATACGAGAACATGTTCGCATTAAATTGCCCATAACCATTTTGATAATTAAATACATGGGACGGATATCCAAGATGTAATAGATGGATGAATGTATTTGCCTTTTTTTCTCAGTATCAATTCCCTTTTCCCTCTGAGATATATTCTATCATGAAATTAACTGCCGTGATCTACCAACAGGGAGCCTTAATCGGGGAACATACTTGCCTATCTCAGGCCAATCTAAAACGATATGATATTTTTCTAAGCATGGTGGAATACCTATTATGTGCTTTGTTACAATGTAATATAATAGTATATGATTCTTATTATGGATGATGGATTCCAGGCTGTAATCTGGAAAAATGTGATAAATTTATCATTTGTGTGTGTGTGATGGTGTGTGTGAGTGTGTTTGTGTGTGTCCAAAACAAAAGGACTCATGCCGTAAAAAAGCAATACCCTAAAATTACCAGGTTCCTAAAAGGATATTAGGTTCTGCATAATATATATATATATATATATATATATATATATATATATATATATATATATATGAGGGGTCTCCTTCTGTAATTTACTAATAGCTATAATGTGTATATTGTCAGCATTAATGGTGGCTTGTGGCCAAATCCAAAATAAATAGCACCGCTATGAGCCATTGAAAAGGTCCCGTTAATTCTAATTAATGTGAAATTGTTTGAGCACATGTAATTATGACAAGTATTATTTGTCTTATATCTATAAGTTCTGACCCTGATTCAATATAATCAAACAATTTCCAGCCTCAATGTCGACCAACCCACCTACTACACAGAATATCAAAGACTGGACTTCAACGGAAAGGAAAGAGGTCAAGGACACCACAGGTTAGCAGGTTATGTGATTTGCAAATTGGCCACTAGAAATCAATCAGTTTGCTCTATTCGTATATTACATTCCTCTTTAATTCTCCCTGTCGTAACACTTTAGGGTTTCAATCGTAGAGTCTGTTCCACCAGTACCTGTTTATGGGAATTTGAGGATTATTCTCTGAATATATTGGTAGGCTTGTTTAGCCCTGGGTTATAGAAAACATTATTGTTACACAGTTGTCTTTTCACAAGGAAATAGAAACATTATTTTTGGCTATGAGACAGGTATTGCGTATTTAAAGCCAACTTGTCGTACACATAATTAAATTATAAATTATTCACAGTATACATGTAAATACATTTCGTAACCACTTTTATATTCATCTGCTATACATATATTTTCACAAAATTGCAATTTTTATAGGGCTTAATGACGTAACAACATTCCCTGCAAAACATACCTCAGACAATGTGCGAACGACAGACGACCCTGCAATCACGCGTACAACGAATGGTTCCTATCAAGGTAATATTCATGTTCGCATGATGAAACATATGTATAACAACCTCAGTTAAGCCTAGTGGCGGGGTTATGTTTTTTGGCTACAGTTGCTTGTCTGTTTGTCTGTTAGCATGATAGCACAAACAGTTCTCAACGGGGTTTAAAAAAAATTCAGGATAGCTCGGCAATTATACAAGGAACAATTTTTTAAATAACCGTGGAATAGGGGGGGAGGGGTCTCTTGCAATAGGTCTTTTGCATATTTGATCACACACGGACGTAGCAGGTAACGATTTGGCCATATTTTGAGTGCGAGTCCATAGTTTTAAAGCATATATTAAAAAAAATACATCACTGTTGGAAAATTGCAGCTAAAATGGTAAAATTATATTAAAACCTGGTAAAAAGGGCATACTCCACATAATGTTGTGTATTAGCTGAAAGAGTTTAAATTCACATTCTTGAATAATGAAAATCCTTCTATGTATGAGCATGTCTGCATGCATGTATGAATATATGTGCTCATATATATGAATGAGCATATATATGGGTATCTTTCATCTGAACCTTTCATATAACATATCTCCGGTGAGTACATAGATTTATGCATGCTGCATCTAGTATGTGTGCACTTTTATGTTTTGTGGTTATGTTTTGGTATTATAATTGCTTTAGTATGTTTATGCTTAATCTTTGTATTTGGTAATACGTTATATGATTGTTTCAATAAAAATAGCATCATTCAGTCAAACATTAATAAAGGATAAATGTTTATGATATATATTATATGGTAAATAGTTGTTATTACGATGAATGTTTGAAATGAAATATTATATTAGTTTCTGTAACCAAAAAAGCGTCACCAGTCAACCGTGTAACATCCTACAAACAATGGTTTATCTGCGATAAGTAGGCTTGGAAGTATCAATCTGATATATATAAAATCAGTCAGGACTTAAATAAAGAGCCGTCTGGTTTATGATGCCTTACATTTACTTACTTTTAGAACTAACACCCTCCTTAGTTATGTTAAGATATAGAATACTCGGTAATGTTTTGTCAACCTTACAATCGTCATATTATTTAAATGCTGAGATATACCATTAAGCGTTTAATGCATGACTAAATACAATGCAATTGTCAAAGGGTATTCGTGTCAATAAAATTGAGGACGTGTTAAGATGTTTCTACCTTCAAAGGAAAAGATATTTCAGGAGTAATATTCCTAATCGTAAGCTAATATTCGTTATTAGCTAACGATTCGTCAGGAAGTGGATTTTGAAATACCGAAATATATCTATATAAAGAATGGTGGTATTTGCTCAGGGTGTCCAAAGGTAAGATTCTATAACCACCCCTCTTTTTGATCATGCGTCTGACTTGCTTATGCTTATTTTATCGTCAACACATAAAAGACGTGAAATTATATTCAAATTTCTTTTAAATTATTACTGTGATTAGCTTCATATTTGCTGATTAAATATTCGCTTTTTTTCGACCTCATTGTTTTTCGAGGTTTTCATTTCCGCAATTAACCATTCCATTTACAGTAACTTGCACAAACATCGTAACATAAGCATATAAATTACGTTTAACATTAAATATATGTTAACATTAATGTTATCGGCATAATATACCTGAGATGCTATTGATGCTGTCGAATTAATGTCTGTTCACCTGTTCAGATGTGGCGTTTTGTTCACGAAGTTTTAATTTTTTGGATAATTTATCTTTCGCGAATATCACGAATTTGAAACCCTCATTTACCTTTTTAGGCTGATCACATAGTAATAACATTCTTTCTCACTGAAACCGATATGATTTTTTAAACCAGGAAGAAGAAGCGCCAGTTTAACAAAGAAAGAGACCTAAGGATAAACACTGACTGAGCTCCTGATAAAATGGCCTTGTCGTTCAAAAGCAAATAGGTGCTGATAAAATCGCCTCGAGTTCGTTGACGTCGATCACATATGATAGGGTGAAGGTTGCCAGGGCAGAGAAACCGCACTGACAGTATGTATGAAGTTGCGGTTCCAGTAAGCTAATAGAAATCCACAAGAAGATTTGTATCGAAACGATCCAGGACAAAACATAACAAAGCTTAGTCCAGAAAGCCACTATCTGTACCATGGTAGTTGATGTAAACTCTAACAGAAGATCTTATCATTTCGACGCGCAGTGGGACTGCACCAAAGAAGACCCAAGCCGGATTTCAGTTAAACGTTTGGAAGCTGGAACTTATATCATTCGGCTTATGATAAGGTTATTTTACACAACCTGAACATCCATGATGGTGGTTCACATCACAGAAGGTTTGCACATAGTGACTTCGATAACCGCGCGGGCAGTGAAGCTCTGATTAGTTATGATGTCTATGGTTCCATAGACCCTGATAGGCGTGATATCCAACTGATGCAAAACCAAATATACGACTCAGCTTGCACAAACGTAAGGCTGCAAAAAATGTACCAACTGTGATCAGCAGCAATATGTGATGAGGTTACATTCTTCCATTAAAAAAAACCCCGAAACCTTGATAGTTTGCCGGGTGTTCGAAGTGCCTGTATAATGACTGAGTTGAACTGAAATAACACATAAGGATGTTACTGAAGAAAATGTGTAGAAAATGTGAAGGAAACCTATTGATTTCTTATCAGCATGTCTTTTTTTGTAACACTGCCATCTGTTAATATATAAAAGAACTAATTTGTGTTGATAACTTTCAAATGTATAAAGTAACATAAGGATTATTATAAAGAAATATTATATAAGAGGTGACATTTATATTCAATTATTTGGATTTTTTATTGTATATTTTTCACTATCATCTGCTGGTAAATAATATCCTAATTCTGGTGTTATAAGTTTAAAAATTTGAAGAAAAGATTTTTCAGTAATGCTGTTTTGTTTATTTTCCTCTTGATTTTTTCTAAGAATTGATAGTAGTTGTTCACGCCGTTCCTATAAAATGTGTACCATAAGTATTCCACTAGCAATACCATACTGTAAATATGTATGGCATTAGTAAGCGGTTTTTCATGTCTCTGGTACATTAAAAATAAAGAGGTAGTCAGTGTACCATCCGCAGATTTCAGATATTTTGAAACTAAAGATAAACCGTCCGTGCTACGGACCACCTAGTTAACGCTATCTGTAAGCCTCTGAAGAAATTGGATATCTCCTTTAATATGTGTGACGTCACAGTGAAAGAACACGTGGTGTGGAACTGCAGTATATAGAGGCTAGTTCCTTGTCCTATTATGAATCCGCATACGCACGAGGGTACGGAAAGGAGAGAAACTGAGCAAGGAAGCAGCCTCGATTTCCTAGAACAGTAAACTAATGGTGCTATATCAGATTTGTTTATGGTTTATTGATAAAAGTGTTTTAAAATGTCTTGTGAATTGCCAGATTCTTCAGCTAGCAAAACTGACATTACAGCATGATTATCAAGATGGTGTATAGAGACAACAAACCCCTTTCAAGATGATCCTCATGAAACTGCACTGTTTAGGTCTACACACTTTACACGCTTCAACAAATCATCCTAGGTCAACCCCAGTTCTACGCCACGAGCTAATAACGATCCGTCGCTCTATTATAATCAAATAGCAATAGAAGGAAGAGCAATAGCGTTTTTATAGTAATCAAGATTAACCCCAAAATTTAATGGATTGTTCCTTTGGTATTATCCGAACCCTTCACAATATTTCTATTACGTCTGTTCATACAGACTGATATGTCTTCTTGCATTAATTTGCCAGCAAAAAATGGAGGGTAAAGTAAAAACTCTTCGCCACGCGGCGAAGGTATTTTCATAGACCATTAAAATTTCCAATATTGATAATTTAATTTAATACTTCAAAATTTATATTTAATATTTTATACAATATATAATATAAATGGTTATCCCCTCTCTTGGGCAACAACAAGAACGTAGGTAGTATCGAGTTAATGTAGCTATTTCGGCCGTTTGAATAAAGTCGAAGAGGTGAAAGCAGCATGGTTGACAGATAATAGTACGAAGCAAATGTTTGGCTATATTTGATATCATATTTTTTACATGATTTATACATTTATTTTATTTTTTTAACAATTCTAACGTTTCTGGCTAAATCTAGATATGAGGCGGTTGAAATAACTTTGGGGATACATCGGACGGAAAGCAAAATTTAGGACAACTATCCCCGGACTATTATTCCTGAGCCAATCGGCAACGACAAAAACCCTCAGCCCCGACAATAACCCTCAGACAGTCCTCCCGACACAAGTGAATCCCCCCTCCCCCGACTATACCGGGACAATAAATTTCTGGACAAGTACTGCAGAAGTACTGCATAGAGAGGTTAAGTATAATAGCATGCTAAATACGACCACGAAATTCCCAAATCCTTAACCTCTTCATGTCTTGTAAAGTGAGAGTTATCCCCTGAAGCCTAGTGCTGCATTTCCTATATAAGGGATCATTTGTTTCCCAAAATTGAATATCTGAAAAGATACATCACGAACTATATTTCTCTATATTTAGAACCATAACGAAAACAATCAACCTACGGGGGCGGATCCACGTTTTTTAAATTGTAGAATCCAACCGAGGAAGACTATTAAAAACCCCTAACAAAAGGTCCCCTGCTCTAGAAAGGGAGGGATCAAGGTCCGAAAAAGGTCACCCTAAAGGTTGTTGAGGCTCAAAAGGAGAGGGGACGGACCATCCCCCCCCCCCCCGGATCCGCCACTGACATGCCACCAGAAGCGGATGACGCCAAAACGCAGAACATATTATCTTGATAATTCTGTCCTCAACAAATTCCATTATAAAAGGGCGTGGGGATGTCAGAAGAAATAAAGATTCTGATAAGAAAATTAACTGGGCAGCAGTATAAATCTTTAAAATTAACTGAATGTACTTTTGTTCCAGGAAAGCAGATGGTTCATATCATGTCAGGTATGTCAAGGAGAGATCTCTTGATTTTGGAGTACGTTCATTAAAATGATCAAACAATTGTCATAATGATTTACCCGGCACCCAAAAGAGGGCAGTATTTAGGACATCTCCTGCATTTTAGATTTTGCTCCGAAACAAGTACAGTATGTGACGTCGTAAAATAACAATCTTAAATATGTAGTTTCATAAGACAGTGAATAGCTAAATTTAAGTCATAAAATATCCTTATTGCAATGAATAAAGCATTAAGGCGGCATTAACACAACCAGCAAGGGTTGACATTTTACCAGTCGACATCTGTATAGTGTAAACAAAAGATCTATATGTGAGTATGCAAGCGTGGTGTTTGTGCTTTGTTTCCTGTTGGAGACTTGAATTAAAGACATTCTTTGATATTTTTCCTGCACTTTTGAATACATTTCTTTCATGCAAGAATACCCAATTACTACTGTCGCTTTTATATCTCGTTAGAATAACGTTATTGTCTTTGTTTTATCAGTACTGTCACTAATGATGTATGTAAATAAAGATGCATTCTATATTTTTACAATTACGAGTTGCATGCACTTTAAAGAAGTTTAATCCTCTAATGTCACTTGTCCTTACACCTTTATTTTGAATAAACGTGCATGGTTTATATTTCATTCATTATACGGAAATTCTTTGTTCAGGCCAAATACAATCTATTCATCTGGCGTAATAACTCTATAGGTTAACTGGTTTGCTACCATGTCCTTATCTAATCAGGAGAATTTCAGGACAATTAACTTGATATTAGGATCCTCCATGGCCGGGTTTTATAAAGACTTTACTGGGAATGCTGGAATTCTAGAATCGGCCATGTAGCTAGCTTCTCGGAAATTTTCAAACCCAGGGCGGATCCGTCGATTTTAAATTGTGGTCACAGTAGTCCTGATATGTAGCCTCTTCTAAAACTCCTCCTGCTTCTGAAGTATGAAAGATCCGATGGGAGGCCTTTTGAAACTCATTTGATACTCCTTTTCTCTTATACTATAGCTTTTCTTAAACCTTGTTGTGCAGCATAGTTACCCTTAGGAAAAGACCAAGACCGTCCGATATTAATTTTCAAGAAGCTCGCTCGATGCAATAAACAGAGTCAATATTCGGACGCAGTTCTTGGCACTTAGCAGGCATCATTCCAACCATGGGAAATAGATCGACCAAAAAACGCTATGTAAGCTTACGATCGTAAAGATCCCCTAGCGGTGTTCACCACTCCCCGATTATCGCCTGGTGATCTATCACTGCCTTCTATTATGTACATTTCGTTGATCTAGGTACATTAAAATGTGTTTAACCCTAACGATACAATTGACGGCTGCAGATAAAATAGGTCTTTTTTTCTTGTAGGAAACAAAGATCCACATAAATAAATCCTTTCATTTTGTAATTTCTACACAATCCGTTTTCTCATCCTTTCAACGTTTTAATTACTTTAAAACTCCATGGATGACTGAAACAACAGAGTAACAGCACACAGTAACTCATAAACGTATTGATGCAACTTAACCAATATTGGAGGTTTTTCTCGTGTTATAGTAGTAATTATGTTGAGAATACGCCTATTACACGTCTATTACAGGCCAATTTATCCACAAATGTGTCCACTTAAACTAGGATAATTTAGGCATTTAAATATACAAAACAATTTAGGTTTATATAAAAAAAAATAAAAACCGTTATAACAGAACATTAACCACAGAATAGACATATGAAAACCCTATTTTGTCTTGTGCAATGGTTTTCCTAGTATTAAATCATATAAATCACTATTTAAAACATACGTACATAGTTTAAATTTTACATGTATACAAGAAACGGCTACGAAGGTCACAATTATTATTATAATCAAACAAATTTCTTTTACTTACAAAACAATGCGTTATGTGTCTATGTTATATAAACAGTGGGATCAGCCTGCAGCATAACCATGATATCACTCTCTTATAGCTCTCTGTCATGATTTCTGTGGCGGATGATTCACAATTATGAGGATACAATAGGTGCAGGTATTTTTTTTTATTGAGGCGTGACCTTTGTCCTGTATTTCGTAATTATAAATAAATAAATAAATATATATATATATATATATATATATATATATATATATATATATATATATTGTTCAACGCAAATGCGGGCTAAGCGGTAGCATTTTAGTATTGCAGAACAGGCTCACTGAGTAATATATCTATATGCAGGGGTAGGCCCAATACATATAGTTTCCTGGTTTTCTGTTTTTCTGTTATAAGGAACAAAATCCACATGGAATGCATGTTTAATTGGACATTGTTTGTTTGCAACTATAATCTGTAAATTACACGGCATACTATTCAATAATTAAATAAACATATGAAAGTGCTAACGGCACTTTATTGTGTACATTGAAAATGTGCAATAGCCCATATCTGTACCACTTTGTGAATTTACTTTGTTTCCTTGTGTTCAAAATCTTGTGACAACACTTAGCTAATTATATGGTTTAAAATTGTCCCTTGAATGAAAAGTGTGTTCGAAATGGTTGAAGATATCACTGGTTATTTCAAACTTACAATTGTCAGAAAAAATACTTGATTTTCTTTTGCTGAGTAACAGGATGCATATTTAGCCATAAATAAAGGATATCCCCGAAGAATTATTGTGGACAGATATAAGACAATTTAGTGTCTGCTTTGTCAGATGAAAAAAAAATCAATAAAGTATCAACAAAAAGAACATACATCAAAATACCGCAATTACGTAAAGTGTATAATGCAATAAAAATATAAAAACTATATTTGTTGTGGCAACTTGTAAACAACTTGCGTACTCAATTTTGGTTCTGGAGTACCTGCAGCTTAAACCCCAAACTCTATCTTTATGATAGCATTATATATTATATTTTGATCCAATATCTCTAATCATGTTTTAGGTTTCCAGGCTGAAGTATTTCGGATTGGTTTGATTAATTTAAACTGGGTGGTGTATTGTCACGCTAATGTGTGGCTTATCTACTACTCGTGGCGCACTGTGTAAACAAAGCCTTTGTTCATATGATGAATACAAACTACAGCGTTACCCGTGGTCTTGTAAAACTTCCTGGTGCATTAATCGGGACACCCAAATGTGTATTCAATACCAGCACAAATGGGAGCATCAGTCAAATGCTTCTAATGGGGGACAACATGTGCACCTTGTTGTGTGTATCAGTTTTACTGACTTTCACAGGCCTCTGCGTGACCTCCTACAAGTGTAAGATTTCAGGTTAGTCAATTTTTTTTTCTCAACAGAAAGTAAATATTGTATAAATTAGCGGAACGTTTCCCCGATGTGCACGTCTGCAAAATGTATCTGCGGGGAAAGTAAGGTGTGAATGAGACTGCTTATCGAGTTGAATAACGTCTTTCCGACCACGCTTACGTTCGCAGCAAGGTACTTTTCTACAAAATAAACACCAAATTAATCACCAGTCATGTGAGATTAGATTTTTTAGTGTATAAAGTAAGCTTATGTTTGTTAAAGTGAACCACAAGCAATAACACCCTTTCAAATTGGATTTTGTTTTTTTAAGATTTTTGTAATCTGTTAGTAAGAAATATTGAGGAATGATCTTATTTTGTGCCGGGGTTATGCTAAACCAAATTTTCCAAGATGTTTTATTAGATTCCGGACCGCCCTGCTTACCTACAATATTATTGGTCTCTGATAAAGAGTTTTACACAAATGAATCATATCAGCTGTTTACGATTATTGATCAATTTTCCGACTAACCCGATTGTACCTTCCAAGGCTGTATATCCACATACTATATTCAGTATCCGGTATATTCACTATATTTTTAATTTTAAACGTTTCCAAGCACTTCCTATAATTAATATTTGATCATAAATGTAGGCTAAGGACTATTTACATCATTTTGGTCAAAACAAATCCTTGTTATAAACCGTTTCAGCTAAAACTGCTGTGAAAGTCTCTTGAGGTTCTGTTATTAATGACAGGCTTAAGCATGTTTAGTATATTGATTATATATGTTATACTGATTAAAATTAAAAAAAAAGTGCAGCATTGTTTGGCGTTTGCTCCTCTTAACCACAGAAGAAAAAAAAATTGAATAAAGTGATTTAAAAAAAGTTCGACTCAAAAAGTGTCATGTATAGTCATATAATGTTTAAAGTTGTGCATTTCAGTAACTTACAGTAACATTTTAAATTTCTGATACAGGAACGGTTTTGATGTTCATGATAAATAGAAATTATAGACACCGATTTTAAAATCTGACGTACATAATTTGTTAAAGTTTGTCGTATTATTCTATATATCCCTGATGAATTTTGATTTATATTATTGTATTCATTTCTTTAAACATGAACTATAACAGTGTAAGTTCTTACACACTATCGATTTCTTACGCACAACTACTTTCTTCTTGTTGTCACACTTCCGTCCACCCATATATGAAAACTTCAACATTCTATGGGACCGCTATTGCTTCATGCAGATGGTTATCTAGCCCTAAGAGCGATTTGTATAGTTCGGGCATATATTGTTGTCCGCTATTGCGATTAAGGGCACGATTCCCGATCCTTTCATGATAAAAAAAGCCTCCTGTACTCTGCTTTTTCTTCCTTTGTCTAACCATTGCGGCAGTAATGTCCTATGGGATTATATGGTTTTTGTGGCAAGCATTTTCATCCAATACTGATTCATACAAATGTGAGCAGATGAGTGTACGCTTTGAATTAGTGCAGGCCAGGTTCTCTATGTCTCTGACGGCTTTCCGGTGTTCTCTGACGCCGCTCAATGTCCAACGTCCTGCCAGTCACACCGACGTATGTCTTACGACAGGATTGGCATGGTATCGAATAAACCATGCAAAATGTCCTCAGGAGCGCCTCTCTCTGGGTTTTACCAGAGTGTGGCGGAGGGTGCACGCTCTCTATATGACGGTTTGTCATTTATTATGAAAGGTATCAATCGATAATTGTAAATTTCCGGATCGACAGATATATCGAGGTATATCGACATGTTGCGATAGACGTATATATTTATGTAACGTACGTGTTTATATGTACGATAGAGTAAACAGAGGTAAAGTAGATAAACCATGATATTATAAACAATATATAAGACTGCATAAAACTTTAAGTTCAAGTATGAGTACACAGAAACAAAGATTAAACAAAAATGGGAGATCCTTCATCTTTTAATTTTCCGAAAGAGTACAATGAACTCTCTTCGTCAGTGGATTCCTGGTTTCAATATTCATTTACTCCAAAAATGTTCTGAGTTTATTCTACATTTCTTTTAAATCTATGCAGGGAGTGGGGCATTGTGTCTTCATGATGACGTCACATCTTGGGAGAATGCGAGGAATTTATGCGTGGAGCAAGAAGGCCACTTATACAGACCTGATCGCGAAGAATCACGTAAGGCAGCACGTGACCTAATCAACCAGACGGATCTGGCTTTTGCATGGATCGATGGAAGAACCACACCAATGTACTGGAACTGGATTGATGGTAAAGTTTTATATTTAATTACGATTAATAACAAAATTATTTCTGATAATCCTCAATTATTAAATTCTAATTAGATAAATGTTTAGCTTTGATGGCTTATTCAGACTTTACATAAAAAGAATCTATACATTTATTGAGGATTATATCTTTGGGATTGATCATATTAGAAGAAAAGAAGCAGAGGCCGTTTCACTACCAGGGTTGTTATCCTTCGAGGTCAGGAGGACGTAATCTCCTTCAAAAACGCTGTACCCATGTGATGAATGCCCGGTATTGTAAAGATCATTGCCGTGGATACACGTTTTACTCCTTGGGTGAATGGGTAAGTCGACGGGAAGAGATTTTCTGTTTATCTCCATTTGTTATAAATTATTTACATATTTTCATGAAAATTCAAAACATTTATATATATTTATTATTTGCCCAGTGCCAACTCAAAATATACCAATAAATAATTAGATCTAAAGCATCAAAAACACAACAGTATACATCAACATCTTTCATAAATTACATTAAATTAACCATAATAGGTATTTTGCATGGAAAGCAGTATTTCATACAACATATGTGATACTGTTATCCTTAGAACGAAGATTAAAATAGATGAATATAATATTGGTAATTCAATTCATGACAAAGGTCGAACACAAAATCACTAATTATCTTTTTATTTGTAAATAGAATACTTAACGGGAATAGAAAAAGCAAACTTTGTATATTTAAAAAACTGAAATAATGCAATATTACATTTTCGTCCATTACCAGTGCAAAGGAATGAATTCTGTTAGGTCCATTTCCCACTGCGCAGGCCATCAGGGTAAACATAAAGACACTTCCTCCAAACCGTCATGTCTATGGGCCACACTTGGAAACTTCCCTTTTATCAGATGCTTAACCCCTTCCCTGTTAAATATTTTAATATCTTTTAATCTGAAACATAACAAACCAGATCTGAAACCAAAAACTGAAAATATCTAAGTCAACGTTACGTCTGGAACCCAATTTATCATTAAATAAACTATGACCCAGAATTATAATATAGTTTGAATTTCTGAAATAACAGTTCTCTGATGCTGAAATGGCATCAGCGCCCACAATATAATTTTAACTGTTACCAAGCCACCGATTTGAAGTTTTTCATCTTGTAATAGCCGAATAAAACTAATTGGAATACTAAAATAACATTTTCACATTGATCACGGGTGTCCTGCATAGAAATGACATGCTCTCAGTCTCCTTTGTTAACCCCTTATGTATCTGGCGATAAAATGTGCAAAACAAGTTTCTGTTTTCTGAAATGGAAATAAAAATGCTCAAAGCTCATGCGCTCTGATGATCTATTAAACAACACGATTGAACCTGAACATAACGCTCCCTAGCGGCTGAAATGCCGCCGAACACATCCGAATTATTATTATTAAATATATATATATATATATATATATATATATATATATATATATACCATTTTCCCGGATAAATTCAGACCGATCGGCCTTTAATGAACAATATCTCGGTTTTTATTACTCCGAGAAGTAACCCCTTCAGTAGTATAAATTTAAATGTGATCCTTATATCTTTTGATGGCTCTACAAATTAATGTAAAAATACAAAATCGACCCCCGATTTATGTAATTACTTTCATTTTAGCTCAAGAAATTGAGAAAGGAACGTTGCTGCTGCGGAAACAACTTTGCTACGAAGTATCGCGTCAACAGTTGTAAAAGCTATTGGTGCAGTGGAGAGTATATGTGCTCGGAAAATATGGACGTCAACTCTGTGTATAATGCTAAAACAGTTTACGGTGAGTTAAAGCAAACAACAAAGCATGAATATGCACAAAAGTCCTTAATCTCTTAATTTAATTGAACTTCCCAAAATTAAAAGGTTAATTTTATGAAAATTTCTGTTTTTTTCAATTTGGACCAAGGGATACTTACTGAAGATTATTTATTTCATCGATTGATTGCTCAGTAGAACGAGCAAATTCTATACGTGATTATTGCTATACAACACAGTCTATATGCGGATATACGACGAGTCCTCATGATATGAGGTTGTGGTTCTGTTTATCTCAAAGAATAAGAAACAGATGTATACATTTATAGTTGGGTTTTATATGTACTAAATAACGCATGGCTGTTTATTTCGGCAAAGATCGGCTGATAAACTATGACGTCTGATAACATATATGTATTATATGTGAGTAAAATTCATAAAATGAAACCATAGTAAGGAATGGCCACATGCAGTTCTTTTCGGATTTGAATGAGTGATGTGTAAAAAATTGTAGTTTAGATAAATATATCCTTCAAATATCACTGGTATGTAAGGTTACAGTGCAAAATAGTCTATAATATTTGTTACAGTCAGAAACCTGTGGGCACCGGGACATCCAAAAGGCGTTTTGAGTCAGCACCAGTGTGTCGTGGTGGACAACCTCCCCTTACATGGTTTGAGACTGAAAAGTGTTCCATGTACCAGTCAAAATAGTCTCTACTTTCCCGTATGTGTTTTAGGTGAGGGTTTGGAGTAGATGAGTGCAAGAAAAGCTGTTAAAATTGTACTATTTTAATTTCATAAATGCACTGAGGAACCATGATGTCTAAGTTTTCATTCAGAGGAAAAGTGGAAAGCGATAAGAGATGAGTGATTAATATTTTAATAACTATATTTGGAATTCAAACTTTATAAGCACACTTGAAAATCACAGTGCACTTATCGTGCAGTCCAGGCACCCGACAATGTTAAATTATAAATATATACAGAATGCATTTTTTTTTCAAATAGATTTATAAATATATTAACAATAAAACACCTTTTACATTGAAACCTTTATATCTCTGGAACAATAGTCAAAGTACGTCAGAGGCTCACATCCATTCGACTTTAACAAATATTATACAAGGTGAAAAACCCCAGTGAATTAATTTAATCTTCAGCTATACCCATATGTTTCAAATTAGATTAACCAGGCCCTCATACAAATGATTGATTACAGTCGAAGTTTTATTTTGATCTGGCTTTGCCAGAACCGTTTTTATACAGACTACAGCACTGTTGGTGACATATTCAGATGTAACGTTTCCTTGCCCAGATTTAACTTTTCCTTGCGTCACTGTGACTGTAAGGTTCGCAAATGAAGTAAGCCACCAATAAGTCAACAAAAACAACGGCTTAGCTACCGGAAAATGCGATGTCGATATATAAAAAAGCATGGATTTTACTGTGATGATACACCCAATTTTCTTAGCGAAAAAATATGCCCCCGATCGGCATGCGCGATATCGGTTGATATTTCTATACTTGATGAGTAGGAGGGATCGAAGGTTTGCCTTATGCCATCAAACATTCCATGATAACGAATTTGGGTCGTCTAAACATGGGTGTATCTCGAGTGATCATGGAGCCTTGACTATATAACTATGTTTAAACCATTTCAGGTTTATTTCATTCAACCTCCTAGTAGGGAAGGAAGGCGTACAGGGGTTGAAGAGTTTAAATTTTTATTAATATTCGGGTCAAAAATTTTTTGGACTTGGTGTAAGCAACAAGGGAAAGACAAGAACAGATTTATCTTTCGAACCTGCTCAACGACTGCAAACATCTAGGTGTAAGGCCAAAATAAAGAAAGGTATGGTTCTCAGGCAGTTTTTTTTTTATCAGAAATCAGTGCGGCGGGCGGTATTTTCTTTTTGAAATTTTTCGAATGGTTCTATAAAAAAATGTCACATGATCAAGGAAAAGCTTTAAAAAAACAGAATGTCTGGCGAAAAGTTAAAGACACTACATAAATTGTACTATTTTTTCTTCTTGAAAGATAAAATAAAAATAATTTTTTATGCGGGGTTAAAATTGACGCGGGCGGTGCCTGAGAACCATAATTTTTATTTTTTCCCTTATTATTATATATATATTTACATATTTATATATATATTTACATATATATATATATATATATATATATATATATATATATATATGTAATGTTTATCGTCTCCAAAGAACATATAATGTCTTCACATTTCGGTCATGTGTATAGAAGTACAAATTGAATAGAGATACGTTTTATTTTCATATTCTTTTCAGATAAGAAAGATTCTTGTTGGGAAACGGAATTTGAGACGAACAATCAAAACAAATGTCTCATGTTCTTGAATAAAACATCTGACTGGGAAGTAGCTGTGACTGGATATCCCGAGGATCTCACCTTGCATCTACTCTTACCGTGTTAAAAACAATGGAGAGTAAAATCAACACTCCGGCCTGGGTGTCAGCCACAAGCCGAGTGTGGGTCTGGGATAAAGGTGAATTTTTAATCAAAAATTCTTGTATAACGCATGACTGTCTTATTTGAACATGCCATATGGTATCATTACGCAATTTTTCCCATATGAACTGGTGGAAATCCCTTAATAACTGTTAACTAATAATGATGCTAGAAGACAAGCAGGCAAATAAACAGTCAGGCAAAAAGACCAACGCCGGCTAAAACTTTCTTGACGGACGTTATAATTACAACGTGAAGACGGTAGTTCAAGATGCTAATGGTCTAAAACGGCTCCTCTGGACTAATAATTCCGGACAAGGTATTAAAAAGACACCATATTCGGCATCTATGGGGTTACATGATCTTAGGAAGCTCCTATTACGTCACTGTGTATGTGGGTGTATGAAAACATGCATGTAAGAATCACGAATACTGTATAATGTTGGGCTTGGTTTTGTTCATATGATAAAATATAGCCCTATATTAGTATACGCCATGGAATATAACGATTTGCACCTTTCTGGATTAGCGAGAAAAAAATGACAGTCTTCTGCTTCTGTTAATCATGAACACCTTTCAGGCAGCGGTACTTGATTTAAAATAGGTCTGGTCTTCAGAGACATTTTCAATATAATCCTGGCCTGCAATGACAATAACATTCGTTTGTCATTTCATTTTTTCATCAATGATTATTACACAATGTCAAATAAAGCACAAACGCTGGATCCCGCATCACTAAATCAAACACGTAATGAGATTATCCAAACTAATGGATGGTTGTCCGGTATAAAACCTACAAACGCATCCCCATCGGTGGATATTAAACATTAAAATTTATTGTAAGGAAAAGTATATTCATGGTACAGAGTAACTCCCCGCTCCGATGCATTTATGTATCCAAACTAAAGTTGAGCAGGTTAAATGGACATAATCAGGAGCTAAATTATGGCTATTCTTTCACACTGTCAGTTCAATTTTGCTTTATACAAATTTCCCAGCAAAACCGTCTCATTTCCTAGCATACGGCTGTTTAATGCCATGTTATGGCTCTGCGTGTTGGTAAACACAGTCTGTTCACTATAACAAGGCCGCATGATCGGAGGTCCGATTAAGAGGGGCAACACGCTGTGTTTCTGCCAGCAGAAACATGAATTACATTTTTTGGGCCCAGTCAGACCGAGCATCTCCTGATTGACACAGGTTTTGGCTCAGCGGTGCACACGGCCCCACGCGCTGTGTTTATGTTGACACCTGTCATCTCGCTTGGTCCATTGTTTTTGACATTTGTGTACAGGAGAAAGAAAACGGTTTCAGTGCAATATTTTGGCAGGTACAGATTTATTTTAAAGGGAAGAAGCTTTTTTTTCCATGTTACCTCAACATGCTTTATTGGTGATTGGGCCCCTTTAAATGGATGGCCTTTTAGGTTATATCTGACCTAATTTTTCCTTATATTCATTTCGCATAAATTTTCTATACGCTCGAATTAGTATTAACTTTATGATTTAATATCAGGTGTCTCCACAGAGGATGAAGTGTCGGGAGATAACTGGGAAACTGGAGACAGCCGGCTGCCCACGGAGGGAAAATGTTTACAGATAAACAAGGAAGGAAAATGGATATCAGCTTACTGCAACCACACACAGGCATATCTCTGTAAACATCGTATGTATGCCTTTTCATTTCAATAATATTGTTGTTATAATTACACAGAGGGAACTTGTTTACCATGCTCACTCTCCGGTACATTACTTATCTATGTCGCCATCTACTGAGTCAACGTAACTCATACCATGGTTATATGGTTCACTGTGATCAAAGAACAGAGTTCATATGCAGTGATATTGATCAAATGGAATATTTGAAATACAGACTTAATTCCAAAAATACGAGACCCTGTTCACATTAAATTGCCCATACCCATTTTGATACTTAAATACATGGGACGGATATCCAAGACGTAATAGATGGATAAATGTATTTGCCTTTTTTTTCTCAGCATCAGTATCCTTTCTCCTGTGAGTCATATTCTATCATGAAAAAACTGCAGTCTTCTACCAACAGGGAACTATTAATGGGTAACAGGCTCGTCTATCACAGGCCCATCTATAAAGGAATTAATATTTTTTTCTTAGCATGGTGGAGGACCTCTTTTGTCCTTTGTTCCAAGATAATATAATAGAATAGGATCCTTATCATGGATGATGTATCCCAGCCTGTAAAATGGAACAATGTGATAAATATATCATATGTGTGTGATGGTGTGTGCGGATGTGTTTGTGTGTCTACCAAACAAAAAGCCTCAAGCCGTGAAAAGCTATACCTTGAAATTAACAGGTTCCAAGTGGGATATTGTATTATATATATATATATATATATATATATATATATATATATATATATATATAATTGGGGGCCTCCTTCTGTAATTTACTAATAGCTATTATGTGAATGTTCTCAGCATTTTAGGCGGTTTGTGGCCAAATCCAGAGTAAATAGAACCGGCATGAGCCATTGAAAATAAAGGTTCCGTTTTTTCCAATCAGATTGAATTTATTTGCTAGCTGATAACTTTGTGCTCCTTACACAACCGTACCTGTGTAAAATTGCTTGACATGTGATTATGACAAGTATTATTCCTTTTTTATCCATCCGTTCTGAACCTGATTCAATATACACAAAAGTTACACAGAATATAATAGACTGGAGCTCAAAGGAAAAGAAAGAGGTCAAGGACACCACAGGTTAGCAGGTTATGTGATTTGCAATTTGGCCACTCGAAATCAACAGTTCGCCCGATATTACACTCCTCATTAGTTCTCCTTGTCGTAACATTTGATAGGTTTCAATCGTAGAGTCTGTTCCACAATCACCTGTTTATGGGAACTTTTGAGGATTATTCTCTGAATATATTAATATGGAAGGCTAGTTTAGCCCTGGGTTATGCTAACATTATTGTTACACAATTGTCTTTTCACAAGGAAATAGAAACATTATTTTTGGCCATGAGACAGGTATTGCGTATTTAAAGCCAACTTGTCGTACACATAATTAAAATTATAAATTATTCACAGTATACACATAAATACATTTAGAACCACTATTATTTTCATCTGGTATACATATATTTTCACAAAATTGCAATTTTTATAGGGTTTAATGACGTAACAACATTTCCTGCAAAATCAACTTCAGAAAATGTTCAAACAACAGGCGGCCCTGCAATCACGCGTACAACGAATGGTTCCTATCAAGGTAATATTCACGTTCGCATAATGAAACATATGTATAACAACCTCAGCCAAGCCTAGCAGCGGGGTTATGTTTTTGGCAACAGTAGCTTGTCTGTTTGTCTGTTAGCGTGATAACACAAACAGTTCTCAACGGAGTTTAGAGAAATTCTTAGGATAGCTCGGCAATTATACAATTAATTAGTTTTATAAATAACCCTGGAATGGGGGGGGGAGGTCTTTTGCAATAAGTCTATTGCATGAATGATCACACACGGACGTAGCAGGTAACGATATGGCCATTTTTTGAGTGCGAGTCCATAGTTTTAAAGCATATATTAAAAAATACATCACTGTAAGAAAATTGCAGCTAAAATGGTAAAATTATATTGAAACCTGGTAAAAAAAAGGCAAACTCAACATAATGTTGTGAATTTTCTGAAAATTGTTAAAATTCCCATTCTTGACTAACGAAAATCCTTCTATGTATGAGCATGTCTGCATGTATGTATGAATATATGTGCTCATATATATGAATGAGCATATATATGGGTATCTTTCATCTGAACCTTTCATATACATATCTCCGGTGAGTACATAGATTTGTGCATGCTGCATCTAGTATGTGTGTACTTTTTTTGTTTTGTGGTTATGTATGTGTATTATAATTGCTTTAATATGTTTATGCTTAATCTTTGGATATGGTAATACGTTATATGATTGTTTCAGTAAAAATGGCGTCATTCAGTCAAACATTAATAAAGGATAAATGTTAATGATATATATTATATGGTAAATATTTGTTAGTACGATGAATGTTTGAAATGAAATATTATCTTAGTTTATGTAATCAATAAAGCGTCACCAGTCAACCGTGTAACACCCTACAAACAATGGTTTATCTGCGATTAATAGGCTTGGGAGTATATATCTGATATATATATATATATATATATATATATATATATATATATATATATATATATATATATATAATCGGGCAGGACTTAAATAAAGCGCCGTCTGGATTATGATGCCTTACATTTACTTACTTTTTGAACTAACACCCTGCTTAGTTTTGTTAAGATATAGAACACTCTGTAATGTTTTGTCAATCTTACAATCGTCATATTGTTTAAATGTTGACATATACCAATATGCAGTTAATAAATGACTAAATACAGAGGGTCATCTGTGTCAATAAAATTGAGGACGCGTGAAGATGTTGCTACCTTTAAAGGAAAAGATATTTCAGGAGAATATTCCTGATACACATGAATTATTAGCTAACGATTCGTCAGGAAGTGGATATGGAAATACCGAAATATTTCTATATAAAGAATGGTGGTATTTGATCAGGGTGTCGAAAGGTAAGATCCTATAACCACCTTTTCTTTTTGAGCATGCGGCTGACTTGCTTATGGTTATTTTACCGTCAACACATAAAAGACGAGAAACTTATATTCACATTCCTTTTAAATCATTACTGTGGTCGGCTTCATTTTTGCTAGGATATATATTTGCTTTTATCCACTATATTGTTTTTCGAGGATTTCATTATCCCTATTTACCATACAGTTTACAGTAACTTGCACAACCATTGTAACATAAGCATATGAATTACGTTTAACAATAAATATATGCTAACATTAATGTTATCGGCATAATATATTAAGATGCCATTGATGCTGTCGAATAAATCTCTGTTCACCTGTACAGATGTAGCGTTATGTTCACAAGCTTTAATTTTTCAAACCCTTATTTACCTTTTTAGGTTGATCACATAGTAATAACATTCATTCTCACTAAAAGAGATATGATTTTTTAAACCAGGAAGAAGAAGCGCCAGTTTAACAAAGAAACAGACCTTAGGATACACACTGACTGAGCTCCTGATAAAATGGCCTTGTCGTTCAAAAGCTAATAGCTGCTAATAAAAATCGCCTCGAGTTCGTTGACGTCGATCACAGATAAAAGGGGAAGGTTGCCAGGGGACAGAAACCGCACTGACAGTATGTATGAAGTTGCGGTTCCAGTAAGCTAATAGAAATCCACAGGAAGATTTGTATCGAAACGACCCAGGACAAAACAAAGTCTAGTCCAGAAAACCCTGATTTGTTCGAGGGTATCGTAGATGAGGTAAACTCTAACAATAAAGCCTATCAGTTCAACGCGCAGTCGGACCACACCAAGAAAACACCAAGGCCGGATTTCAGTGAAACGTTTGAAAGCTGGAACTTATATTTGTCGGCTGATGATTAGGTTTTTTTTACACAATCTCACCATCCATGCTCGTGCTTCACGTTACAGAAAGATTGCACATAGTGACGTCAATAACCGCGCGGGTAGTGAAGCTCTGATTTGTTATAATGTCAATGATTCCACTGACCCTGATAGCCGTGAAATGAAACTGGTGCAAAACCAAATGTACGACTTAGTTTGCACGAACCAAGGCTGCCAAAATGTACCAACTGTGATCAGCAGCAATATGTGATGAGGAAAAAAAATCCGAAACTTTGATAGTTTGCCGAGTGTTCGAAGTGCCTGTATAATGACTGAGTTGAATTGAAATAACACATAATGATGTAACTGAAGAAAATGTGTCGAAGGGAACCTATTGATTTCTTATCAGGATGTCCTTATTTATAACACTGCCATCTTTTAATATATAAAAATCAAAATTGCGTTGATCACTTTTAAATGTTTAGAATAACATAAGGATTAAAATAAAGAAATATAAAATTAAGATGTGGCATTTATATTCAATTATTTGGATTTTTGTGGTATTTTGCCACTATCATCTGCTGGTATATAATTCCATAATATTGGTTTTATGAGTTTAAAAAGTTTGAGACAGGATTATTCAGTGATGCTGTTTTTGCATAAGTATTACACTATTAATACCATACTATAAATATCCATGGCATTGGTAAGGAGTTTTTCCTGGCTCTGGTACATTAACAATAAAAAGGTAGACAGTGTACCATCCGCATATTTCGGCTGACGAACTAAGACGCAAATTTTGCAAATTGCAATGTTGTGAAAGTAAAGATAAACCGTCCGTGCTACGAACCAACTATTTAACACTATCTGTAAGCCTCTGAGGAAATTGGACATCTCCTTAGATGTGTTTGACGTCACAGTGAAACAACACGTGGTGCGGAACGGCAGTATATTTAGACTAGATGCTTGTCCTATTATGAATTCCCATATGCACGAGGGTACGGCAGGGAGAGAAACTGAGCAAGGAAGCAGCCTTGATTTCCTAGAACAGTGAACGAATGGTGTATTATCAGAATTATATGGATTAGGGATAAAAAATGTATTTTAATGTGTTGTGAATTGCCAGATTCTTCAGATTCTTCAGCTAGCAAAACTGACATTGCAGCATGATTAACAAGAAGGTGTCTAGAGACAACAAACCCAACAAAGGGGGTCCTCATGAAACTGTATGTTTTAGGTCAACACACCTTCTACCCTTCAACAAAGCATCCCAGGTCAACCGAACTAATAACGATCGGCAGGTTTATTATAATCAAATAGCAATAGAATTTTTTAATAGAAATCAGGATTTACCCCAAAATTTAGTTGATTATTACTTTGATAATTTCCTAATCCTTCACAGCAGATCTATTAAGTCTGTTCATATAGACTGATATAAGTCTGTTTGCATTAATTTGCTGACAAAAAAATAGAGGGTTAAGTATAAGCCATGCGGCACACGGCGGAGGTATTTTGATAGACCGCCAAAGTTTCCTCTATTGATAATTTTATTAAATATTTTTATTTATATTTAATATATATTATATACAATATATAATATATAAGGTTATCCCCTCTCTAGGGCGACAACAAGAACGTAGGTAGTATTGAGTTCGTATGATTATTTCGGTATTCCGAATAAAGTCGAAGAGTTGAAAGGAGCATAGTTGACAGAAAATAGTACGGAGCAAATGTTTGGTCTATTTGAAAACATATTTTTTAAAATGACTTTTACATTTATTATTTGATTTTTTAAACAATTCTACCGTTTCTGGATAGTACAGCTACTCCCCCCCCCCCCCACCATACCAGGACAATAACTTTCTGGACAAGTACTGCAGAAGTACTGCATAGAGAGAGGTTAAATATATTTGCTTAATACGACCACGAAATTCCCAAATCTTTAACATCTTTACGTCTTTTAAGTGAGCGTTATTCCCTGAAGTCTAGTGCTGCATTTCCTAAATGAGGGATCATTTGTTTCCAAAAATTGAATCTCTGAAAAGATACATCATGAACTTTATTCTCTATATTTAGAACCATAAAAAACTATCAACCTGCGGGGGCGGATCCAGATTTTTTAATGGGAGCGTCTAACCGAGTAAGACTAATAAGAAACATTAACAAAAGACCCTGTACTCCAGAAAGGGCGGGATAAAGGTCCGAAAAAACTAATTTAACCCTCTAAAGATTGTTTAGGCTCAAAAGGAGAGGGACCCCCCCCCCCCATTCCTCTCGATCCGCCACTGACATACCAGCAAAAGCGGATGACGCCAAAATGCAAAACATTTTATCTTGATATTTCTGACACAAACCGTTTTCATTATAAAAGGGCGTGGGGATGTCAGAAGAGATAAAGATTCTGATAAGAAAATTAACTGGGCAGCAGTATAAATATTTAAAATTAATTGAATTTATTTCTGTTACAGGTGTTCATATTAAGTTAAATATGTCAAGGAGAGATGTGTGGATTTTGAAGTCCGTTCACAAATTTGAACAAACAATTGTTATAATGATTTACACCCAACAGAGGGCAGTTCATAGGACATCTCCTGAATTTTGGATTTTGCTCAGAAAGAAGTGCAGTATGTGACGGCGTAAATTAACACTCTTAAATACGCAGTTTCATAAGATATAGTGAATAGCTTGACTTAAAGTCATAAAATAACCTTATTGCAATTAGTAAAACATTAAAGCGGCATGAACACAACCATCAGGGGATGCGTTTCAATATTCGAAATCTGTACAATGTAAACAAAAGATCAGTATGTGAGTATCCAAGCGTTGTGTTTGTGCTTTGTTTCGTGTAGGAGATTTGGATAAAAGACATTCTTTGATATTTTTCTTGCACTTTTGAATACATTTCTTTCATGCAAGAATACCTAATTACTATTGCCGCTTTTATATCTCTTTAGAATAACGTTATTGTCTGAGTGTTATCAGTACTGTCACCAATGTTGTATGTGAATAAAGATGCACGGCACTTTTTTACAATTACGAGTTGCATGCACTTTCAAGAAGTTTAATCCTTTAATATCACTTGTTGTTCTTACACCTTTATATTGAATATACCTGCATGGTACATATTTCATTTATTATGGAGAAATTCTTTGTTCAGATCTAATATATTGAAATCAACTGGCGTAATAACTCAACGGGTTAACTGGTTTGCTACCGTTGTTTTGGAGCTAATCAGGAGAATTTCAGGACAATCAACTTGATATTACGATCCTCCATGGTTGGGCTTTATAATCACTTTACCGGGCACGCCGGGATTCTAGAATCGGCCGTGTTGCTGGCTTCTCGGAAATTTTCAAAATTGGGGCGGCATCCGTCGACTTTAAAATTGTGGTCACAGAAATACGGAGACTAAGCATTTTCTTAAACACCTCCTGCTTCTGAAGTATGAAAAGATCGCATAGGAGGCCGTATGACACTCATCCGATACTCTTTTTCTCTTATACCCTTTCTTTTTTAGCCCTTTTTGTGCACCATAGTTACCCGTAGGAAGAGACCCAGACCATCCGCAATTAATTCTGCAGAAAGCTCGCTCAGTACAATAAACATAGTCAATATTCGGACTCAGTTCTTGGCAATGGTTTAACCAGTATTAAATCAAATAAATCACAAATTCATACATACGTACTTAGTTTAAATTTTAAATGTATACCAGAAACAGCCAGGAAGGTCAAAAATTATTATTATTATCAATGAAACAAATTTCCTTTACTCGCAAAACTATGCGTGTCGGATTAAGGTCATTTGCATGAATTATGAATGTTGTGAATATAAAGAGTGGAATCAGCCTGCAGCACAACCATGGTATAACTCTCTTCTACCCCTCTCTCTTGATCTTCGTGGCGTTTGATTTACAATATGAGGTAACAAAAGCTGCAGGTCATTTTTATATTGAGGCATGACCCTTGTCCTTTGCTTCGTGATTACATATTTTTAGCTCAGCTGACTGTAAGTCATCTGAACTATAGCAATCACCCTTTGTCCGTCGTCCGTCCGGCCGTTAACAGGGCACAAATCGTAACCGTTAGACCTAGAAACTTCTAACTGTACATCCTGGGCAAATCTCCTTGGAAACCTGAAATTAGATCATGGTGATCTATATTTTGTGACTTACGGGCCGAAAACATGATTTTGAGCACCCAGACAGTCAGACGGGGCATAAATTGTATCTATTAGGCCTAAAAACATCTAATCTGACATTTTGGGATATCCTAGGTAAATGATTTAGGAAACCTGAAACTAGGTCACTGTGACCAATATTCTGCGACCTATAGGGAAAAGATGTCACATAAGCACCCTGAAGGTCAGATGGGGACAAATTGTATCTGTGGAGTCTAGAATTTTCTTACACAATATCCTCGGAGTTTCTAGGCAAATCTCCTTGGAAACTTGAAATTAGGTCATGGTGACCTATATTTCATGACCTACAGGCCGAAAACTTGATCTGTAGCATCCAGACAGTCAGAACGGGCGCAAATTGTATCGATAAGGCCTAGAATCCGCCAATGTGACTTTTAGGGAGGTCCTAGGCAAATCTACATGGAAACCTGAAATTAGGTCATGGTGACTTATATTTTGTGACCAACAGGCCGAAAACATGATTTCGTGTACCCTGAATGTTAGATGGGTACAAATCCTATTTGTGAGGCCTAGAATCTTTTAACTCAATATCCTGAGAGTTTCTAGGCAAATCATCTTGGAAACCTGAAATTAGGTCATAGTGACCTATATTTTGTGACATATGGGTCGAAAACATGATTTTGAGCACCCATACCGTCAGGTCGGGCACAAATAGTATCCATTAGGCATAGAATCCTCCAACATGACATTTAGGGAGGTTCTAGGCAAATGTCCTTGGAAACCTGATATTAGGTCACTGTGACCTATATTCTGTAACCTATAGGAAAAAGATGTCGTATGAACACCCTGAATGTCAGATGGTGACAAAACGTATCTGTAAGGCCTAGAATCTTCTTACACAATTTCCTGGGAGGCTTAGGTAAATCTCCTTGGAAACCTGAAATAAGGTCATGGTGACCTACATTTTGTGACCTACGAGACAAAAACCTGATTTTGAGCACCCTGAATGTCAGATGGGCACAAATCGTATCTGTTAGGCCTAGAATCTTCTAATGCAACATCGTGGGAGGTCCTATATAAATCTCCTTGGAAACCTGAAATAAGGTCATTGTGACCTACATTTTGTGACCTACAGGCCGAAAACAGGATTTTGAGCATCCAGAAAGTCAGGCAGGGCACACATTGTATTTGTTAGGCCTAGAATCTTCTAATGTTACATTCTGAGACGTCCTCGGCAAATGTCTGTGGAAAACTGAAATTAGGTTACCATGACCTATATTTTGCTATTTTTAGGAAAAGAAGTCATAAAGGCACCCAGACAGTCAGTCAGGGCACACATTGTATCTGTTAGGCCTAGAATCTTCTAATGTTACATTCTGAGACGTCCCTGGCCAATGTCCTTGAAAAACTGAAAATAGGTCACCCTGACCTATATTTTGCAACCTATCAGAAAAGATGTCATATAAATACCAAGACAGTCAGACAGGGCACAAATTGTATCCAATAGGCCTAGAATATTTTAATATAAAATTCAGAGAGGTCTTAGTCAAGTGTCCTTGAAAACCTGAAATTTGGTCATGGTGACCTATATTGTGTGACCTATGGGCTGAAAAATGGTTTTGAGCACCAAGTCAGACAAGGCACAAATTGTATCCATTAGCCCTAGAATCTTCTAACATGACAGTCAGGGAAATCCTTGGCATTCTCCTTGAAAACCTGAAATTGAATCATGGTGACCTATATTCTGCCAGCTATGGCCCAGAAACATGATTTTGAGCACCCAGACAGACAGGGTACAAATTGTATCCATTTTTCTTGGAACCCTCTATTGTGAAATCCAGGGGGGTCCTGGGCAGGTCTCCTATGAATTTTTATTTTCTGTCCATTTTTTTAACACTGTAACTTTAGCCATAGGCTATTCTCACAGACAGTATATAACATTAATAAAAAAATGAGCACCCAGTCTAAATTAGCTGAGCGTCCTGACCCATGGACCACTTGTTGATTGTGTTCAACGCAAATGCGGGCCAGGCGGTAGCATTTTAATATTGCAGAACATGCTCATTGAATAATTTATCTATATGCAGGGGTAGGCCCAAATATATATTGTCTCCTGGATTTCTGTTAAATATTAGGAACATAATATACATTGAATGCCTGTTTTGGGACATTTGTGACCTACCTTGCACAATCAAGCGCAATTGTTTACAACTATAATCTGAAAGTTACGCGGCATACTTTTTAATAATGAAACAAACAAATGAAAATGCTGACGGCACTATTGCGTATATTAAATTGTGCAATAGACCATGTGTGTATTATTTGAAGGTTTGTTTCCTTGTGTTTATGGTGTGTTCGGAACCGTTGACGATATCACTTGTTAATTAATCTTTCAATTGTCAGAAAATACTTTGGTTTTCTTTTACTGAGTAAACGGATATATGTTTAGCCAGCCCTGAAAAATAATTTTTTTTTGTCCCAAGAATTATTGTGAACAGAAATAAAACAATTCAGTGTCTGCTTTGTCAAATGAGACAAAGAATTCAATATAGATTAAATAAAAAAGAACTTAAATGAATAAGCGAAAATTATATCTAACGTTCTTAATGCAAGAAAAATATTAATATATATATTAATGATATCATTTAAAATAATAAATGTTTTTAGATTCACTATCTTATATCATGCCATAGCTTTCCAGTCAGAAGTATTTCGGATTGGTTGAATTAATTTGAACCGGATGGTGTATTCTCCCTCTAATGTGTTTCTTATCTCCTGCTCGTACTGTGTATACAGGGCCTTTGGTCATGTATTGTACAGCGCTACCCGTGTTCTCGTAAAACTTCTCGGAGCATTATTTGGGATAGATATGTGTATTAACACAAACTTAAAGGAGAGCATCAGTTGGATGCATCTTTAGGCTGCAGCATGCGCAACTTCTTCTGTGTGTCAGTTTTACCGACTTTGATAGACCTATGCGTGTCCTCTTACAAGTGTAACAGTTCAGGTTAGTCATAATGATTCGCAACGATGAGGATATATATAAAAGTCTCGACTTTTAAAACCACGTCGTTAGCTTCATGCTAACCACATTCACCTGATGATCGGGTCGCATCCCGTGAAACAGACTGTTGTGAATTTACAGTGTTGTTTTTCTCCAGACCTATATATATATATATATATATATATATATATATATATATATATATATATATTCCATACTTTATGTTAAAGATCAGCACGTATATATCTACCAGGTATTTGAGGAGAAGGTTTATTTTCAAGACTTTTTTAACAGGTATTGTGTAAAGTAGGCTGATCGTAAAAAATGTGTGCCACAATAAAACCAGTAAAATTGTACCTTTCTGGATGGTAATAATCAATTTGGTATTTTGTCATTAGTGAAAAATTCTTATAGGCCTGTCACAAAGATCTTTTCATAAATGAATCATATCATAAATTAAGTGGTATTTATCTGATATTACACTGGCCTATTTTCCCATATCCATTTCTGATAAACCACGGGTAACGCCTGGTTATAGCAGCTACCTTAAATTAATGACCACACTCTATCATCGTCCCAATAATCGTTGCTCTCCTTATATCATATATATATTATGAATATAATATTATTAATGCTATTCTGCACGGTAGAGCACTTTTTCTGTGGTGTATTGAACTTTAATATCACTGTCATTAAGAATATATATATATATATATATATATATATATATATATATATATATATATATTTAAACCTTGCGCAAGCCTAAAATCGCCCCGCGGGCTGACTTTTTCATGAATTTGAGGGTCGGGGCGGGCCTGAAAGAATAGCAGTAGGGCGCGGCGGCGGCTGGTTCAAAGCTGGTATATGCAGGGCGGGGCGGTCTCCATGCTATGTTAGTACGGGGCCAAAAACATTATTTTAGCGAGGGAATGATTACATTTACTTAAAGGTAATGCACAGGTCTATTCATGTTCATTCGGTTATTCTATTTTCTTAATTACTATTGTATTTACAATATGAATTACAAGAGTTTGGAGGCAGATTTATCATTTCAGGTACATTTCAGGGGGCGGGGCTGTCTCATCGCTGTTTGGGAGAATGCCTGTATGCTTGAAACAGTTGGCGATAGTCTGCTCGCTGACCTCGTTCCAAGCCTGTCTTATGAAGTAGATTGCATCTTTTACAGACGTTTTCTCTATTGCCCCACGGTCCTCAACTTGTGCAATCCAGTCCTTTGCCTGTATCTTTCTGTAGTGACATTTGAAAGCTTGAATAAACCCCGCGTCCAGTGGCTGTAACTTTGACGTGGTATTGGGCGGCAGATAAACCAGTCGAACATGATCCCAGTGCTGGTCTTTGTGAGAAGTGTGGTTGTCGACCAACAGCACAATCTCCTTCCTTGAAGCATCATCTTCCTGTTTATCTGGCTGACGTATTCTTCAAACATAGTGCTGACCATCCACGCTTTCTTGTTATTCTTGTACGTAACGATGGGCGCGGGGTCGAATCCTTTAAAGCAGCGAGGTTTAGCGGATTTTCCGATCACGATTGGTTTTAGTTTCTCAGATCTGTCCGCATTTGCAGCAAGACCAACTGTCAGCCGATCCTTGCACTTATTAGTTCCCTTGACTGGTGCTGTAGCAAGTGTTCTGTCAGGGCCTAGGCGGAAGAATAATCCAGTTTCGTCAAAATTGAAAATGTTGCAAAGGCTGTATCCGACAAGTGCTGCTTGAACGACACTTCGACCCTTTGATTCGACTTGTTGGTCTACGCTCCCTGATTCACCATGCATGACGTGCTGTTTGATGCCACCTCGTGCTTTCATCCTATCTATCCATCAATTCGAGTATTGGAAGTCAGTGATCCCCAGTTGCTGTCCTAGCTCTTTTGCTTTTTCAAGGAGAATGTCAGTGGAAACGATCGCTCCGTGGGCCACAATGTCTTTCAACCATAGTGTCAATGCCTCTTCTAGCTGTGGATGCTTGCCCATTTTCATCCTTTTCACTGTGTCTGTGCTTTCATCCATTTTCAGCCACTTGTCTTTGTTTGACAGTATGTCTGACACAGTCTGACGACCAATGTTAATCTTGTGTTCAGTAGCAACCCATCCCACGATGTCTCTCTGTGTCGCCTTTGGATGTTTTTCTTTGTAGAGGCAGATGTCTCTCTTCAGAGAAACATTGATTTCACAGCGCTTTCGTTTCGGCATAGCTGGCGTATGTCAATGATGATAATAAATACTCTTTAATCACTGCAGACATAAACATAAAAATCTTTAATTATTCACTCTTTAGTTTGTTTGTTCTTTGAAGTCACTTTAAACATAATTAAATAGAATCAAAACAAGTAACAAACATAAACACCGAGACCAATACACCCTTTCATGTATGATGGGTCGACGCTTCCGACCAAACAATCATTCGGTCAAAGCTAATTAATTATCAGTTTACACCGAAACCGCCGGTCTGTTTGCTCTGCACGCATGACCGCCAGTGAGCCGTATGATGTTCACCGGCCGGGAAGTTACAGCTAATTAATTATCAGTTTACACCGAAACCGCGGGTCTGTTTGCTCTGCCGGGCGTGCGACTTATGCATGACCGGCAGTGAGCTGTTTGATGTTCACCGGCGGGGAAGTCACTGAGGCGTGCCGGATTACGTAGATGATGTTTATCATAAATAGGGATGTTGGTTCTCGGTAATAGTGCCGGAGCCGGATTACGCAAAAAGCCGGATTACGACCTAAAAATATAATGTGGGAAATCCGTTCTCAAGAAATGTGCCGGTTTACGCCGAATGCCGGACTATCGAAGGCCGGATTAGAAGGGTCCGACTGTACTATTGGTCATAATTTATATTGTACAAATGTACCTGGCAATAGTGTTGTATATTTAGACTGCTGGTCTATGCTTGTGGTCAGTCTCACATATAACGTGAGGATAGAACACCAGGATTATTACCTGTAATCTTGATATAGCTATTGCATGGTTTGTATCTGGCTCCGTCACCAACTAGGTATATAGATTTACATTACACAAAAAGACTTAGGGTGTGTTCCTCAAGGATAGGCCTGAGAACACTGACTAGTTTACAGGACTGCGTTTATCTAAGTAAAATGATAGCCAAGCGTTCCTTTGCATTACTAATTAGTAGGCGAACAAATCAATTAAAGGCGATGTATACACTACAGCGTGTTACTGGATGATTAGTTCCCAGATGGGATGTTTGCATCAAGTTCTCTTACCTTTATTTTAGACCTGTCATTAATTATATGCAGTACGCATAAGTCCTTTCCTTTGACCTAGTTAAAATTTATTTGATTGTTCCATGTTTACGAATTATAATATATCAACCGTGAATTTCGAAAACCCATTCATATTACATAACATAATATTAACTAGAATTAGTTTGTTTCTTCGGTCTCAAAAATCTACTGTGGTTGCATTCATATTTGCGAGGGTTTGAATTTAGCAATATTCGCGAATGCAAATACGATTTCCCAACAACTAAGATAGAAAAGAGGGGATATTGCATCCGCACAGAGGGTTAAATTATCCAAAAACTGGAAACAACATAATCAGCAACAAAATCTCTGCATAGTATCGAAACTTGCCGTTGCATGCAAGCTTTAGTTATTGTAAAACACGAGGTAATCACAAGTGATACATCGACTCTGACACAAGTCATAACTTAATGACTGAACAAGTAACTAATGAGGAATGGTAGGACTTATTCTAAATTTAAAATAAATAAAGAAGCATGCTTAACTTGAAGGTGAGCATATGGGATATCCCCTTAGACGTGTGGGATGTCACATTGAAATAACACATTGTGTAGCAGGGTACTTTATATTTGATTCCATATCGTATTATGAATCCGCATATGCACTAGGATACGGCAAGAAAAGAAACTGATCAATGAAACAGCCCTGACCACCTGGAACAGCGAGCTAAGGGTATCGTGTGTTTTTTAGTGTTTAAAATAAATGTATTGTATGTTTTGTGTATTGCCAGAATCATGAGACAGCTAGCAGAACTGGCATTACAGCATGATCAACAAGATATTGTCTCGAGGCATGAGACTCCTGCTAGGATGATCCTCATGAAAGTGTGTAGGTCCACACACCTGGCTCGCTTCAACAACCCATGCCCAATACAAAGCCCCGAGCTGAAACCGGGAAGTATCTCTATTGTAATGAAATAGCAAAATTTAATGGATTGTTCTATTGGTATTTTCCTAACCCTCTACAATATTTCAACTAAATCTGTTCAGACCTTTTTGCATGTATTTGCTCACAGGAAAAACAGAGTATAAAGTATAAGACCTAACGCCACCTGGCGAGGTATTATTACAGAACGACCAAGCTTCAACCAATATTGATAATTTTGTAAAATATGTTCATTGAAGTGTTCTTTCGTTCGCTGCCATGCACCGGACTTATATCAGAGACAAAACACCGAGATACTTGGACTGGGCTTTATTCCATCAGCTTGTTCACCGCCGGTCACTCACGTCCTCTCGGAGTGGTGCCATATTCGATACTGGCGATTGCCAGTCAAACTACACGCATGCGCATTTACAATTTGCGCAGCTAACCTCCCTGCATACATGTAAACTCACTACATAATCCCCTCCCTAAATCCCCCTCACCGAAGCGACGGGTGGGAAACTCACAAATCTACATACCATATCACATATACATATATTATAAATAATAATACATTATGACATAGACAGCCATCTAGGGTACGATCCCCTGCATACACGAGAGTTAAAATATTCCCAATTAATTCCATAACTGATCACCAGGAAGCGATCCTTGACCAGGCACCATTATAAAATAAATACCAATATTAATTACAATAGTCGTCACCAGGGGGCGATCCCAAAATATTTCATAACGCTTATCCCAGTGCATCTCAAAGTGACTGAACAGTGAACACAGTACATATTTCATTAGTATCATCCATAAATGATTATTACTATAATCAAGAGTCTCGACCTCAATTATATTTTAACCTCAAATAACCATGAGTATGACCTCACATATCCATGAGTTTGACCTCATCTCTCCTAGTTATCCATGAGTTTGACCTCATCTATTCATGAGTTTGACCTCATACATTCTAAATCCATTATATTAGCCTTGAGGTTGACCTCAAACATTACTAACATATTAATTTGACCATCTATGTACCCATTCTCAGCCACAAAATCCAAGTATATTACATATATTTTAGACATGATCATGAAACAAAAAAACAGCACATTAAGTATAGCGTAATTTATGAGACTGTAGTGTTCTTTCCTTTTTATGATTTTTTTTTTACTTTTCTTTAAACAGTGCATAGAAAATAATAATAAAAGTCTAAGTTATCATATAGATAACCATATCACAGTTTTGCACAAACACCATAATAAATGAAGATCCCTATTCATCATGATGACAAAAATAACTGGTTTTCAGATCCAATTATGACCTTTATATTACAAAAAATCATCTCGCTGTAACATAACCTAATTTCAGTGCAAGGAAAGGTTTCAGGAGAAATACATATTAAAAAAGATTGGGCGTGGTGGGAGTATCAAATACGGCTCCACTCCCTTTCTGCACTAAAGCTAAAATTTCCATAATAACAGGAATGAAGTATTTAGGGATTATTACTAATAATATTGATAATATTTCAATCACTGATATTATAAACACCAATATATCTTCCAATCAAGTATATAGATAATACCTCAACTAGTTATTCATTCAATTGGAATAAAGTTTTATTTGATCCACATGTTTTGTTTCTAAGCCCCGTGACGTTTGTACCTTAAAGTTTACGTCATTTAATCTCTCTTTCAACATAAAGGGACCTTCCCATCTGGGAGCAAGTTTGGCTGCAAATAATTTTTGCGCATCCGACACTGGGAGAGTTTTCAACAACACAAGGTCCCCTTCCTTAAGATGACCCTTGCTTCTCTTCTGATCATAATATTTCTTGTTCATTCCAGCTTGATTTTTTAATTTTGCCACAACTGGATAGGTATAGGTAATCAGGTGAAAGATTATTGCAAGAAAAGTGAAACTTGCCAAAAATGTAAACCTCAGTATAGAAAACCCATGGGATTGATGCAGCTAGTTATAGGTTTTATACAATTTATAATATATAAAATATATAAGGTTATCTTTCTCCCTTTGGCGACAATAGAAACGTAGGTGCTTTTCAGCTGAGTATCGCGTTCGTTCGATAATTTTGTATAAACTACGTGTGTTTTATTTTCGTGCTACCTTTCTCTGATCACCAAGCACAGTTCTTAAGAGTTGAAAGGAGTATATTTTATAATGAATTGAATGCAATGGGTTGCATAATGCTGCATATGATAGGTTGGTCATTAGTGGGGAACTTTCTTATGTAAGAGATAGGGACGTGAATATAGAAATTATTAACTCGTTCTTTCCCATCATGTCATCTTTAGCATGCAACAATGCAAAAATTTACCGGGTTTGATAACATATTTTCTACAGATTTAGCAGATACATAGCCAGCTTTAATTAATTCTTTTGCGTTATCAATAACGGTTCTATCTTAGATTTGGTAGTTTCGACTGTTTACTTTCATGAGTAATTATATCCACTGTTGACACAACGGCCCATTGGATGGTCTGATGTTTGAATGATGGAACAGATTGCATTTTATTTATTATTCTTATTGAAGAGTTTTTTCGTAATTCCAAAGGTGGTAGCAAAGGAAATTAATGATATCCAAATATTAATGATGGTCAATATTGCAGGAATTAATCCTGTAATATATATAACCAAATTATTGGTAATTCTGAAATCAGATTATTTACTAGTTTTATTGTATCTTCTTTATGTCAAACCGCCCATGCAGTGAAATTCAGAATTTAAATAACATGCATTTAATCCATGGTATTTTTCAGCTCCCTCAACTAAATTCCACCAGCGCATGGCGAAAAGAAGCGAGAAAAGATACGTCATGAATCATTTTTTAAACATTTTGTTTGGGGTGGGGGGGGGGGGCAACCGCCTACATTTTTTTAATGCTAAATTTACTACGTAGATGTACATCAGCAGAATTCCTTTCCAGTTTCGGACTACCTGACGGGGCAGTATCACACGTTTCCTCTCAATTTTGTAACCTGGCGTAAACCAAGCCCGATGACTACTGCACCTGCGGGTCCTGGTTGCGTTAATGAGTGAAACACGACCATTTGGCACGGCCTTCCTATTAAGCCTGAAGAGCATTCACCCTAGGTTGGGGCCGACCGTGAAAAACCTCATCCCCTTGGCTAATTTTCGAAGTCATAATCTCCCGGCGTTGAGTCCTGTGCTCTACCCCTGAGCGACAGAAACCAGGTTTACGTCATGAATCATATTCGCAGCAGCGGATGACGCCAAAACCTGGTGCCATATATCTTAATATTTCTGACGCCAAAGAATTTCAAAACAAGATAACCAGAGGTCACGGGCTTGCCGGAAATGGAAATAAAACAGACAGGAAGACGGCCAGGCCGATAGACGGATGGAAATAACAAGGTCAGGGCCGGGCCATTTCTCGTTTAATTATCCTAGTTTGATGAAATACCTGACAAGAATTACAACCATGTCTTTGACAGCTGGTAAAATGCTACCAAATGCTGGAAACTACAGCTCCCTAGCATAAAACGTGGCCCAAGTTTTCAATATTACCGTGAACTCTCATTTCTGCACAAATATTGTGAGATTTTGTGTATTAAACGTTTATTATTTCAACTTGTTCAAATGCTACAAAATGCCGAAAAACTAGATCTCTCAAGCGCCAAATGTGTGCCAATTTTAATCATGTGACGTTTGTCAAATAATATTAAATGTAAAAAAGTGAGCCTGTCTAGTTTTAAAAATATCCGAGTTAAAAGTTTTTATGTGAAATCTAGTTTTTTCCTCGTTTGACCAGATATGGTGCAATATGTGTCGTGAATTTCAGTTCTGTCATGTAAAGCTGGGCAAGTGTTACGAAATGCCGAAAAGCAGGCCTGTCTATAGCTTTAAAAGTCCCTGAGTTATAAGCATTTCTGTGAAATCTGTTTTTTTTTCTCGTTTGACGAGATATGGTGCGAAATTTGACATGATATGCAGATGTGTCATGTCAAGCTGGCCAAATGTTACCAAATACAGAAAAGCAGGCCTGTCTATCTTTAAAAGTCGCCGAGTTATAAGCACTTCTGTAAAATCTCGTGTTTTTTTTTTGTTTAACGAGATATAGTACGAGATTTGGCGAGACTTGCAGTTTTATCATGTGAAGCTGGCCAAATGTTGCGAAATGCCTGAAAACTAGACCAGCCTTACTATAAAAGGCGCCGAGTTATAAGTATTTGCGTGAAATCCTCGTTTTTTTCCTCCTTTGACGAGACATGGTGTGAGATTTAGCAGGATTTGCAATATTCTGTCATCTCAAGATGGCCATATATTACGAAATGCCGAAAACTGGAACTGTGTATAGCTGTAAAAGTCACCGAATTATAACCGTTTGCATGAAATCCCTTTTTTTCCTCTTTTGACGAGATACAGTGCGAGATTTGGCATGACTTGCAGTGTTATCTTGTCAAGCTGGTAATATGTTACGAAATGCCGAAAAATAGACCTGTCTCGCTTTAAAAGTCGCTAAGTTATAAGTATTTATGTAAAATCTCATTTTTTTCTCGTTTCACGAGATATAGTGCGAGATTTGGCAAGACTCAGTTTTATCATGTCAAGCTAGCCATAAGCTACATAATGACAAAAACCAGACCTTAGTAGCTTAAAAAATTGACAAAGATAGAAAATGTAGCGTGAATATTTTCAAATTATCAAGTTTAACCCAAAAATGCGTAACCATGGTAACGGCAGAATTCAGTCAGGTACACATCAAAAGAAGGGCCATGGAATGACAAATAAAACAAGCTATGGTTTAAGTGGCTACGACTGTTTGTTACAAAGTTATCGAGCAAAAACGGTATTGCATACTTTTCGTGACCTTGACCTTGACCTTAGGCTGATGTTGACCAAAAACAATAGGGTTCCAGGGTTATCGGTTGTCAATTAACTCTGTAAGTTTTCATGTCGATTGCTGCAAAATTGTGGCCAGGAGATTTGAGACAAACAAACAAACAAAAAACAGGCAAATGGACATACGGAACTGACTAACATGCTTGCCGAAATCGAAGATTTCCGGCAAGCAATAAAGCGGCGAGGTGACTTCAGATGAAATAAAGATTCTGATAAAAAAAATAACAGAAGAGCATGAGATATATCAAGGAGAGATGTGCGGATTTAGGAGTTAGTTCACAAAAAAAAAGTCATAATGATTTCCCTCATGCCCAACACAGGGCATTACATTGAACATCTCCTGATATTTGGAGTTTGCTGAGACAAGAGTTCAGTGTGTTATATTATAAAATTACAATGTCAAATACGCAGTTCCATTAGGTGAAGTGAATAATTTAACGTCACAAAACACCATTATTGCAATTAATAAAACATTAAAGCAGCTGGTACCAAATCAGCAGGGGTTGAGTTTAAACATTCGTATTCCATGTAGCGGAATTTAAAATTCGGCCGTGCAGCGAGCTCCCTGCTAATTTTCAAAATCGGATGTTGCATAGTTACTCGGAGAGATTCATAGCAGGCCAGGACAACTCGCAATTAATTGTGCACGATGCTCGCACGGTGCCATAATATTATGACCCAGTTCCGGGCATAGAGGGGCCATCGTTCGGACAAGGGGAAATATATAGATTTAAATAAATACTCAGACAGCGGGCAATCGCAAAGATGCCCCGATGGTGTTCGCCGACGACCTGTTTTTCGCCTGATAATGGAACTGGCTTCTGTTTTGTACATTTCGTTGATCCTGGAACACTTCAATGTATTTACCCCTAAGGATATGATTGCCGGCTGCATATAACATATATAGGCCTTTGTATTGTATGAATATAGATAAATCCTTTCGTTTCTGCATTGTAATTTCTATACAATCCGTTTGCTCGGGGTTTCACATATTGTCAAACATGGAGGGCCTAATACAGCTTCAGTAAGTCAGTTATATATATGGCCCAAGGTATCATGTGCAATGTTAATCATTGATTTATCAAATTAATTACCATTTTCTGTATATGTTAGATATTTAGTTTTAATTGTAGATGTATACAAGTAACGGGTACGAAGATCCTAAATTAATCTGATCATGAATGAAATAAATTTCCTTTTCTCGCAGAACTATGCGGGACGGATGGATGAAGGTCATTTGCATGAGTAATTGATGTATATTATGAATCAAATCAGTGGAATCAGCCTGCAAAACAACCATGAATAAACTCTCTTATACCTCTCTTCGTCCAACCGTATGAATTCCGAGGCCTATGATTCACAATTGTAAGGAAACAAAAGCTGCAGGTCTTGGGTATATTCAGGCGTGATCTTTTCGTGATGTTTTTGTGTTCTCCGCAAATGCAGGCTAGGCGTCAGTATTTTAATACTGCAGAACATGCTCACATCTATATGGTAGGGTAGTCGTGAAACCGTTCAATATATAGTCTCCCGCTTTTTCGTTAGATATTGGGATCAAAATATATATTGAATTGCTATTTTATCGGACATTTGTGACGAGCAATGCATATTCCAGCGCTTACATTACTTGTATGTAACTATAATCTGAAGGCTAGAGGGAATTCTTCGTAATAATAATTATATGAAAGTTCTGACGGTAGTGTATGACATATATTAAAAAGGTACATAACACCATGTCTGTGCTACTGGATGGTTTTGTTTTGTGTTTGTTTTGGTTTTCCTTGAGTTTATAAATCTTGTTGACAACACGCAGCTAATATTTTGTATAAAATTGTCCCGTGAATGTATAGTATGTTTGGAACGGTTGAAGATATCACAAAAATTATTTCAACTTACCCATAATTGTATAAAAAATACTTGGTTTTCTTTTGCTAAGTACCAGGATGCATATTTAGTCCGCCATGATAAATAAAGGATATTTCCGAAGAATTAACGTGGACAGAAATAAGACAATAAAGTGTCTGCTTTGTCAGATGAAAAAAAAAATAAAGTTTTAACAAAACGAACATACATAAAATAGCGGCAACTACCTAAAATTCATATTGCGATAAAAACATAACAATCATATTTGTTGTGTGAGTTGGTAAACATCATGCGTACTCAGTTTTAGGTCTGGATTACCTGCAGCTTAATCCCGAAACTCTATCTTTAGGATAGCATTGTATATTATATTTTGATCCAGTATCTCATATCCTTTTTTAGCTTTCCAGGCTAATGTATTTCGGATTGGTTTGAATGATATTAACTGGGTGGTGTATTGTTATGCTAATGTGTGGCATATTTAATGCTCGTGGCGCCCTGTGTAAACAAAGCCTTTGTTCATATGATGAATACAAACTACAACAATATCAGTGTTCTTGTAAAACTTCCTCGTGCATTAATCGGGATACCTATGTGTATTTAACACCAGCACAAAGGGCAGCCATCAGTTGAATGCTTCTAATGGGGACAACATGTGCAGCTTCCTGTGTGTATCAGTTTTTCTGACTTTCATAGGCTCCTGCGTGACCTCATACAAGTGTAAGATTTCAGGTTAGTCAATCCTGTAAACAGAAAGTTTTTACCTTATAATTCAGCGGAACTGTTTCCGCGCTGTGCACGTCCGCAAAATGTATCTTCGGGGAAAGTTTGGTGTTAGTGGGACATACATCGACTGCCTATTGACTGGAAATACTTTCTTGGGACCACGCCAGTTCGAAACAAGGTACTTTTCTGCAAAATAAACGCCTAATTAATCACCAGCTATGTGAGGTTGTCCTATGAAGGTCGTTTTTTGAATCTTTCAGTAAGAAATATAGAGGACAGATCTTATTCAGTACCGGGGTTCAGCTAAACGAACTTTGCAAGATGTTTTCTGAGATTCCGGACGGCCCTGCTAACCGTCAATAATATCGGTCTCTGTCAAAGAGTTTTACATTAATAATCATATCAGCTGTTTTCGATTATTGATCAAATATCCCACTGACCCGATTGTAGCTTCCAAGGCTTTATATCCACATACGATGTTCAGTATTAAAATTAAAAAAAAGTACAGCTTTGTCGTAACTACAGAAGAAAGAATATTATGAAAAAGCCGATTTAAAAAATATAACTAGTTCTCAAAAGGTGTCAGGTATAGTCATATATTATTTAAAGTTATGCATTAAAGTAACTGACAGTTAACATTTTAAATATGTTATTCAGACTTTTCTACTATTTGTGTTACACAAATTTAAAATCGATGTCATAATAAAATCATCATACATATAATTATTACTATAAATTTAAGAAACATTCCTTGGACGGTTTTGATGTTCATGATAAAAAAATTATAGATACCAATTAAAAAAACTGACGTATAAAGTTTGTTAAAGTTTGTCGTGTTATCCTATTTACCCTCGTTGAATCTTGATTTATATTATTGTGTTACTTCTTCAAACATGAACTATAACAGTGCAAGTTCTCACATACTATTGTTTCTTATTCACAAACACTTACTTGTTGTTGTCACACTTCCGTCTATTCATATATGGGGACTTCAACATTCTACGGGACCGTTAATGTTTCATGCAGATGGCTTTGTGGCCCTAAAGAGCGATTTGTAGAGTTCGGGCAGATCATGTTGTCCCCTGTTACAATTAAGGGCACGATTTCGGATCCTTTCCTGATATAAATAGCCTCCCGTACTCTGTTTGCCTGCTATTTGTCTAACCATTGAGGCAATAATGCCCCAATGGAGAACATGGTTTTCGTGGTCAGCATTTTCCTCCAATACCGAGTTGTACAGATGTGAGCGAATGAGCGTACGCTTTGATCTAGTGCAGGGCAGGTTCTCTATATGTCCGGTGACTCTCCGTTGTTCTCTGACGCCTTTCCATGTCCAACGTCCTGCCAGTCACACCGACGTATGCCTTCCGACAGGTTTTGCATGGTATCCAATACACCATGCAAAATGTCCTTCAGGAGCGCTTCTCTCTGGGTTTAACTAAGGTTTGGCGGAGGGTGCACGCTCACTATATGAAGGTATTTCATTTATTGTGAAAAGTATTAATGACCGTATAGTTTACTGGAAGAATCATCGATAATCGTATATTCCTGGATCGACAGATATATCGAGGTATATCGACATGTTGCAATAGACATATATTTCTGTAACGTACATGCTTATATGTTCGTTACAGTGAACAGAGGTAAAGTAGAATGGAAATGGACCTAAACGTAAAGAATAAGCAATGTTATTGCTGGACAATATATGAGACTGTATAAAACTGTAAGTGCCAGTTCTTAAGTACACCGGAACAAAGGTAAAACAAACATGGAAGATTATTGGTCTTTTCATTTTCCGTAAACTCTCTTTGTCAGTGGATTCCTGGTTTCCATATTCATTTACTCCAAAAATGTTCTGAGTTTATTCTGTTACATTGCTTTTAATTTTAACGCAGGGAATGGAGCATTGTGTCTACATGATGACGTCGCATCTTGGGAGGATGCGAAGAATTTATGCGTTGAGCAAGGAGGCCACTTATACAGACCTGATGACGAAGAATTACGTAATGCAGCACGTGATCTAATCAACCAGACAGATCTAGCTTTTGCATGGACCGATGGCAGAAGCAAACCAATGTACTGGAACTGGATAAATGGTAAAGTTCTATATTTTTTATTACAATTATTAACAATTTTTGTTATAATTCTCAATTATAATATTTTAATTATATATATATATATGTATATATATATATATATATATATATATATATATATATATATATATATATATATATAGCTTCAGTGGCTTATATACACTTTACATAAAGGAGGCTAAACATTTATGAGGATTATTTATTAGAGATTGATCATATTAGGAGAAAAGGAGCAGAGGCCGTTCCACTACCAGGGCTGTTATCCTTCGAGTACAGAAGGACGTTATCTCCTCAAAAAGAGCTGCACTAACGTGATGAAGGCCTGGGATTGTAAAGATCATTGCCGTGATTACACGTTTTACTCCTTGGGTGAATGGGTAAGTCGACGGGTAGAGATTCTCTGTATATCTCCATTTGTTATGGATTATTCACATACTTTCATGAAAACTAAAGGCATATATATATATATATATATATATATATATATATATATATATATATATATATATAGTTATGTATATATATATATATATATTTATATATATATATATATATGTATAAAATATGCCCAGTGCCAAATCAAAATATACCAATCTATATTTAGATCTACAACATCAAAGACTCAACAGTGTACATCAACATCTTTCATAATTTACATTAACCATGTAGGAAAATTGCATGGAAAGCAGTATTACGTAGAACATGTCTGATGTTATTTTTATCCTGAGAATAGAGATTGAAACAGATTAATATAATACTGGTGTTTGCATGCATGGCAAAGGTCGGACACAAATTGCATAAATTATCTTTTTATATGTAAACGGAATAATGCACAGAAGATAAAAGCAACATTTGTATCTCTAAAAGACTAATATAATGCAATATTACCGTTTCGTCCTTTACCAATGCATGAATTCTGTCAGGTCCATTTAGTACTGCGGAGGCCATCAATGTCAACATAAAGAAATGGCACTTCCACCACAATGTCAAAGGATATATCATGCAAGATATCAGATGCTAAACCCCTTTCTCGTTAAACCATGTAATCGGAAACAGAAACAAAATTAACCAGATCCTCTACCAAAACATGAAAATATCAAATTCAATGTAACGTCTGGAATGGAATTTATTATTAAATTACCTATGATCTAGTATTATAATAGTTTGCAAATTCCTAAATAACAATTCTCTGATCCTGAAATGGCATCATCGTCCACAAAATCAATTTTACGTGTAAGCAACCGATTTTTCCCTCATGAAATATCCCAATAAAACCAAAAGATATCTTAAAATTACATTGATCACTGGTGTCCTGCGCTAAGTCTTCTCACTTACTCCTAAATGTAACAGGCCATAAAAATGTACAAAACAAGTTTCTGTTTCTTGAAATACGCTCATGCGCTCCGATGATCTATAAACTTATCTGGAACCTGATATTAGTCCCCGGGATACATCGATTTAATTGCAAAATTTTATCGTTAATCTTAGGTTTATTTTCCATTGTAGTATATTTTGGGACATTAGAAAATGGCAGTCTTAAGTTGCAAAGACGGTAGTTCTGCCCTGCAGCTAAAAAAAAAGCCAACCCCTGCCCATATATCGGTGATATGCCACAATCATGCCATGCTACCTGCGGATCACAATATTTCTGGAATGCCTTGGCAGATTTGGATGATCTTGGTATCTAGTTGTATGTTTTCCAGCATGGCCGACATGATAAGCATGATTTCATGGCCATCAGAGGTAAAATCAAGGCCAAAGGTCAAGGTCACGGTCACTTTGAGGCCTTAAAAGCAGATGATAACCTGTTTTTGCTCAAAATATCTCTCTATATATTTTTTTTATTTATTCCATTTTTAATGCTAATTTATCTAATTCTTAACCTTAGTATGTACATCTGCAGAGTTTCCATTTTGGTTTGGGACTACTTGACAGGGCGGTAGCACTCGCTTCCTATCATTTTTATTTTTGTATCCTGGTGTCACCCAGGCCCGGTGACTACCGCACCTGCGGGTCCTGGGTGTGTAATCATCTCCATTGCTGGGTCATAACACCGAGGAACGCACTCGTATGTGACTGATACACGGCTGTGGGGTAAAGCCTTCCCATTAAGCCTGCAGAGCGCTCACCCTGGGTGGGGACCGACCGTGAAAAACCTCACTGCCTCGGCTAATATTTGAACCCACGATCTCCCGGCTTTGAGTCCTGCGCTCTACCCCTGAGCCACAGAAGCCGGTTCTCCATATATTTTTTTATGTTGACACTATATCATAGTTTCAGTGGGAGATTGATTGAATGAGTTTCAGATAAAGTAGTTCTCAAAGCCAAGTAACGTGGTTTAAGGTCATGGTCATCAGGTATGCGAAACAACTTATAACATGTAACACATGTAACACTCCTGCGCACAATAAAACAGACACCTGTAACAAGGTATAAGAACCAACTGGTTCAGACAAAGTAACCATGGCTATGAAAGGTTTGGATGAAATCCTGCTATATTGCGAAGAGGACTTATTTCAATTATTTTAAATAATTTACATTTGGAAATGGAGTGATTGGCCTGATGCTACAAGTATACACCATTTTGTCAGTTTTATCATGTAAATTGTATCTCATGAGTATTTATTCAGTTTCAGTCAATCAAAATTGTTGAGAATCTAAGACATACAAGTTTCATAAATTTAAAGGGGGCCCATTCACCTATAAAGCATGTCTTATTAACACGAAGAATAGCTTCTTCCCTTCAAAATAAATGTGTACCTCCCAAAATATTGTCCTGAAATTGTTTGCTTACTCCTGTAAACAAATATTTAAAACAGTGGACCGGGCAGGATCACAAGTGGCAACATAATACATCGGTCGGGACCAGTCATGGGTCGAATACAGGAGAAATGTATTCGAATACGAATACGAATACAGCATGGTTACACGAATACGAATACGAATACAAATACTCCAAAACAGAAATGTATTCAAATACGAATTCAAATACAAATACAAATGTATTCATGAAGTATCATTTTTGTTTAATATTATTAACTGCAATCATCATATATTCACACTTGCAAAATGTATTTTAGTCCAAAATTAAAAATATTCATGTAATCCGCTGTGTATGCATTAATTTCTAAACCGCATAATGACGGAGTATTATATATTATGGTAGTTTGTTACACAAAATATATAAATGAATGTTCCTTTCATGGTTGGGGCCAGGTACTTGTACCTGTACCTGTACATTTACCTAGGTACACAATTCAGAGTACCTGTACCTGTATCTGGCTGTCATGAGTAGGAAGTACCTTGTACCTGTACCTGGAACCAAAGTTCCTGTACCTGGTATAAGGTACTCCAGGTACAAATTTGATACTGGTACTTGAAATGGACACCAGGCTTTGGTCAATTGCATGTACAAAGGTGTCACCCCTGACAGGGCAGTTAGCCATCTTAGGCAGGGGTAATTACAAAGCATTCATCCTTGCTGCCTTTGTAGCTAGCTACCTGGCTAGCAAGCTGGTCAACCTCCAGCCTCTTTAACAGGAAGTTCATTACAGCGTTATACTATCAGCACAATGTACAATAACCAACAAAGGATAGATTCAGGGGGTTGCCTACATGCATCATGTCTAAAGTTGGCTAGTATGTACATTGAACAGGGTCGGGGCCATTAACTTGTACCTGTATCTAGGTACACAATTCACAGTTATGTGAATAACAGGTTTACCAAGACACTGGCATGGACATCAGGTTTGGTCAAGTAAGGTAATGAGCTGTCATTCCTGTCAGGGCTGTTACCTAGACCACGCAGAGGTAATTACTAAGCTTTCAATACTTTGAACTTGGAGTGGACTTTGGCTAGTAGCATGCAGGCCTAGCTACCTCCAGCATCTACACAGGAAATTTATTGTGGCATTATCAGGCATAAAGGGAACAGAGCAAAGGATATGGACAGCGTTGCTTGTCCCATGTAGATAGCTGTTGATTAGTATGTATAAAAAACATTGGTGTAGGATAAATGTAGAAGTAAAGAGGGTCTGACTGATGGAGATGTACATACGCATGACAGAATAAACACATTAATATTAATTTAATATGAATAAAGTATAAAATGTCAAAATGTGTAAATAAGATTGTTAGTGTGCATGTGTTAAGTGGGTCCAAATCAATCACTATTGAAATAATGGGACATTTTTCCAAATGGAAAAACAACATTAATGTATACTGCACGTATTCATGAAAAGTATTCATGAATGTGAATACTTCAGCAATGTATTTGAAAACGAATACAAATACTTTTGTACTTTTGACAAATGTATTCGAATACGAATACGAATACTGAAAATACCTGTATTCGAATACAATGAATATGAATACTGAATATGAATACCCCATGTCTGGTCGGGACTCAACCACAACAACTGTCAATCGTGCGGTGCCCTGACTGACTGGGCCCCGAAAATGTAATACATGTTTCCGACGGCTGAAACATCGCGTGTTGAGGCTCACAATCGGGTTCCTGTCACGCGGTCTTGTTATGGTAAACAGACACACGTGGACTGTGTTCATAAGCACGCAGAGCCATTAAAAGGTGTCAAACATCCATTTGCATCAAGCAAAACTAAACTGATAGATTCATAAGTAACTGGATAAACGGCTTGAATTTATATTTAATATAAGTTAATTTATGTTCACACACTGGACATAGCAAGAGTCTATGGACAATTATTAAAACTGTAGACATAATTAGATCTTGCTTAAGCTCTGATTTGTTTAATCACATTTGAATTATTTTATTTTATTTAATACATATATAAAAAATGAAAAGTAATCTCATCTGTAAAACTAATACACATGTAAAAAATACCTCAAGGATAAGAACACCCAATAAGTTATACAAGAAGCAATCTGGAGATGTGGAAATAAAGGGATCTTTAATATAAATTTTGATTATTTACATAGTATCATGTGACATCTGTTATAGCCATGACTTTTGATATCATGAGTCAAACATAATGACATCTGTTATTAGTATTAGTCTGGGTAAAATCTTAAATTTTTGAGATATTTTATTTTTTTCTGAATTTTGCAAATAATATAATTAACAAATTGAAACACTTGGAAAATACCTGTAAATTTAGAATAATTTTTATATAATCAACTGGAGCCTTGTCTATCATTGATTTGATATCATTGATATCATCCCTAAAAGTATAGATCAATTTTATTGATTTTTTTTTATTATTGAGTTTGAATTGTAGCAATAACCAAAGGTTACTATTTGGTGTCCTATGGGCCATTCATGCAAGATCCATACAACATCAGTTAACTCATTAACTATTAATTCTCTTTTCCATTTTTTTAAAGTTGTTATTATAAACAATAAAAAATAATAATTGTTTATCGATATGTTGTTGACCAAAAAAACTACTAGAGGTAGCGGGTTTCGCATCTGGGGACAGACGTGGCCTGCCAAGAGCAAGCTACCTGCCCAGTATTCCCCGCTGGAAGCGTGTATAATTAGCCTGAAAGGTCAACAAGGATGACATGCAGGCGACTGAATAGGGCTGGTGAAAAATATTCAAAGGTTTTTACTCATCTGATGTAAGGAAATCCTCATCTTATAAACATCCACAATATAGTAGCAATGTTTACTCTTTGGACATAATTAGATGTACACTTTAATTATTTTAACACCTTGATGGATAAATCCATAATCCTAAATGTAGCAAAAGTCTTGAAAAAGAATGAATCACATATAGAAAATTACAATATTTATCTAGTTGACACATCATCCCTGGGGGGAGGGGGGGGGGGGGGGGTAGGGCAGAGCGGAAGCCCATCCAAGCTGAGCTAGGGCAGATGCCTGGATCCGGTTACATAACACAGCTGTATAAAGCCTCGGTCATAAACCGCTGCGTTCACCGCACACCGCAGTACCGCACGGTTTCGGGGACCGCAGGAATACTATAGCATCGGTCACAACCCGCTGCAGCCACCGCACATCGTAGATCACCGTTCGGTTTTTTAAACCGGAGGAATACTTATGCGGCCGACGTGCGGGAACGGCACGGTGTCTACCTCATTCCCACTGCCTTCACCCGGTAAAGTAAGCTAACCCTGCGGACGCCGCAAGATAACCTTGCGGAAGCCGCAAAGACCCTTTACGACAGCCGTAGGTACGCCGTACGTCTCTCGGGTAGCCGAGCAGGAGTTAAAAATCGCACGGGTATCCTACGACATCCGCACGTGTAATGTACGTTGCCCATACGGAGCCGTAGGTGGCTACCTGACGCACGGCCACCGCATCAACTTTAGCGCTTGCGCTTTTGTCAGTTACGGTCGTTGCGGAATCTATGCGGCCTTTGAAAAACGCACGGTTGCCGTGCGTCTTCAGCACGGAATAGCCCAAAACACTTGCCGTACGACGACGCCTGTATCCCGGTTGTGACCGAGGCTTAACTCAATGAATTGGGTGAGGTTGATGTAAAAAAAAGATGACATGGTCTTTGAAAATTGAAAACAATATACTTTTCTTAATCAATTCATTGAAATTTTTAATCAATTTCTTTGATATTTCAGATATTAAAAGGTTCAATAATCATGTGTATATGCTGTGAAAATGAAATCAACAGTGTTAAATGGAAAGAAGTGCCGTGATCGAAGTTGGGTAAAATTTAAGATAAAGGTTTAAAATTTATGCTAATAACCTAAATAATTGAAAAGAAATTGATCTAATTTCTAGTTTATAATTAAAACTAAGTTGTATATTGTTATGTGCATGGAATAGGCTCATTAGCTTAAATTATTATAGTATAGTGAGTTAATATATTACATGATTTGAACACTGCTCCAATTGTCACTATCACTCTCTTCTTCATAATTATTTTTATCGCTTATTTCATCATCCTCCATATCATTTTCCTCATGAAACAGGTTTGCATTTGCCGATATATGGTTTAGAAGTTTGACCCTGGAGATTTTCTGCTCAAGGACATAGGGGCAGGGGGGAAGGTTGGCGGGGTCAAAGGAACTGAGCTTGGACAGAGTTTGCTTTGCTTTTCTCTGCGGAATCTTGTTGAGAAGTAGTGTGTGCCGAAAACGGTTCATTTCTTTGCAGTTACTCCAAGTACCATAAAGGGCACAAAAGCACTTATTCATTGACTTAAAAACTGAAGCTGGTACTGTTTGAAAATCCCGAGAATAAGAAGAATTAATTTTATGTTTTGAAACTGGTTTCGAATATTTTAAGTGTATGTTCATTCCGCAAGTGAACAAGAGAATCTCTTCTTAATTAATCAGATAAGCATACTCAAACTCGTCTGTATTATCAATCAATGGATCAACCTAACCCTATAAGTTGTTTTGTATAACTGATGACCTTGCCCTTGAACTAAGTAACTATGCTTTATGAACACCTTTATCAAAACCTCAATCAATCAATCTTCCACAGAAACTGTGAGATTGTGTCAAATAAATAATATATATAGAGATTTCGTGCAAGAAGAGGATAACATCTGCCTTTAAGGCCTCAAAGTGACCTTGACCTTAACCTTTCACGCTGATTTTGACCTCAAATGGCCGTGAAACCATGCTTATCATGTCGGTAATCCTTAAAACATTACAACTAGATACCAAGATCATCCAAATCTGCCAAGGCCTTCCAGAAATATTGTGATCCGAAGGTTGCATGGCATGATTGTGGCAAATCACCGATATAGCGGGAGGGGTTGTTTTTTTTTTCAGCTGAAGGGCAGTACTACCGTCTGTGCAACTTAAGACTGCCATTTTCTAATGTCTCAAAGTATACTACAACGGAAATTAAACCTAAGATTAACGATAAAATTTTGCAATTAAATCGATGTATCCCGGGGACTATATCCCTTGATGGCTCTACAGATTAATGTTAAAATACAAAATCGATCCCCGATATATGTAATTACTATTTTTTACAAATCAAGAATTTAAGAAGAGAGCATTGTTGCTGCGGCAACAACTTTGCTACAAAGGATCGCGAGGACAAGTGTAATAGCTATTGGTGCAATGAAAAGTTTCTGTGCTCGAAGAAGAAGGACGTCAACTCCGTATATAATACTAAAACAGTTTATGGTGAGTTGAACAAACATCAAAGCATGGTTATGCGCAAAAATCCTTAATCTCTTTATTTAATTGAACTTTCTAAAATTAATAGCTTAATTTTGAGAAAGTTTGCTATTCAGTTTGGACCAGGCAATACTAACTGAAGGTTATTAATTTAATCGATTGATTGCTCAGCAGGACGAACAATTCTATATGTGATTATTGCTATTTTATACAACACTGTCTATATATGGATATAATACAAGTCCTATGCCGTAAGAGTGGAAATTTATGCTTATACACCACGTTATTTCAGCGGTGATGCACTTGCATTTGCAGAATCATATAACTTTTATCTTATCTGTAAAATATGTATATTTATTTGGAGAGAATTAATAAAATATGAGGTCGTGGTTCTGTTTATCTAAGAGAATTAGAAACAGAAATATATATTAATAGCTGGGTTTAATATGTACTAAATAACGTATGGCTGTATATTTCGTCAAAGATCGGCTGATATACTATGACGTCTGATAACATATATGTATTATATGTTAGTAAAAATCATAAAATGAAACCATACTACGGAATGAGCACATGCAGTTGTTTCTGGATTTGGATAAATGAGTGATGTGTTAAAGATTGTGGTTTTGAAACATTTAACCTCAAATATCACTGGTATGTGAGGTTACAGTGCCAATCAGTCTACATTATTTGTTACAGTCGGTAACCTGTGGGCACCGGGATATCCAAGAGGGGTTTTGAGTCAGCACCAGTGTGTCGTGGTGGACAACCTCCCCTTGCATGGTTTGAGACTAAAAAGTGTACCATGTACAAGTCGTATTAGCCTCTACTTTCCCATGTGTGTTTTAGGTAAGGGTTTTGAGTAGAAGGGCACAAGAAAAACCTTTAAAATTGTATTATTTTTATTTTATAACAGCACTGAGGAATCATGATGTCTAAGTTTTCATTTGGGGGAAAGGTTGACGGCTATGAGAGAAAAGTGATATATATTTTGGTAGCTACATCTGGAAATCAAAAATTTATAAGCACACTCGAAAATCACAGTGCACAGAAAATTTGTGTACAGTCCTGGCACCTTACTTTGTTTAATAAGAAATATATATAGAATACATTTTCTTTTCACATAGAATAAATACAAACAAAAAAATAAAATACCTATAACCAGGAAACATAAATCGCTGGAACAATAGTCACAGAACTCTAAAGGCTAACATCAACTCGACCCTTTAAAATATTGTATCAGGAGAAAAATCCAGAGTGAATAAATTTAATCTTCAGGTATAACCATATGCTTCAAATAAAATAAACCAGGCTCTAATCCAAATTTGTAAATACAGTCGCAATTTTTTTATTAACTAGTTTTGCCAAAACCATTTCTTTTTTGTACAGACAGCAGCACTGCGGGTGACATTTCAGATGTACCATTTTCTTGTGCAGATTTAACCTTTTCCTTGTGTCACAGTGACTGAAAGTCTCACAAATGGAGTGGGCCACCATAATGTCAATAAAAGCAACTGCTCAGCTGCCAGAAAATGCGATGTCGATATATAAAAACAGCAAGCGTAATACTGTAATGATACACCAATTATCCTAAGCGAGAACTGATGTCCCCGATCCGCATGCGCGATCTCGGTTGATATTGCTATACTTGATGAATAGGAGGGATCTAAGGTTTGCCACATCATTGGTGTATCTCGAGTGATCATTAAGCCTTGACTATATAACAATGCTTAAACCATATCAGGTTTATTTCATTCAACCTCCTAGTAGGAGGGAAGGCGTACAGGGGTTGATGACTTTATTTTTGTAATATATTTTGTAATAGTTTTGTCAATATTCGGGTCAAACATTTTGTTGGACTTGGTGTAAGCAACAAGGGAAAGGCAAGAACAGGTTTATCTTTCGAGCCCGCTCAACGACTGTAAACATCTAGGTGTTAGGCCAAAATAAAAAAAGGGTAGAGTTCTCAGGCAGTTTTTTTTTTTTGCAGGAATCAGTGCGGGCGGGCGGTATGATATTTTTTATTTTTTGTATGTTTCTATAAAATAGTCACATGATCAAGGAAAAGCATTAAGAAAAACAGATCGTTTTGCTGAAAAGGTAAAAGTACTCATTAACTGTACTATTTTATCTTCTTAAAAGATAAAATAAAAATTGTTTTTATGCAGGGTTAAAATTGACGTGGGCGGTGCCTGTGAACCATACCTTTTATTTTTTTGGCTTTATTATATATATATATATATATATATATATATATATATATATATATATCGTCTCCGATGAACATATATAATTTCGACATATTTCAGTCATGTGTATAGATGTATGAATTGAATAGAGATACGTTTAATTCTCATATTCTTTTCAGATAAGAAAGATTCTTGTTGGGAAACGGAAGTTGAGACTGAAAATCAAAACAAATGTCTCATGTTCTTGAATAAAACATCTGACTGGGAAGTAGCTGTGACTGGATGTGCTCAGCTAGACAAGTCCCGAGGATCTCACCTTGCATCTACTCTTAACATGTTAAAAACAATGGAGAGTAAAATCAGCACTCCGGCCTGGGTGTCAGCCACTAGCCGAGTGTGGGTCTGGGATAAAGGTTATTTTTTTTTCCTAATATTTCTTGAATAACGCATGACTGTCTTTTTGGACATTCCATATCGTATTATTACGCATTAGTTCCCATATGAAGTGTTAGAAATTCCATCAAAGTCCCTTCATAACTGTTAATCTTCATAACTAATAATGATGCTAAGAGACAAACAGGGATATAAACAGTCAGATAAATAGACCAACGCCGGCAATAACTTTCCTGACGGACGTTATAATTACAACATGAAGACGGTAGTTCAAGATGCTGATGGTCTAAGACGGCTCCGCTGGACTAATAATTCGGGACAGGTATTAAAAAGACACCCTATTCGGCATTTATGGGGTTACATGATCTAACGAAGCTCCTGTTACGTCACTGTGTATGTGGGTGTATGAATATATGCATGTGAGAATCAAGCATACAGTATGATGTTAGGCTGGGTATTGTTCATATGAGTAAATATAGTCTTGTATTAGTATATGCCATGGAATATAATGATTTGCACTTTTCTGGATTAGCTAGACGAAAATAACTTCTGCTTCTGTTAATCATGAACAAATTTTAGGCAGAGGTAATTGATACAATGTAGGTGCCGTCTTCAGAGGCATTTTCAATATAATCCTGGCCTGATATGACAATAACATTCGTTAGTCATTTCATTATTTCATCAATAATTATTACACAATGACAAATAAAACACAAACGCTGGATCCCGCATCACTCAATCAAATACTTAATAAGATTATCTAAACTAATGGATGGTGGTCCTTTATAAAACCTACAAACGCATCCCCATCAGTGGATATTAAACATTAAAATTTATTGTAAGGAAAAGCATATTCATGGTGCATAGTGACTCCCTGCTCCCAAGCATTTATGTTTCCAAACTAAAGTTGAGCAAATTAAAGGGACATAATTAGGAGCTAAATTATGGCTGTTCTTTCACACTATCAGTACAGGTTTGCTTTATACAAATTTCCCAGCAAAACCGTGCCAGTATACAGTCTCAGTTCCTCACATGCGGCTGTTTAACACCTTGTTATGGCTCTTCGTGTTGGTAAACACAGCCTGTTTACTATAACAAGGCCGTGTGACCGGAGGTCCGATTAAGAGGGGCAACACGCTGTGTTTCAGCGGGCAGAAACATGAATTACATTTTTGGGCCCAGTCAGACCAGGCGTCTCCTGATTGACACAGGTTTTGGCTCAGCGATGCACACGGCCACACGCGTTGTGTTTATGTTGACACCTGTCATCTCGCCCGGTCCACTGTTTTTAACATTTGTGCACAGGAGAAAGCAAACGCTTTCAGGGCAATATTTTGACAGGTACAGATTTATTTTAAAGGGAAGAAGCTATTTTTCATGTTAAGTCAACATGCTTTATAGGTGATTGGGCCCCTTTAAATGGATGGCCTTCTAGGTTATATCTGACTCAATTTTTCCTCATATTCATTTCGCATAAATTTTCTTTACGCTCGCATGTGTATTTACTTAATGATTAAATATCAGGTGTCTCCACGGAGGATGAAGTGTCGGGAGATAACTGGGAAACTGGAGACAGCCGGCTCCCCACGGAGGGACGATGTTTACAGATAAACAAGGAAGGAAAATGGATATCAGCTGACTGTAACAACACTCAGGCATATCTCTGTAAACATCGTATGTAACCCTTTATGTACATGTCAATAATATTGTTGTTATAATTACACAGGGGAACTTGTTTACCATGCTCACCCTCTGGTACATTACTTATCTCTATCAGCATCAAATGGGTCAACGTAACTTATATTTCGTGGTTATATGGTTAATTGTGATCCAAAAACAGAGTTCATATGCAGTGAATATTTGAAACACTGACTAAATTCCAAAAATACGAGACCCTGTTCCCATTAAATTGCCCATACCAATTTTGATACTTAAATACATGGGACGGATATATCCAAGAAGTAATAGATGGATGAATGTATTTGCCTTTTTTTCTCAGTATCCTTTCTCCTCTGAGACATATTCTATCATGAAATTAACTGTCGTGATCTACCAACAGGTAGCCCTAATCGGAGAACGGACTCGCCTATGCAAGGCTAATCTAAAACGATATGATATTTTCCCTAGGCATGGTGTAGGACCTCTTTTGTGCTTTGTTCCTATGTAATATAATAGTATACGATCCTTATCATGGATGATGATTCCCAGGCTGTCATCTGGAACAATATGATAAATATATCATGTGTGTGATGGTGTGTCAGTGTGTGTTTGTGTGTGTACCAAATACAAGGCCTTATGCCGTAAAAGCAATACCCTAAAATTAACAGGTTCCTCATAGGATATTAGGATATTGCGTTATATATATATATATATATATATATATATATATATATATATATATCTTATTTAAGCCTTGTTCTGTAATTTACTTATATCTATAATGTGTATGTTGTCAGAATTAATGGTGGCTTGTGGCCAAATCCAAAGTAAAGAGCACCCATATGAGCCATTGAAAATAAAAATCCCGATAATTCCAGACTGATTTTTTTTTTTCTGTCTGGTATCCTCGTGCTACTTACACAACAGTCTCTGCTTGGGAACTGCCTGAGCATATGTGATTGTGACAAGTAATATTTGTTTTATATCCATCTTGTCTGACCCTATTTCAGTATACACAACATTTTACAGCTTTAATGTTCTCCAACCCACTCACTACAACGAACACCAAAGACTGGAGTTCAACGGAAAGAGAAGAGGTCAAGGCCACAAAAGGTCAGCAGGTTATGTAATTTGCGAATTTGCTACTCGAAATCAATGAGTTTGCCTCATTCGTAAATAACACTCCTCATTTGTTTCCCCTGTCATAAATTTCTGTTTCAATTGTAGAGTCTGTTCCACCACCACTTTTTAATAGGAATTTGATGATTATTCTAAAACTATCGATATCGTAGGCTTGTGTAGCCCTTGGTAATACAAAGTTTATTGTAACATGGTTGTCTTTTTACACTCAAAGGAAAGAAAAACACATCATTTTTGGCCAGGGGACATATATTTGGTATTTTAAGGGGCGTGCATGTTCTTAAAATTATAAATTATTCACAGTATACATGTTAATACCTTTCTTGACCGCTTTTATTTTCATCTGCTTTACATATATGTTCAATAAATTGCAATTTTTAAAGGGCTGAGTGTCATAACAACACTCCCTGCAAAGCTAACCTCAAACTACGTTCAAACAGTTGACGGCACTACAATCACGCTTACAACAAATGGTTCGCATCAAGGTAATATTCATGGTCGCCTAATGAAACATTTGTATAATCACCTCCGCTAAGCCTAGCGTTGGGGGTAATGTTTTTGACAACGGCTTTTTGTCCGTTTAACTGTTAGCACGATAACTCAAAAGTTCTCAACGGAGTTTTTTTTCAGGTTTGGGTGATCTATGTATAATTAACCCCGGAATGCGCTCTAGTGTTTTAAAGGGGGGGGGGGGGGAGGGGGTCTATTTGTTTACACAGACAGGTGACGATATGGCCATATTTAGAGTGCGAGTCGTAACGTCATGTAGGATAATGATGTTACTCCATGTTTACGTGCCGTCTTCCTAGAAGGTTCAATTAAATCAACGTACAGCATGGGGGCCACGACTGTTGTTCGTTGTTTTTTATATTCCAGGGACCTGTTGCAATACCCCTGTTATTATATGCTTGTATTTTAAAGGATAAATGTGTATGATGTACCTGAATGTTGAATGATAAATGTTTATGATATACATCTGTACCTTCATATTAAATTCTAAATGTTTATGATTTACGAGAATGTTAAATGATTAATGTCTACACCTATGATGAATATTTAAAATAAAAATATTATATCCGTTTCTGTTACCTATGAAGCGTTACCAGTTAACCGTATTACACCCAGTATACGACCGGCTGATGATCCCCCACTAAAAACAATTCTTTCTCTCGGAGTATTCGGCCTCGTTCTCGTCGCAGGAATCGGCATTGCACTTTTGATATATATCAGGTAGGTTTTGCAATGAGCAAAGTTGGTTGTTGGTAGGATAACCGCTTATATATAGTACTCCTTAGTTAAGAATACTTGCTGATGTGTTATTGTGTAGGTCGCAATTGTCAGACGTTTTAACCATTGAGATATTCTAATAACCAAATTAATAGCAAAAACAAAGCATGTCATAGCAACGTTATTGTTTTTGGGATCAATATAATTGAAGGCATTTTCACTTTCACATGGCAAGATATTTAGAATTTTGTTACAGTCAAACATGAATTATTAGACAAAATGTTTTCAGGATTTTGAGATCGATATAGAGAAATATTTGTATAAGTAATATTGAATGTTGGTATTTTATCAAAAATATACTATGAACGCCTCTTTCTTTTTGCCCTTACGGCCTACTCACAAAAAACGTGGTTTCAAACTTATGCTTAATTGTTATAAATAGTTGTGTATTGCCATTTATTTGAATAAATATAAATACTTGTTAAATTTGGATCTTGTTTGCCGGCACCATAAATAATATTCATGCTGATGCATTGAAACGTGTAAGTGCCAATGTAATGTATTAAAACAGGAGAAAGAAGTGTCATTCTTACAAAGAAAAATACGCGGGGCTGCACAGGGACAGAGCTCCTGATGTAATCGCCCTGTCAGAGTACGATAATGTCGACCAAATATTTGAAGGTGAAGGTCATGTAAGAGGGAACGCTGCCTCGACAGGTCAGAGTAATGCCACTGACAGTGTGTATGAAGCTGCTGTTCCAGTTGGCCCAACATGTCATCAGGAAGATTTGTATCAAAACGCTACAGGACATAAAGTACCAAAACCTGGTCCAGGAAGTTTTAGTTTGTACGAGGATGTGTCAGATAAAGGGAACACAAACAGTGAACGCAGCCAGCTCTACGCGCAGCCGGACCGTTCCAAGAAAAACAGAAACCGGAATTCAAGGGAAAGTGTAGACGAAGATAAGAATAAAATAGTAGATAATTGTTTATATCAATCCAAGGATGATGATTTTACTAGACACAGCCTGACCTCCCATAATGACGCTTTACATCAGAGAGGATTTGCACCTAGTGACCTCGATAGGCCCGCGGGGCGCGAGGTCCTGATTACTAATGATGTTTATGAATCCGCCAGTCCTGAAAACTATGAAATGGAATTGGTGCAAAATCAAATCTACGAAACAGTCGGCAAGGACACAGACGCTGCTGAAACATACGAGGAAGTCACTCTAAAGAGCAGTAAAATGTTATGAGATCCACATGCGCCGTGCTCAAAGAACATATGACATTATTGAGTTGAACAATTTAAACACATAAGCATGTGACTGAAGAAAATATGTTTGCAAATGTGAAGTATTTATTTCTACATGCATATTATACTGCCATCTGCTGATACATAAATGTACTAATCTCAATGTAAAGAGTTTCAAATATTAAAATAAAAGATTTTGATGTTACTGTAAGAAATATGATGCGGGAGCTATTGGATTTAACTTCAGCATGCAATTATCTACGCACAATGCCATCTGGTGACATATAATTACACTTATCTTTTTGTAATAAATTCCATATATTTAAAACAAGCCTGCCTCCCCTTTCCTATACTGCGATTGATGGTATTATGTATTCTTGGATAGTATTCTTCCGGGACGGAATAGGATCGTCAGATGAAAAGCGAGAAAATGGTAACATCTGGAATATTATTTAAACATTAATGTTTTAAAATAAGTTTATAAACTCTTTATAACACACTGATAAAAATAAAATATCAAGAACCTACTGCTCTTTCATATTGGCAAAATATGTATGATATATCTAATGAACAATTCAGTTTATATATTAGTCACCCCAACAGATACCACTACTCTACAAAATCCCAGGATTTTCATTTCACGTTCCTCCACCGGATAATCCCATTTAGAGAGAAATTTTACAAAATGAAACTAGTAGATAGTAAGGCCCTGCGTGGGGTGGGTTTTGACCCGCAGCTCGCGGGTGCCGCGGTCCACCGCGGGCCCCCGCATAGGAATCTTTGCCGGGCGGGGCGGGCTACCTCTTAGAAAATGCGGGGCGGGGCGGGCCGAAATGAAGTCTGTGCGGGGCGGGGCGGGCTGCGGATTGATGATCTGGCAGTTCAGTTAAACATGAATATAAAATTATACTTTAAAAAAACTATCATATGAAGAAATTGGTATTTTTGTATAAAATGTTTTCAGGTGTCGTAAAAATAGTAATATGAGAAGAAAATTTTGAAAAAATTTAATTTATTCCTCTTAACCCCTTACACTGACTAACAGTTTTAACAACACTATGCAAATGTGACTTTTCTAGGTATAACGTCAATTCGTTATACAACATAGATGATGCATACTTAACCTGAAATCTAGACTTATAACAATTGTCGTTGCAATGGGAGCTGGTCATAACTTAATATAAAGTTACCTGGCCTGATGTTGTATATGGACAGTACTCCTCTACTTGTGTCATGTCTCACATATCATATAATATGGCTGGGAGTGAAGCAAGGGCTTGATTACCTTTGATCTTGTAACAGACATTGTTGCTACAGCTGGCTCTGTAGGTGACTCAATTGACCTGGAACTGCACAAAGACTAAGGTGGACTCCTTATCTAATTGTAACTCCATGTGCTCTCTAATTGTAACTGACATTGACCACTGGCTGGTCAAATCCCTGTTTGGTCACAGCATAATGTGTTGATGATTGCTTTATGAAACAAGGCTATAACCATGTCTAGATCTCAATGAACATCCTGAACCTAAAGCCACATCGGTTAGATTACCCCTTTACTCCCTTGACCTGATTTGTCTCAGTTTCAACTTATTAGCGGATTATGACTGAAAAAAATTTAACCAGCAACACATCTCAGTAGTTTGATGGCTTGTGATTAGCCAATTCTATTCTAAAGGGTAACTTTGGGTAAACTTGCTTTGAAGAAGTCTAATTTTTTTCTTTACTTTTTTTTATATGACCAATTAGAAACAGACACAATAAATCAAAGCTTTGTTTATTTCCCCTGTAAAGTATGAAAACATATTTAAGGTGTGTTAAATTATTTTGTATATATTTCATGAATTATGGTTTGAATTATTGCAAAAACGTATTCAAATTAATTTTTCATTCCAATCATCAAACATTTCATATATATAAATAATAAGCGTGTCTTATATATGTAAAATATCTTGATCTGTAAACCTTTGGATCCGAAAACTATTTTTAATTATTTTGCGGGCTAGACTGCGGACCTGAAACTTGAAAAATGCGGGGCAGGGCGGGTGCAGGCTGAAAAAAAATTTTGCGGGGCGGGTGCGGGCTGAAAGAATCATAGTAATTGCGGGGCGGGGCAGGCTGAATTTATTTCTTTGATTGCGGGGCGGGCTTCGGACTGACATGGCATGATACGGGGCGGGTGGGGGTTCAATTTTTCAGCCGCGCAGGGCCCTAGTAGATAGTCCTGAATGTGATGATTGTTATAGAAGTATTGATTCTCTGGAGCACAGGTTCTTCTTCTGTCGATTTACATTACGGTTTTGGTATGAATTTAATTACTTTTGGAACGGCTTTAGTGAGAGTCGGATCTCGATAACAATTAGACAAGTGATTTTCGGTGACCATGAAAAAATGAATAGAAGGAACCGGGAGCTTTTTAATTATTTGATTATACAAGGGAAACTTTGTTTACATCGACAAATATATTTAAATGCGGAAATATCTTTCCTGCGTTTTCTAAACCATACTTTAATAGATTTAGAAAACAAAATATCCCTAATGAGGCGAAGAGGCGAGGAAAATGCATACATTGATCAGTGGAAGTGGTTGCGTGATACTATAAAAGAATTGTACACTTGATACACTATTTTTTGTATAATCTTTGTTGTGTTACTTATCACATATTAAATGTTTTGTAGGTCATGGCGCCAGGAGATATTATCTAAATACGAAGGCATAGTAATACTGATATTGCATATTAATCTTATTGGATAAACATACTCTTTTTAAGGTTCTGACATGGGTATGCGTGGTTTATATTATTTTCAAGTGCAACACCTGAAGAGCGCTTTTTGTTGACTAATTTCATGATCAGTTCAGACCAGTTGTATATTTTTGTGGCTTTACGTTACATTTTTTCTTCTTCTTTGTGTCGATGATGAAAACGAATAGAAATAATAAATGTACCTGTGGTCTGAGACATAAGGAAAAGAGAATGTTTTGAAAAAAAATATTAACTAGTATTCCCGAATATCGCCCACTCTTGGTAAATAAATAAACATACGTCAAACCTTCACCTCATACTCATAAAATATTGCAAAAGTTAACGGTCCGATAAAAGGATTTCTAAGTATGAGCCATCTGTATCTTTTCTTCTATAGTACCCATGCCCGTCGTGTTATGATTTAGAAGTAGAAATCTTCACTTTCGTACGTCCACGATTTTTTTTTTAAATATCTTAATCCCACCTACGTTAATGGTATTTTGATCTTAAATCGTATGCTCTCTTACCATTCTTTATACACAGAATAAATGTATTTCATAGATATAACTCGCAAGAAGCTCTTTTATTGAAGCACTGTATGTATACCCCAGACCATTCAGTCCTAAAACAAATAATTAAGTGACTAGGTGAGAAAGGGGACACGGACACAGTCTCGGCAGCTAGTCTGCCACATCACTTATATAGCCGAGGAGGTTTTATGTTTTAGCTGGCTAGATGACTGTTTTAATCAGTAACCCTAATATAAAACTTTCAACATACAGTATAGGATTTGTTTATTATTTTCTGTAATTTTAAACAGTATGGTTATAAATAATTACTTAATAAAACCACACTAAAACTATAATATTAAACTATAAAACCATTACTAATATTATTAATGTTAACAGTCTGAACTCCATGAAACCTTATGCGCTTAATCATTTTTCAAATATGGAAAGGAAGGTCTCTCATACCTTTTTGTGCCCATATATTTGAAGTCTTGATACATGAATAAATTAACGCATTTTGCACCCTTTACATCAAAACTTTTCATTGGGCAAACTCCGTTCTGGACTGGGATGGAAAACAAGCCCTGGAAACTGACTGGAGTGTAAGCAGCCCAAAGTTAATGTAATGGACACACAGACATTAAGATATGTTTTTTCGTCATTGGTCCACAGGGAAACTCCGAGGTGTCTCGATGGGCCAATCATCCAATGGGCACCTTATTGAAATTGGTCCACGTTCACAATTTGTTAGTCCCATAATCTCTTCAATCAGTGATTAAGACACGATTTAATACGTTTTCAGCTTCAAAAGCACCCAAACCAGCCCGTTCGATAACCCCATAAAGTGATAATATGCCACAGAAGAATCCCTGATGATCAAATACAATAAACACTACATGTAATAGTGTTTTGTCTGTTTTAAAATGACCGCTGATGGTACACAGCTTGCTTGATTTTTTTTCCACTGAGGCCGCATTCAGTTGTTTTCCCATTATCTCAGTTATGCCCAGTGTTCTACACGAACATATGCGTCTTGTGTACATGCAGTGTTATACACTAACACAAGCGCCTCCGTGTGTCAGCAAGGGGAGATAATGAACAAACCTTGATCCGCTGCCCCACGTGAGCCATCCTTATCTCTGTATATATTTATCATTGCGTACACGGAGCTGATATCGATTCAGTGAACCAAGTCCATACAAGTTAAAGCTGGAGAGCTGGTAACACCCACTCCAGTAACAAACCCAGATGTTCGGCACGGAATGGCGGTGCCGTTGAGCGGTCGGGTTGCTATAGTGATCGGTGGAGCCCGAGGGATTGGCCGGGCGTACTGTGAAGCGCTACTAGAGAACGGGGCGCAAGTAGGCGATTCAAATTATATGATACTTTACCGCTTAGTAAAAAGTATTATTGACGGTTAATATGAATAATTTGCCGGCAGAGTCGCCGGGCAGAGGAATAGGAAAGAAACCCAAAAACTAAACAAAACGTGTACTCAAATACACCACGTTTCCCATAGAACTTCAAATTATCAACAAATCTTTCATTTTACACAAGTGTATTCATTAGATTTCACTTTAAATACCTTAAGCTTTACAGGGTTTTAAATTTATTTCAAATTTGAATAATCGGAGGGTTTCCCTGACATTTCCAACACCGTGCGTTACACTCGTCGACAATACACTTGTTAAAGCTAAAATTACCATTACATTCGAGAAAAAAAGGTTTGTTTATATGCTTACCTTCCCTGTCTCTCATAACAAAACAGCAAATTTATGTTTTGTTCAAATATTCAGTTCTGTCTAGCAAAACATTCTGCATTTTCCATCCTATCAGTGAACTATATACAATCTCTACTAGGAATCATAACTTATAGATTGTCGTGAGCTAAAAAGCAAATTACTTTATACAGGTAATTAACGATTCATACATCTCCTGCTTAGTCCTACATATTCTATAAACTGTTCGTGTTTATGTGCACAGTACGTCTGCGTACGATTACCGCTCGTACATTATGTTCGAAGTTGTGTTTTGTTTTCATTTCCCCCGCCAGGAGGGTATGCGTTGGTTGGCGTTTTTGGGTGTTTGTGTGTTCATGATCCGAGTCCAGGAAGGACTCTTAATAATATTCACTTAGTTCTGTCATTTATGCCAGAAAGAACTTGGGTGGGAGCATGGGCCGAATAAGTGAATGCAAACACGTGTGGGGAAACTTCTGCACGAATGAAACTTGGAATACAGGCCACATAAGATAATGCAAACACCTTTTAGGGAGCATCTCACAAGAAACGGACCGGTCATATTCCTGAGATTGCATATCTCTAGGTAAATTGTCCCCTTTTTATCTCAACCAGGTGGTGTTTGGTGACATCCTAGAGGAGGAGAGCCGAGCAACCGAATCTGAGCTCCAGAAAAACTTTGGCCGTGATCGTACGGTCTTCCGGAAGTGTGACGTGTGCAGCGAGTATGATGTAGAAGGTGACAGAATCACCCTAAATATCATTTAATTGGATCAGAAATGGTGAAGATAATTAAAAATTTGTTTTGTGTCAACAAGTTGGGTAAGCTTAATCTCTGAGCTAAAGAGAAAATGAAAGGAGTACGTAATTTTTTAAATATGTTAATAAGTACCTTGTCATTTATAAATGACATCACAGACACAGTTACACAAAAGACAAAAAATGATGCAATAAATAACTCTGTGATAACTAAAACAAGGGGTAATATTTTCCAATTACAACTATATCCAGTTGTATTATTTATTTCAGCCCTGTTTACACTAGCCGAAGAGAAGTTCGGATCCGTAAGTTTGGTAGTGAATAATGTCGGGATACTAAACGAGTCGGCATGGCAGCGATGTATCGACGTGAACGTGGTGAGATGTCCTACTGATAATTGTTCTTCAATATATATCAGAATCCTCTAAAGCGTCCTGTATGGCATGTCATTCAGGGGCCGGGTAGGGTATGAACACTAAAATGAAGATTAATCTGGACTGTTCTTTGAAAGTGATGCCAAAAATATATCTATCGGAAATCGAGTCTTTTCATAATATTAACATTACAATGCTAACAATTATTCATGGAAACAATTCACTACTGATGCAAAACTCTCACACTATTGACACCAGGGGATATATATCTGAATTCCTAGAGTAATAGGGAACAACAATTTGTGATACATAAAAAGATTGATTATAACGAAGTTGTATAATATAAATTAGGAGAAAACATATGAGTGTGATGCAATGAGATTTTTACCTTCATAAGTGTGTTAGCAAAATCCCAGGAATGAATATATATATATATATATATATATGTATATATATATATATATATATATATATATATATATATCATGCCACTCTTCATGTACCCGGTCTGGAAATCTCGAATACAGGGACAGGCTTTATCCTATAATATGAACCGACCCTGTAGATTATAATGGATTAAAGCGTGCTTGACCTGAACGTATCTACCCAGTTGCATTGTCATTACTGACAACATTTGAATCTCGATCCCTTCTCTCCTCCCTTGTTATGGCGGCGTATATTACTGACTAATCCCATCTTCGTTTTAGCCAAGTGATTGTGTTGCAAAATGTTATGGCCATAACAAATATTAATGGATGAGCACATAATATATTCGTACAGCTTAAACAAAACTAGAACAGTTGTCACCAAGCAAACACATGCACAAGTTTGTTATTATTTACAATGCCGCATCACGAATACTACACCGCCAAAATAGATTAACAATGGTGGCAAAATATTGAATATTCAACTGGCAAATACTTTCTGTTGGTTATATTTGGAATGGACGATACCAGTACATGCTCTAGATTTGCTCCATAAACTTAATAGCTCTTTTTCGGCGTAAAGGCGTGCTTTGCGAATGAATGTTGCATGAGTACTGTTCTGACTGATTACCAGATATCGTGCTACGACAATGGACGAAGATGTCTTACATTTTTACACCCTGTTAAAAGATGACAACACCAAGCATTTTCCCAATATGAACCACTTATTGCTTTTATATTTATTTTTTGTCCCTATGTCACTGAACAGTTAACCATTTATTTAATCTGCAACAAATATCACGACATCCAAGCTTCTTGTCCTATAAGGCCTGGCAGCGGAGACGAACTTCAGGGAATGTTCCATGTCGCTCTGCAAATTACATTCTTGGTGATAGGATCCGTCATTCAATTGACGCCGAAAAACATCGATGTACCCACACATGAATTATATTACCCTCAATTGAATATGCAGAACGTTTCTGAAGAAACTATTCTTACCACAGGACGTATGACAATTAAACTTGATATACATTATGTGTTCTATTGTGTCAGGGAGGCGCCGTCAGGGTTACTAACATCACCCTACAGCATTTGAGTAAAGAACATGGCGGTTCTGGTGGTGACCTTGTTCATACGGCGTCTAAATCAGGTCCGGTAAATATTATTTTCAGTACGACAACTTTATATAACATTAATATATTTAATATTATATTAACATATGTGAAAGCGTGTACCTTAATGAATCTGGTAACGTTAACTGTTAAAGTGCAGATCTAGAGGGCTACGTTAGGTAAACATGGCCTTGTTGAATGCATGTTACAAGGAAGCACATATGATTCGTGTAAGAAAAGGTTGTCTTTTTTATTTTGAAATGGTGTGATTGGGTGAAATAGTAAACGTGACCAAGCAGCCATTTCAAACAATTTTATTGGTCTTACAAACCGCTTCTTGTCGGGGGTTCACAGTATAAACCGGCAGCTTTGTATTGTATCTATACAGGTTTCATGGCAGAATCTTGGGGTCCAGTGTACTGTGCTACAAAACACGCTGTGGTCGGTCTTGTACGGAGCTGGGCGGTATGGTTGGTTTTATTCTAAAATAATAATTATTATGACTTAGGGCCATGCAGTAGAATGTTTCTTCTCAATAACACATTTGGGAAATTCCAATAACACAAATAACCTCTCCCCGGTTTATTATTGCTTTTAATGTAGACTATACATACATGTGAATGTGATTTAAAGCTTCCCTTCTAGAATATGTCATCCTCTTAGGCTAAGCACATTATTCTGATGAAAAAAAAATTACATGTTGTTTTTCATTTGTTGATATACCAAAGCTATGCAAGCAGTAAATTTTATTTCCAGCTACATGTCACATTTTTACATCACACTTTACATTTAACCGAGTTATGGCATGACATATTACACAGTTATTAGGACCTCGCATATATTTCTTCTGATTTGGGCACATATAAATAATGATGACTAACATGATTATCTGATTATATAGTCAAACCTTGTGTACAACATATTTTTATTGTATATTATTTCACATCTTAAACACAGATCTATAGAAATAAGTAAGAAATGGGTGTTATCCTTTATCAACAAACGGTAAAAGTAAAAAATAAATAAAATGTATATATTTACTAATGTAATGTAATGCGAAAAGGATATATTTAGAAAATCATGTCACAGTTTATCTTCTGTACGCTGACCCACTGTCTTTCTCCTAGACTCCAGTAAACTACAACATGACTGGTGTTCGGGTGAGCTGCATCTGTCCTACAACAATAAATACTCCTTTTCTTGAAAATGTCAAACCAGGGTACACCAGACACGCCGAAACGTCCATAAAGTTTTTGGAGACTGTGGACAAAATACCGTATGTATAATACCGGGCTGATTATATATTTCGAAAATGTCATTTCTTCCAAATACTATTTCATTTATAACCTATGATATATGTGCAATCAAAAGCATAACTTGATCTGGATCACAATGTATAGCAAAATGTATTCTTAAGGGATTAGGACTCACAGCAGGCCGGCTGGTAACTGTTTTCCCTAAAAGAGGCGGAATGTAGCCACCCATTTGAAAATATAATTATCAAGTAGTCATGGATTTGGAATGGTGTTTCAGTATAAATAGAAATAAAGCAAAGCTAAAGGTTGCCAAATTATAACTTACTTGAACTAATTAGACATTAAGTTATTAATTAGATTTAATTCCATTCGCAGACCATCAGACGTCGGTAAAGCACTCATTCAACTACTTGGTGACGACATCGGTGGAGGAGCGGTGCTACGGGTCTCGAGAGCATTTGGTTTGGATTATGTGGAATTCCAGGAACATCCAGTCCAATGAAGGTTATCAGGCCATGATTAAGAAAATGTCACATTGAGCCAAAGCAGCCCTTCCGGTTCAGCATATGCAACTAAATATGACATTGATAACTGCATGAAGAAAAATGGGTACCTCAATTGGCTTTGTGTGTTGTTTTTGTCATTGTAATATTAATTTCGTTGTTGTTTCAATTTCATATGGAGAGACTCCGTTCAGGTAGCAAATATATTCCTTTCACTCAAAAGAAATAATATAATTTTCAAAACTTATTACGTTCGCATAATGGAAAATATGAATCCATATATGCATATAATAGGGTTAACAGACAAGAATATTAATATACTCTGAAAGTGTCAACATGTCAAATAATAAATATAAGCTTATTGAAAATCTATATGGTAAAAGTGTGTTTTCTATGAGGTAGCCAATATTGAAAAGACAGCTTATGTATAATATGGCTCCGAAATGCGATATAACTGCCCAATAGTCCGTACAAGTTTTTAGTGAATAATTAGATAAACATCAGTATCCGTGTGATATCCCAGATATCCTATCTAAGTTAGCATATGCTGTATAAAAAGAACACTTTTGAATCCTGTATATAAAACTTACAGCAAGGTGATTTATTCTACAAGCTGGAGAGAGCCGCATGAAATTTTCATTTAAAGCATACAATAATAAAAATGAAGCATATTTCCCATATTAGTTTTTATAAGCCAACTGGCAAATACTGTAGAAATTGCAAAATACTATTTTCTCAATTAGAGAATCAGTATCTTTATAATATTTCATATTAACAGGTGTCATTGATATAATTACCCCTCTTCCTGTTGTACCTGTCGTCCCACCAGTAAATAATCCATTGTTGATTAAATGAATAATACAGAAGGTTGGGGAGGTGCAAATACCAATAATGGAAAATTATATGAAAGAAAATGTCAATCTACTCTCATAAAATCATTTTGGTGTAAACAAAGGAAATATTCCGAGAAAGAAATCAGCACGTTTACTTTTATGTTTATCACTGATGCAGTAAAGGTAAAGGCTCGGGCAGAATGCACTTCCAAAAATATATCTTTAAACATACGAAATCCATTGAATAATTTATCAAAATATCCATGTAATTTATATGGCTTTCAGTTATATGGCAGAATATATATTGTTATTTTCATGCCGACTCCATCCAGAATCTTCTGTTCTTCCTCTGGCCTATGTAATCAGAGCTGAAATAAAGAATAACATTTAATTAAACTATATTACGCTGTATTTGGTATTACCCCTAGGTACTAATAGGACCGGGTGGTGTGTTAATAGCCTTTTTTCAAGGATATCGTGCCTAAATAATTTCGAACAAATATGAATTAATTAAATTTTAGGCTTTTATGAGATTATTGTTTTGTTTTGTTCTGTTCAATAACTGTACAGACAAATTTGCCCATTATAAGTCTGTAGATTGATCATGCTATACTCCATCTACGATTCCTTGCACACATATTAAACAAATCTATTAGCATAAAACTGCTTCTCTATGGGCGTTTTGAGCTGTTCCTTCTGGATATTGACGACAGTGGCATCATCGAGAAAGAGGAGGTCTCAGGTCAAAGCTGTCCTCGCCCTGGCCTCGCTTTCAGACGAGCCAAGCTTGAGAATTTGCCATATAACCTGGTGTAAATGTCTTTGAGTCTCAGCAGCGGTGGGGGGGGGGGGGGGAGGGGGATATGACGATCAAAAAGATTGTAGGGACAACCATTCAGCTCAACGTGACTCATATTTATATATATGTATATATATTAATGGATGGTATTCCTGGCGCTTGTACATACTGCTTCCACGGCTATGCAAGAAAGGCAGTTCCCCGTATTTTTCTTATGTTTGTATTCTGCTGTTAGCATGCACTATATTACAATGGAACCGGTCAATATACCAAATGCGATGTCACAACCGTGTACGGAATTTAAATTCTAAGGAGGCTTCTTTCAGGCTTTGTCCTTAAGGGGGAACATGACACTTTAAACTACCAATGGAATTTCTTAGATAGTTTGCACATGATATCTACAAGACATAATTTGTAAAATTATGAAATGAAATCTGGGGGTCAATGTGCTTGTTTTTGCAGTATATGAAGTTGAAAATTGACACTTGTGGTGGGTTTTTATATGATATTATAACTAAGGGGGAAGCAAAAGTTACATATTTTAGAAAACTGACCAATGTATTTTTCATAATATTCTAAATAAAAATGCAGAATTAGATATCAATCTTATTTATAGACAAAAATGTGTATATCAATGGGTTAAATTTTAAAATATTAGGCCAAAATATGAAAAATTTGGACATTATTAGTTCAGGAAAAACCCATAAGGTGGCGCTGGCAGTTTTGAGCCAGAGAGCAAGTCTACACATGAATGGCTTCTGGCGTCAACAATATATGATCAGCTTTTAAAATGCCCATATAAAAAGAAATATAAATATCAGCACTAAAAAACTATGGGTATATACTAAATATCTCTTCAGAATTACACCATCAGTGTCACTTACAATAATATGGTGATATTTATGCTCTTTTTTGTCATCTACTTGTAACTGTCAAAACTGACAGTTGACAACAGAGCCGTTGGCATATTCCTGCACTTGAGCCTCTTCTGGTGATATTCTGGTGAAATTATCTTTGTAAAACTTTGATACTATTTGAAAATATAATTAAATAAAGCAGTCACACTGAGCATTCCTACAATAATTGTTCATCGTAGTTACTTTTCTCAAATGATGCCCTGAAGCGATGACGTTGTTCATGACAACAAAAGTCACAAACGGCAAAATATGTAGCCTCGTGTTAATATAATTAAACCAGATATTTTTAATTTGCAGTGTCATCAGTAGGGGGCGCCAGTAAAGTGTCATGTTCCCCCTTAAAGGATGGACCTTGCAAAAATCGTACAAGAATTAGTTTTAATATTATCTCATGCCTTCTGGATAGAAGTCAAAGTAAATAATTGTAGATTAAGCTGTTATTAATGGATCAGGAAAAAATATTTTTAAAAAGCATTATCTGTTAATGGTATATATAGTATAAATATGAAAATAGGAAATTTTAGATTTCGCAACTATTATGAAGGTATCTTTGCAAACAACATAGTAAAACAAAACCTACTTTTACACTTTTTAAATGTGATAGCAGATGGCCGTGTAAACAGAGGTTCTTTTTAAAAAGGTTGCAGCAGCTCCATTAAAAATTTCTTTGGTCACATCTGAATGGGTAGTTTAACAACCAAAATATGAAACGTTCTTTTAAAGGCAACCATGACCCCTCTAAACACAGTTCGCTCGAATTAGTGAAAGAGAAAACGTTCGGTGTATTTACTTTTCGTCTTAAATTCATATAATTATTGCTTATCTGGGGTTAACGAAACGCATTTCATATGATACCGATTTTTAAATTTAATTTATTTTGGTGGAGGTAACTGCCTCCGTTTTAATGCTACCTCAACTGAGCAGGCACTTCTGCAACATTCCACTCTACTTAACAAGGCAGCAGAACACACGGTTTGTCTAATTTTAGCCTCTCATTGTATGTACTGTACCTGACCCTCCGTTCGTAATCGTTCTTATTGCCTTTTTTCATACCACCAAGAAATCCCGAAATGGGCACCCATTTGTGATCGAAACACGGCTAGCTGTACGGCTGGGCCTTTAACCTTAAGAGCGCTCAGCCTATGTTGGGTCCGACCAAGACCATTCTCACATGTGCATCCTCAGCTGATTTTCAAATTCACGATCTCCCGACTTTGAGCCCTATGCTAAACCCCAGACAACAATAGCCGGTTTCACAAAAAAACATTCTCAACTGTCTAATGTAACACATGTTTTGATAAGCAAGTGATCGGCCTACTGCCAAGTCCGACAACCATGGCAGAGCATCTGTTCTATGTATCAGGTAGTTGCCTTTGAGATAGGTACGTGATCACCTGAAACATATTTCCTCAATTGCTGTCGGACTTGCTTGCGTGGCTATTATATGATAAAATCGGAAACGTATCGTGTATCATGTATTTAATCAAACTTTATACTAATGCTCAAAACAGACCCCTCCAATGTATTGTAGGGCCACCGGGAATACATGCCTCTAATGTCAGACTTCATCATCATCATTTTGATATATTTCAAGAAATCACCTGTTTACCTTTCAAGCGAGCATGCTAAAAAATAATTATTCCTTAAAGTCCTTACCCAAGCTAATTTAATGGGCCTTCATTGCATGATTTATTACATTGAACACCACATTCTTGGCTTCCGGTTTGAAAGCCCACACACCGTAACGTACTCTTGTGCGTACGAATCTGCTGAGTGCGCACGCCTATGAATAGCAATGAACAATAAGGGCCGGTGGTTACATGTAGTGTCACCTTGTAACTAACAGAAACACCATGGCAGTACCATTATAAAACAAAACCCAGATTAAGCAATATTTTACGGTATGTCTCGTTCTACTCACAAATCTAAGCCGGCAGACACGGCGATTCATACATACATTAACACATTTGGTTCTAGACACGAATGCCGTATTGTCCACTGTTTCCTTAAAGTAATCTAGGTTTCTAAAACAGGTCGCCAATCTGTATGCATATTTCATACAGAACAGTCCCACAAATAGTGTCAATATCAACCACAAAGCCAAGGTAAGGTCTAATAAAACAAATCATAGGCCCCTGTCCCGATTCATGCAGATTATATTGGATTTAAGCGTCCTGGACCTGAATGTAGCGACGCGGTTGCGCATTGCAATAACTGTAAACAACATATGTCTCTCGAGCCCTTGATTCTCTCTTCTGGTGAGGTTGAACTATTCTGAATAATCCCTCCATTGAAATGATCACATTGTTTATTTATCCTCAATAATACTGTACACAGATGCATCACGTTATATCACAAGGCATCAGTATATTAAAACGCAGCGTCATCGATATTACATCGCAAAAATAGATTCATGGGTTTAGTAAATATAATAAGTTTGACCGACAAATACTTTGTCGAAACATGTCGACACAAAGCCTCTTTCTAATTCTTGTCTGATGCATGTAGTTCCTTAATGCACCTAATCGTTAATATATATTACTGGTTTTCCATAAATGAAATGTCTCTTCAAAATGTCTAAACATAGCTTCAATTTGAAATATCATTACAGAAATTGTTGTGCCGTGGGTGTTACTAGACTAAGCCTTCCAAATTTTCTTACAATACAAAATTACCATATATGTCACTTATAACAGTGCACACAGGATGGAACTAATATACAAAATCCTGAAAAATGTGCAATACGTTAGAAAATGATGTGATGTTAAGCAACAGAGTTCCATATATAGGTTTGCTGATATAAATACATTGACAGACAGACCCATTAAAGACAGCTATGTTGCTCCTGAACAATGGTTCGTTTCTACTTAGATGTTTTGTTTGATACCACTGTCCCTTTTATCCACCAGTATTTTGTCCTAAACGTCGTCCACCAATTAATGGTTGATTAGGTTTAAAATATAATATATCAGCCAGTCTGCTTATGAAAAAATTGAAATAACCTCCCAAGGTACGTTAGATCTACCATTATTTGACAGACAAATATCTTTTAAACCAGATTGTATTTGGTAATATTCTAGAGGATGAGAACTGTGCAATCGAATCTGAACTCCAGAAAAAAACATTGACCAGAATATTGTGGTTTCCGGAAGTATGGCGTTTTCCGGCGAATTATGCAAAGAGCGTAACAGATGCACCTTACAGATGATTGAAAGTAACATTTACATATATTATTTACCTTCAGGCAGCAATATAGTTCCAGTTCACACTTTTTAATTAACAGTCAACCACCTATCCCGTTTATCTAGATAAATAAAAACCTTTATTAATGTCTAAGTTATCAAGATCTCCAATTATCCTCTTTTATTTTTAATTTCTTTTCATGCGCTAATTTTTGCAATTATATGGGGTCCGATGCAAGCAATACTTTTAAGATAAATGTTAGATTTTTAAAAATTATTTTAAAATTAAATTGCAGGTAATATCCGGCAAATTTGAAAAGTTTTAGGTATCAATCAAGATTGAGCTTAAAATCTCCTATGGAGATAAGTATTTTATGCCCTCTTTAAAGTCGCAAATGAATCAGGCACTTTGGGTTTAATGGTAGATATAATCCGTTTTGTTACCTGTTAAAGATCTGTTTACTCTAGCCATGGAGAGGTTCGGGATATTTAGTGTTACGATAAATAATATGGGGGCAAGGCCTGAGTCGGCATGGCAACGATTTGTCAATGTGAGTGTGGTTAAAATCGATCTTCCCAGAATCCCGTATGCTGCCTTCATTCTCTTGCTGCTCCAAATGATCATGTTCATTTAGGGACTCGGCAAGGTATTCTGTTTTGATTAATTAAAAGTAAAATCCTTACATAAATAATGTCTTACCTAAATATCCTAAGTCCCCGGTGATCTAATTTCTTAGCATTCCAATGTTCCCTTATGCGACAATGTCATTTTCATTAGTCGCGGATGAAGTGCACTCAGATTAATAGTATGAGCTAGGGCGGTTAACATTAAAAAGTGTTATCTTTTAGAAAATGCTATGCTATGCTGTAAATTGCATATGTGAATATTTTAATCAAGATATGTTTCATTTCAAGACAATTTCATATCCAAGTTCTCGTATGAGTTTGAAAATTGGTGGCCTTGACCTAGGTCTTCAAGGTGAAATAAGCTGAACACTTCCTTATTGTATTTAGTGTTTCTTGTGAAAAGTTGTTTCAACCAAGTTCTCGAAAAAGGTTTGAAAAACTGATGACTTTGGCCTTCATCTTCAAGACAATGTCAACTGATACAAAGGTTTTTTTTTTCAAATTAACCGAAACGGGTTTTTTTGTGAGCAACCTAACTTTTAAACCTCTTAATCATATTTCTCGCAAATTTTGATATATCAATTATTTCAACCAAAAGTTATGAGGAATTTAAAAAAAACAGGTGATATCGACCTTCATCTTCGAGGGCTAATCATCAGAATCAGGGAGGGTGTTATAGCTAAAATTAGTTGAATATCAATAATTTAGCTTCTAGTCTTTACTCCTATAGAATAGTATTTGCCTGAGGGTTTCTTGCGTCTGTATATAATAATGAAATAAGGAAAACGACTTATCACCTATTTATAACGCAGTGCGACCAAGTATCTGTGATAAGCACTACGCATGTGATTTTCTAGTAACAGTTGGCCACTTACAAAACACTCTGAAGGAGTGTTTATATTCTGAAAGGTTTAGACAGAATTCACCACATGCTTACGTGTATAGTTAAGGTTCTACTTAAATGTTAACATAGAGATACGTATTTTGTCTGAAATGTTAATCCCAAACAAAAATACGTTTAAAATAAGTTTTAAAATACATTTCGCATTTTGTTATACAATTGTCGGCTTTCATAAATACATAGTCTAAACAAGTGCGGTCCACATCTGGGTACGGTGTATAGCAAATGTGTTTTACAGAATAAAAATGTACATATGTAGCTACTTTACTATTTGCGTACTTGACCATTGAAATGTTTACATTTGGACTTTTAAGTAACAGGGTTCTTTATATCTCTAGAGTTCATTATCAAGATTAGAGTACAGAGAAAAGCACAATGTTCCATTCGCACTGGATAAAAAAATACCCCTACCTACCTACCTACCTACCTACCTACTAGAGACAGAAGACCTACTATAAAATTCCATTGAATATCTTAAATCCTGTTCAGAGATACACTGTACAGAGAAAGGCTAAAAAGCAGACAAATAATTAAGGATAAATATTATAATCGTCAAGATGAATTTCTTGAGATAACGCACCATGTGACGAAAGATTCTTAACTTATATATCATGACTGTTTCATTAACAACAGCTTAGAGTAGCAAGAGAAACTTTACACTCGTTGACTCCACCTGGTAAGAATAATTTGTGACTAAAGTTTGTTAAAATTATGAGCAAATTGTACTCACTAGCTTCCTATAATGTCCCATTGGCTATAATTGTCATTTTCAGTTTACTAAGTTTAATTATGAGACTCGTGGCTTCTCTTAGAGAATCTGGTAGGTCATTCTGACGGAACAACATTGAATGCCCGATTTTTTTTTACAACGGACGACTTAGTAAAGTTTATGATCAGTAAGGTCTTAGCTCCTGAACGAAGGCTTCTTGATAGGATGAACCTTAGACATTATTCAAAAGTTCATATAAACTGTCATATTTTACCTTTGATGCTGCCTCGAACAACAGCAAGATTATACACCAAATGATAGAAAGCACCACATAGCTCGCTTAAAAACAAATTTAACACAAGTTTAATTAAGAAAATTCTCAATAAGATTATCAAATAAGTTCTTATTCTATAATTTTGGTCTATTATTTTCCCAAACAAAAGGTAAACTAGGCACAGAGCATATAAATTATTTAAATAGAACACATAAAACCAAAAGAAAATATATTGACATGTAAACAACCTCAACCATTCAGAAATGTTCTGATTGTCGGTCAGATAGATTGTTGTAACAGTCTGCATCCACCGTCTACCGCATTTTCCTATTATATACTGATTAACAAGTCTATAGTTCTGACAATTCCTTTCACGGTTGCCTCTAGTGAGAACACTAGAGTTAAAACAAATATAACAAGAGTAAACAGGAGTAACTTTTTATTGTAACCGTCCTGATATTATTCAAAGATCCAGGTAAACTAAAAAAACAAGATAATATAATATTATAATTTCACACGAGTAAACGTTTACCTTTCGTCAAGAGCAATTAAAATTTATAATCTTCACAAAATATAGCAGGGAGTTATGGAAAATATACATTAGAGTTTTAATTAACGCGTGATCGAGAAAATCATACGTGATTGTAGTTATGTTTTTTTTTATTTTGTCACATTAAGATGGCAATCAGTGCCAATTGTCAGTACTTGCATTATGTTGGTCCGAGGGCATACGCGTAAGACCACATCCAGTGAAACCTAATGTTAAAAATAAACATATCCTGGATAATCACTGGATCAGAGTACAAGAATATAAATTGAGTGATATTCGGAAATACCTTCTGTGACATTGGAGGATATATATTAATGTATGTTTTAAGTTGTATAACTATAAATATTTGACAAACCTTACTATTAGCAATACATATTTGAAGCTTAATTTAGAGTAGAGGACAACTACCCCCACCCCCATCCCCGGGAAAACCACCCAGCAGAAACGTAAGCTCAGACTATTACACGCCGGAAGAATCCCCCCGGAAAATGATTACTGTGGCTTACAGTAAGCTGACACTTATTTATGCTTGCTGTACATAACGGATCATGGAAACGTCACGGTTAAACATGTATATTCATTAGCTCCTGTTATACTTCCTTGTATGAGATTTGTATCTACATTTTTCAGTGCAAAACACCAACACAGGACCAGGCACGTGAGTATCAAGGATGTTTCCTGTGTAGACCAGCATGCCGCTGTATTTGTGTCTCTGTATGTGGAGCTCTATTGTACTGACCGGTGGATTCGTGGCCAACCATAAATGTAGGAGCATAGGTTGGTATTCATTTAGTTATAACTAATATCTCAACCTTTTACATATTAACTACCGTTATATGCTGATGTTATTTATGATATCTCAAGCACTGTCCAATGTCCATGTTGATATCGTAATAGGTTATAAGTAAACCTAACATCGAAAAAGGTCAAGTCTCACTCATTTAGTGCTGAAAATTTGGAAAAAACTCCCCTCTTGCCCTCTTGCGTTACTGATCAATATCATCTGCTATGAAGACGGCATGGCCAGTTTGTTCTGGATATAACTTGCGCCATGTAAAACATGTTGTTGTCATGTTGCATGAGTAGTCATGTAACAAGATTTCATAGCAAGTGATATCTCAGCTAAAACTCTACTCCAATTCAGAATGATCTCTAAAATCAACTCTGAAACAAACAGATTCCCTCCCTCCAAATGAATCTGAAGTACGAATGAGAGCCAGCCGCGATTGTGGTCAGCTCTGTTTGTTGTTCATACATAGCAGGCTGCTTCTAGTTAGGAATCACGGTGGTTGGTGAGCAATTCTACAACATACTCATATGTCAAACAGCGTGTTTTGGTAGTACCATAGCATCATCAAAAGTGATGTCCCAATAATTACGTACTGTTTACCAAGTGTGATCACGGTTCTAACTTGCCTGTAGCATGTACGCAGTCACCCGAAACTTGTTAGGTAGTTTGCGTTACAACCCTATCTTTTTAACGTTTAAATATTTTGCTAATTTGCTACAAATTAAATTCCCAATTTATACTGATTTGCGAAGAAATTCGAAGTGCTCTATAGCAGTAAAATGAGAAAAGCGCGAAAATTCAGACGCGCAAAATTAACCACAGTATTAAAAGAAAAGAAATAAAATGCCAGGAACTCGAAATAATCAGTGTGTGTGTGGGCAAAATATTAAAGAGGTGTAAAAGTATTGAAATTGAAAAATCCTTAAGAATAACTTTTTCGTAAGATATGAATAGAACAGTATTCTTCACTAACAAAAGAAAACTAGGAAAAGATGAAGAGGCATGGTTAATGGAATTAATCATTTAAATTTTAATAAAATCATTTTTATTGAATCTTTTAATGTGATATCCATAATTTTGAAACTTCAGGAATTGGAGGTCTTTGCCTATATGATGACGATAGAAATTGGCCTGATGGAAAGACATATTGTCAAGCTAAAGGCGGCGATTTGTATTACGACTATGATAAAGCGTCACGCGACAGTGCACGAGTTCTCATTAGTCGGTTCAAGATAGAACGTGCTTGGATCGGTGCTCGAAGTACACCAATGTATTGGAACTGGATTGATGGTAAGAGTGAGTATAGCTTGTTCCGGTCACGGGTGGTTAGTGTTAACTAATTTATATGTGATCTGTTCAATGCCAGCATTCATACTTTTTCACCAATAAAAATGTCAATTTCCTCCAAAACAATGTATCACCAATTCTAACCCAGGGCATAGCAATTAAAAGATGAATTACCAGAATATATCAGTAACTATTTCAAATGAAGCAGACTCTGGTGCAAAATCGACTACTAATACAGTGGGAGATTTTATTAATCAAACAGAAATATGTGAGCAGGCAAGCAACATGTGTCATTGTTTAACTAACTGTAAATATGACAGGCAATCCACTGGTGACATGATTAGATGTTGCCTATGCCTTAAATGGTTCCATTAAGACTGTGTCGATATCGCAGATGAACAAATAAATTATTATTTGGAACTGCTACACCTGCTGAAGCATCCCATCACTACTGTCACAGTTAAACAGTGAACTTCAGTTTCTTAAAACTGAAAACCATCATATAAGGGAACAAATAACTGAAATTCTAAAGTTACAGCAAACAAATGCTATGCTTGCACAGAAACTCGCAATGAGCAATGAAGAATGTCCCTCATTGCGTAAACTTCTGCTAGCTAAACACACCACAGATACGTCGCATTCGACTTTGTGTCTGACGCAAATGCCGATATTTACATCATTCTTGATCTCAGGTTGTCTCCAAGTCGAGGTCGAAGATTTCAGGTAGTAGACTGAGATCCTCGTGTGCACCAGATAGCTCACAGAAAACTAGACCTCAGCACAATTGCCCTAGTGAAATCCATTCGAAAGAAAATCATAAGTTCTTCAACAGTACTGAAAACAAATCACTGCGCCCTGATCATAAATTACCATCTATGGCACAGAATACTTGCCTGAATCTTCAAAGAATAAACGTTCTTCTAGACAGTGTCTGGTTATTGGTGATTCAATGGTTAGAAATTCAGGAACATTACTTTCTCAGCGACTACCAAACATGAAGACAAAAGAACTCAGCTACTGCACCAGTGGACTAAAACTAGAGAAAGCCAAAGACCATATCACAGGAGCATCCAGAAACCTTAAGAAGGGTGATAACCTACTGCTGCAGATTGGAACAAATAATCTGCCCACTGACGATTCGAGGATTCTCCTTGACAAATACAAAAATATCATAGACTCTTTTGCCAATTCTCAATGCAACTACCACATTATTGTGTCAGCTATTCCTTACCAGTTTGGTGTCCATAAGGTAGAAATCAATCAAAGAATTAAGGGTATTAATGCTAGATCAGAAACAGAGTGTTCAAAACTAGAGAACGTATCCTTTATTCAATGCTGCCTTGACCTGTCTAGAAATAATTTCAGCAAAGTTGGAATCCAATTTTCATATTCAGGGATGGATAATCACTTTTGTTGACCAACTTGATAGTGCAATAAGGGATTTAATAATTACTCACATTTTACAAAGGAGCAGGTAATTCAGTTAAGCTAGGGGTTCGACAGCTAGTTACACCTAGCTGTCACACATCTACAGAGAGAATTGAGAATATGTCTTTAAACAAAAGTTTCTCTGATTCAACTATATCAGCTGATACCCATTTTGAGCCCTCAAGCCTGTTTTCCTATGCGGCGTCTATACCAAACGATACAACTCTTGTTTTTGAAAGCAAATCTCTCTCTAATTCTTTTACATCGCATGATGCATCGTCTGAGTCAGAATGTGATAACATATGGAAAGAAATAAAGAGAATGAAAGGGATCAAATTAGTTCATCTAAACCTAAGAAGCTTAATTAACAAATTTGATGAAATTTTGGATTTATTCCTAAACCCTGAAATACATTTTATATCGTTAAATGAGACATGGTTAGATAGCTCAATTTGTAATAAGAGTATAAACATTCCAGGGTATGCACTTTTTCGTCATGATCGAAATAGATATGGAGGAGGAGTAGCGCTCTATGTTTGTAACTTTTTATTTGCCGTCCTCTTGGACAACGTTGCAGAAAATATAGAAGTTATTTTTGCTAAGGTTAAATGTTAAAAAAGAAACGCCACCATTTTATCTCTTTATCGTTCACCTTCAGCTTCTTTAAACTTTATTGACAACCTGATATCCTGTATAAATATTTCATTATCTTATGATTTTCCACTATTAATTTTTGGTGATTTCAACCTTGATATATCAAATAATTCATCAAAATCTAACGTTTTAACTGAGCAATTGTATGACCTCTTACAATTACATCAGTTAGTACAAGAACCAACAAGGGTAACCCCAACATCTTCTAGTATCACTGACCTGATTTTCACTCATGTTCCAGAATACCCCTCGACCACTGGAGTCGTACCTGTAACAATAAGTGATCACTATATGCCGTTCACCGTTTTCACTTTCAAAACCCATGCACAACCGGGTGATACTATAAAAAAGAGATATTCCAAGAAGTTTGACATACTGTCCTTTCGTCGAGGTTTGTTTTTATCACCAGCACTTAACTCTATAAGAACTTTAAGCATTAATGATTTGGATGAATTATGGAATATATGGAAAGAAGACTTTAAAGAATTTGTCAGAAACATGCACCTATAAGAGTAATAAATATCTCAAATAAAAAGCGTCCATGGATGACAAGTGATATCTTAAAACTTATTAGACACAGAAATAAAACGCATAAACTTGCATGTAAAAATAAATCCCAACCTCTTTTATATAAATACAGGGCATTACGAAATTTCATTCGCACAAAAATAAGGTATGCAGAAAGAAATTATATTTATAAAACTTATCGATATGAATAAGGGTTATACAAGTCAAATGTGGAAAGCACAGAAATTTATTTTACCAAACAAATTGAACAATCGACCGTCGACAAACGAAATTACACCAAATAAGTTTAATCAGTATTTTAGCCAAATAGGCGAATCTTTAGCAAAATGATTTCCAGATTCAGCTGAATATCTGGTTAATAAGCCTACTTCTCTTACAAACGATCGCTTTTCTTTCAGGGAATTGTGAAGTTTTTAATGAAATTATTAAATAGTTCTAAATTAGACTTAATTAACATGGATACTCGCCTTATTCGTGCAGCGTCTGATCTGATTGCACCTAGTCTCGCATACCTGTAAAATAAATCCCTTTCATCCAGACAACTGCCATCTGATTGGAAAAAGGCCAAGATTACACCTATCTATAAAGGAAAAGGAAAATGCAGTGAAATGACAAATTATCGCCCTATTTCAATAATCCCTCATGTTGCTAAACTTCTTGAGAAAATAGTAAAAGATCAAATAATGAAATTCGTCATAGGTCATGACCTTATCTCGTATAATCAGCATGCATATTTACCAAACAAATCAACTTCAAGTGTCCTTCATACTTTATTGATGACATTTATTCACATATGGGCAGAAGAGATATCATCGCTGCTTGCTATCTCGATCTAACCAAAGGTTTTGACACAATAAATCATCCTATACTCATCTATAAGCCAAGCCTCCTAGGCTTTACTATGAAGACGAGAACCAGGTGTAGGGCTTATCTAAAAGATCGTCAACAAATAGTACATTGTAATGGCAAAACTTCTAGGGTACAAGCGGTTAATATAGGAGTACCGTAAGGTACTGTTTTGGGTCCTGTTCTCTTTTTTATATATCAATGATCTTTTTCATCGCCGAAGACTTGCAAAATGCATTGCTTATGCTGACGATACCACCATCTATTGTCATGGTTCTGCCATATCTGTGGTGCAGCAAACCTTACAATAAGCAATAAATGCTGCTTGCAGCTGGTTCGATGCTAACAAGTTAACCATAAATATTAACAATTCTACTGTTATGTTACTGGGTAGCAAAAAATCGTGTAAATAACCATGACCTTTGTTTCACTGCTAATGACATACAATTCCAAGAATCAACGGAAACCAAACTATTAGGAGTAACTATTGATGCTAATTTATCATGGTTCTCACATGAAACTACCCTATGTAAAAAGTTGTCACCATACTCAGCACTGTTACACCGCCCTAGTAAAGTACTATCCATAAATACATTGATAACAGTATATAATACCATGATTAAGCCACATATCGAATATGCCATAAGTGTATGGGGCAATACGAAAACTCAATTTTCCACAGAAAAACTGCAAAAAAAATCAGATTCGTGCTGCACATATTGGTACCAGCTGCTATGATTATGTCATTCCAACGCCACTCTGATACAACAGCTACAATGGCTAACAGTCTGTAAACGTTGTGAGAATTTCATATGCATCCTGATACATAAATATGTCAATCAAATGAATATCCATAATCCAAAACAGTTCATATGGGTCAGTGATACGCATGATAATTCTACCAGTTCCGCTAAAAATGGCCTTTTGTTATTGCCAAACCGAAAAATGAATTCTCCAAAAAATAGCTTCTTATACAGAGGCCTTTCGGTATGGAATACCTTACCATACGAGATCAGGTCTATAAAATCTTTAAATGCTTTTAAACAAAAGAACAAAGCGTTTCTTTTAAAGTCTTAGTATTACAATCTGAAGACAATGTTATTTCCTAATATGCATTGTCAATACCTGTCTTTATTGTATGGATTCTTTTATAACCGCGTCTATACTAGTTTTTACGATTATAGTGCATTTTACTCATTTTCTTACATACATTACCCATCGAATGTATTACATAATTTTATATACGACTATGTTGTTCACGCATAAAGTGAATTTTACCTATTGTAGCGTTTCAAGTATTGTTGCATATCATGACTGACTTACTTGTCATGTATATAATATTTATGTACATGGATCTTTAATGATTCATATATTGTGTAACATATGCATACTGTGTATTTTATAATCTTTTTACCAGATATTATTATATCATGTTTAAGGTTACAGGGCCCTGTGGAAGAACAGACTATATTACTGAACAGGCTACCCTGTACAAATATATTGAAATAAATAATTAAATATATCAAAGGTAACATCTGGTTCATGTTGCAGAGATGCCTTCACTCTGAGTCTCCTTCATATATGATCATTCCAGTGAAAATAACTTATTTCTAATAATCTGTTGAGAAAGATTTTGCCTTGTTATTATAAGATTAATTAATTAAATCGATATCTCTATTAATTTTTAATCAGCTATCAAGAAGAGGAAACCTCTACATTACCAGGGCTGTTACCCTGCTGAGACCGGGCGAGGCCACCCACTCATGCAGGGAAATTGCGCACGAGTGAATAAAGCCTGGGATTGTAAAGGCCATTGTAAAAAATATAAATTTTATTCGCTGGGGAAAATGGTGAGATGAGAAATTGATCATGTAATTGGTTTTTGTAATTTTTATAATAAATTTAATATGTCACGGTTTTAAGACCTTGCAAAGAATATACACTATAGACATTTTTTATCAGGTTTTTTGTTACGCATCTGTTGAAAAACATTCTAACTGGTTTCATAAATAGGTCTGTCAGATGTCTCAAATGTACATGTATAATATAGATTATGATTAGATATTGTGTATTATATCGTTAAAAAATAGAAGCATTGTAAGTAGCAAACGTTAATTTATACGTGATAATTAAGACGTACGGGAGCATTAAATACATAATATTTTAAAATATTTTACCACTAAAAGAATGCACATGCCTACAGCATGTGGTCATCGCTCTAAAATATTTTGAAAAAAAATTGTGCTCCTTATTTTGTGTCACCTCTTATTGTTTAGTATGGGACATTCTGGCCATTTGACAGGAGGGAAAGATGTTGTTGTGGAAATAACTTTGCTACACAAGGAAAGTCAGAAAAGTGTACAAGGAACGCGTGTAACCGAAGTACATTTGTTCTCAGGATGAAATACTTTCAAATTCTGTGTACAGCCCGGAAACGCCAGAAAGTAAGTCGCGAAGTGCACTAAGTATGTTAATATATGATACAGTCATCGTTACGTGTCTTTTTTTTTCTCTTTAACAGCCGATACCTCTCGTACTATTTGCTTTCAAGAATTATAGTCTCATAGTTAATCCTCTAAATTTGTGTTCAATGTTATTAAGATCTTGATTTATTTTGATGGCCATTTACTTCTATTATATCAGTCTGGAGTATTATGTATAAAAACATAGAATTATTATGCCAATTTAGCGCAATTAAGGAGTAGTATTACTTTAAGAAGCAAAACTATATCTGTTGAAAGGCCCCGTTTATAACAAAACTCAGATGATAGTTTGGGCGTGTTGAGTCAGGATGGTCGATGTAATATGTTCTCTTAAATTAGCATAACTTTTCCAGAATGTCTTGGGTCAAGATGAGCTTTCATGTACATCACTAAATTGCACGTACACGGGATAATCAATCCTGTGGATGTTTCGTTGTTGAATGTGTATACATGAGACCTGGAAACGATAATAAGCGTTTTTCGAGAAAGTCATAAATACCGATTAGTGTGTCAATAGCATGATACTGATAAGTATAGAGTTTTAATGTACCCACTTATGTAATTATATGCAGCCACTAATAAAAAACAAAATATAAATATAAAACCAAATTGAATTGATACAGCTTTTCGTATATCTTTGAAACTAAACTTGAATCGTGATGATAAAATTATAAATTTAACATCGAGGCCTCTCTGATTATATCCATTTATGATACGTTTTCTATAAATCTTTCCTGTGACAGTCGGTAGCCTGTGGGCACCGGGGCATCCTAATGGAGTACTAAGCGAGCACCAGTGCGTCGTGGTTGACGACTACTCTTTAAAAGAACCAAGGCTAAAAACGGCCAGGTGCTCCAACCTTTATTTTCCTCTATGTGTCTTAGGTAAGATATTTATAGGAAAGGTAAGAAATAAAACTGTCCATATTGTCTTTCGTTACTTTTACAAATGAAATAATGACCCACAAGTTTTCATCAAATGAAACATGTTAAAGATATCCATATGTGACAAAAGGAATCCACTAAATTTATTTCTTCTTGCGCTACACGTTTATAAGTTTATTATGTTTAACCGTCTCAGTAATCGTTTAGGGTCAAACTGTTGTGAACAAGAATAATTTTCATCACTTAGAACCGAGATTTACCCCCCCCCCCCCCCAAAAAAAAAAAATAATATGATTTAAAAAAAAAGGGCAAGTTTTGCGCAGACATTATATCCTGTTATGATTTACATTTACATAAAGGAAAATTTATATATATTTCACATTCCTGGCAACTGCACTACGCATATTACATATAACTGTCCAGGATAAAGATTAATTGTAATGTTCTCCAGTAAAATAACGCATCTATATTCTGATATTTAGGCTTCGTAAAAAGTCCCAGAATAAACCAAGAAAGCTTAACTCATCAGTGAAAGGATGCTCTTTTTTATATATATATAATTATAACCCACACATTTACCTGGGAACGCATGTAATCAGTTCTCCTATTCTATTCAGATAAGAGAGATTCTTGCAATGAAATTGAAGTTGAGTCTAAACATGGAAATAAATGCCTGATGTCCGTGAGTAACACATCTAATTGGGAAGATGCTGTTACTACATGTGGTCAGCTTGACAGGTCTCGTGGGTCTCACCTTGCAGCTGCTGTTACCATATCCGATTTGAATATGATGAAAGGCAAAATAAAAACCCCGGCATGGGTGTCAGCCACGAGCCGAGTGTGGGCCTGGAACACAGGTGAATTTTAATTCTCTCTGATAAGGGCTAGCTTCTTTAAATTTCTTCTTAAAATTGAATTAAAACAGGTGGTGAAGCCTCATTCCAGACGTGAACAGGAATACTCGGGATAATTCATTGAAGGATGCCTATTTCAGCATTAATGAAGTCCAATGATCGTTCGGAAACCTCATAAGCTTCCATTCATGGGCAGGCCATAAAATATGCATATTGAATCAGTAAGCACCTTGTGAATTTCAAATCTGATTTTACATATTAGCGCATAGCATTAAGCAGGACTTTTTTATGCAATGTATTATGAAAGACCCAAACTAACCCATTAAGCCTGAAAACGAATTTCAATTTAGTATAAGAGCCGGCCATTCCATTTAAAAAATAATAAATGTAATTTATGAAGGAAAATTAAATTTAATATCTGATCACGTATAAATTTATGAGAAGAAAGGTTTAGATAGCTCATAAAAAGTGCCTGGGAATAGTGACAAATATTTGTGACTGCCCGGTATTCATAGCGAATGACGGCCAGGTAATAATAGCATAAACGAATGATGGTTTTGTGTTTTCATGAAAACAACTGAAGGTCTCGTGTTATTCACGAAAATGAATGACGATGTAGTGTTAGTCACAATATGAATGACGGTCTGGTATTATTCACGAAAATGAATTAGGGTCTTGTGTCATTAAAACAAACGAATGAAGGTCTGGCAGCTTTCACACAAACTTATGATGACCCAGTAGTATTCTTACAAACGGTATTATTCACACAGATTAATGGCTGCCAGGTATTATTCACATGCATTGTGCATATGAATATTCATTGTCTGTCCAGTATGATTCATGCAAATGAATGAAGGTCGGTGGGAATAATGTCCGGTATTTGAAAGTTAAAATGTCTAACATCGCTTCTGATATTAGGAAAATCCATGGAAACTGAAGTGACAGAGGATAACTGGGAAGCTGAAGATAACAGGCTGCCCTCGGAGGGACGGTGTTTACAGATGAACACGGAAGGGAAATGGACATCAGCTAATTGTAACCACACTGCCGGGTATTTGTGTAGGTTTGGTAAGTGACATATTTAGACACGTCACAACTTTTTTTTTATAACCATGGTTGTTGAATAATGATGGGGTCAGTCCTAATGAACGGGGTCTGGATAGGCTCGGTTTTCCTTGGCATAATACCATATGGCCTGATTGGGAAGAGCGCGTCGGTCTATACAAACCAAGCTTGTTTACATATTAGCGATCTTCCAACTTTAGGACGTCTAATACTTTGTCGCATATAAATGTTGGTAAATGTTGGTAACTGTCTTCAAAAACTATGGTGGACTTTGTTAGAAAGGGCTGCAATATTCGATAAAGCCTGCTATCTGAGATCAAAGGAAGAGCTATGGGCATAAGCTGAAATTATATTAACCACCAGATGTGTCCGGATATCCCATCTCCATATTTAATTATATTACTACACATATACAAGGAGAACGCGTTTTATATAATAAGCTCTTGGTATATTGCTAAGCTCTACTAATATATACTTGATCATCGTGATTATTCTTACATTTCTTGGATTCACCGGAATTCAAGAAAAGAGGCTCATTTTTTGTATCGACAATCATAAAATCTCCTTTTGACATATAAGGATTGTTGACGAAAAAGATATTTTGAGAAAAGATGAATATTCCTATTATGTCCCGGAGCCTCTCGGAAAGCAATGAAAACAAAAATAACACAAAAAGTCGACGGCAAGTTTATCTTAAATAATATAAGGAAACATGTTGTCATTTGGTGACCAGATTTTTATGAAAATAAATATATGGCTTGAACATTAAGGTTAAGTATTTATCATATATATGTTCAAGGCAAAGAGATGTTTTCTGTTACTTTTTATGACTTGGAATAACAATGGCGCACATTAATAACGTTTTCTCGGGTTCTAGTGAAGGATTTATGCCTCGATGGCGTATTACAAAACAGTAAAGATATTGCTTTAATATGTCATTGGGATCCAGAGAGTTCAATGGATCCTACCCTAGCCTTAAACAAAACTCGTTTAATATCCGTTCAAACCTTCTTGACTAAGCTTGCTTACAGAAAAACAAATTTACAAAAAATAAATACCTCCGTCATGTGAGACACTTAGATTAATTGTTATTACTGATCAAACAATAAAATAATAAAATTTTGAATAAATGAACCATTTTGTTGGTTATACAAATTTCCAGAATATTTACAGCTTTAATGATGACCATTCCCACCACCACTCTTCCTCCAAAATTCTGGAGTTCACAGGAAAGAGAAGGAGTCAATGTAACCACAGGTTGGCAATGTTTTTTAATATACAATTTGTTAGTCAAGCTCTTCGTCCTGTATACTTTTATTTTTCTGTATTTGAAATTATTTTCAGTCAAATCATTATTTGACTGAATGAGTAAATGTGTAACGAGTTCGACTTGCGAGTGAACTGCTAAAAAATCATACTGATATAAAATTGCAAATACGTGGTAGAAAGATTATTTTACGTACAGGAATCGCGCCTAACAATGCGATTACGTAGCTCTTCAGTTAAATATTCTATTGCTTATTTTGGTTCATGATGATCGATAGACATAGTTTCACTTGTCATCAATTAAGGATATTAAGCAGGTGAGACGATATGAGCTACGAATGTTGAGATTTACTCTATTATCGCAAGCATTAGACATGTCATTGGGGTGGGGGTAGGAGGTAGGGTCACGAATTGCAGCCTCAATTTCAGTACTGTCAAATTCTCTGCTCCGGGGCCTAAGTGGGAAAACACCAAAAGAAAGTAGTTATTACATTGGAATGAATGTGGTTGTTTCTGAGCATAAATATAGCTTTATGAAATAATTTAAATTTCAATAATGATGTTCAAACTAAATATATTCAGGGGCGTAGCCGGGATTTTCGGAGTGGAGGGGGCCATAATCAGTGGCGAATTCAGAAAATCGAGAACAAGGAGGGGGGAGGGGTGGCTTTTATATTTGGTAGGCGTTTGATGCACGGATATTATGAAAACTATGTTGTTGTATATATATATATATATATATATATATATATATATATATATATATATTGCAACGGGGTGACATATAAGAGGACCGTCTCGCAAATGAAAAAAAACTGTCTCGCTAGTGAAGCTTTATTCTAGCGAAGCAGTTAGTACGCCGGACTTTTGCGGCATCGTTATGGGTTCGAATCCCGGATCGGCCCAATGTTTTCCCCTGAGCAATTTGCCTTCGTAACTATATATATATATATATATATATATAAATATATACATATATGCATATATACATATATATATATATATATATATATATATATATATATATATAAATATACATATATATATAACGCTTTCAATAGGCGTCCAGGAAGCTTGAGTCCCATCTCAATTAAGTGCGTCCGAATCGGAGATAAAGTGTCCAATTTTTAAGGGTTTTATAAAAATATAATCTTTTCCGTATTTTATGTAATTGTCATATCATTATTGGATTAGAAATCGTATCACTATATGAATATATATGCTTATACCGAATTGTATGCTTCAGTAATCAGCGCGTTGTGAGCACCACTGGTAGGTTCGTTTGAGAAAACCGGCAATGGTTATTGACTGATACTAGGTCCTGGAGCCAGAATTTCGCACGTGCCATCCGACGCTTTTACCCTTAGAACCGAGCGTCCGTAAAAGATTTCGGGGTCAAAGACTCTTACTCCCGCGTTCCTGAAAGTCCTGATATATAAATGAATTATTTATATGTTATATATATTTTATTTCATTCATGAACCATGTTTTTGGCACGGTAATTTACAGGTACCTAGGGAGGGTATGGGAGGAATTATCCTCTCCATATTTGCAAAATTTTTTAATCGGCAATTTTCACCCAAAAAAAATAGAATTTTCTGTTCCCAATAAACCGTTCTCCTACGTCTTTGCATAATGTAGTCAAACTGTAGAGGGGTTCAATGTTTAATATTTATATTCCTTCAAACTTAGGATGTAGAATTTCTATTCAACATGCTATGTCATATCGAAAAGGCGTATCTACGTTTTCAGCCTGCAAAATATTATCTTTTCAAATGTATTGCTCGGGGTATAACTGATATGTTGAAGACTTGTGATAAACTTTGAATTTTCCCGGGGTCCTTGGACTATACAGGACACATGACTCAGCAGAGCACATACCGTGAGTTCGAGGACCGGTTTTAGCAGCAGAGCAGCCGTGAAATTATTCACGGTCGATCCCAACAAGGCCGAACTAGATCCCAACTAGCTCCCCTGGTGCTGTTCATTAAAATCCTAAACTAATAAATTTGAAAGTAAATTAATAAACTGTCGATAACTTATATAAAATATAATTGCTAGTTAATAAAAACAGAAATCTAAAAAATCAAAATGATCAACGAAAATTTGGAAAATAAATAGATAAAATGAGAGACATTGCGGCTCAACGAGGAGTCGCACGGCGGGCGCCCCCTCTAAATCCGCCTATATATTACAAAGGCAGTTTGATACACATTATTGTGTTTTAGAAATTTTGATCAGCATTAGACTAAATAAAATTCCGATTATACGGCGAGTGCGAGATGGACGGGGGGGAGGGGGGGAGGGTAGGGGAGGGTATGGGCCGCTGCCCCCCCCCCCCCCCGGCTACGCCCCTGATATATCGTCATATATTTACACAACCTTTTTACATTTTCCTTTGCAGGGCTGAGTACCGCAACAATACAAGAGTACTATCTTACGTCAAGCAAAACTAAAATGACGAGAGGTGCGGCAATCACGCTCATAACATATGGGTCGCACCAAGGTATTATTGATCTTCGCCTCAATAACTATTTTTATGAACTGTCATTGTTTAAACCTAATGTAAGCGAATATACAAAATTGTATATAATACATTAATACACTTTTTCTAATGTAGTTTCAATAGGTCTTAGTTTCTGTTTTCAATAAAGCGGTACCAATCAACCAAGTAACACCTACTGTGCCCGCCGCGGATGATATGTCGCTTAAACCAATGCTTTACATCGGAATAATTGGCCTCGTTCTCGTCGCTTTTATCGCCATTGCTATAGTGGTATACAAAAGGTAAGTCTTATGTTATGTCTGTTAAGAAAACGTTTGTTTAAATGGAATCATGGTGAAAGATGAGATAATCAATCAATCTATATCTTTTTCTTCAATACCAAATGAAAATATATTTTCTAGTAGTCAATGAAAGGCACCTCGTTACAATATATGCCTTATGATTATCATTTTATTGTGAAACATATGTAGAAGCGTTAGTAACATTTATCACGTTCCAGGTCAATACATTAAGACCTTTACTTCTCGTTTGCTTATGCGGCCAACTTCAACGCCAGTCAACAGTAACACGTCATTCGTTTGTAATCATTATTGTGTACTGTAATTCAGATACACTAATTATGAAAAGTATTACAAGTTTGATTTGGATGAACTGGTTTTATATTCGATAACATTCATATTAAAACACGGCTGTCTATTAAATTTCTCAAACAGGAGAAAGAAGCGCCAGTCTCACAAAGAAAGAAATGTAGGGTTGTACAGCGACGGAGCTCCTGATGTAATTGCGCTGTCAGAGTACGTTGATTTCGATCAAAGATTTGAAGATGAAGCTCATGGAGGAGGGAACGCTTCCTCTTCAGGGCAGAGTAATCCCGCTGATATTGTGTATGAAGCTGCTGTACGAGTAGACTCAAGATATTCATCGGAACATTTGTATCAAAACACCCCTGGAGGTAATAAAACAAAGCCTGGTCCAGAAAGTCCTGATTTGTACGAGGATGTGGCTGATAATGGAAACAGTAACGGGGGACAATACCAGCTCTATGCGCAGCCAGACCGTTCCAAGAAAAACCGGAACCTGAATTCAGCGGAACGTTTGGAAGAAGATAAGCAGGAATTCGTAGAAAATTCCGTGTACCAATTCGCAAATGATGACGTCACTGCACATAGCCTGGCCAACCACAATGATGCTTTACATTCCAGAAATTTTACACCTAGTAACCACGATTACCCAGCCGGGAACGAACCTCTAATTTCTAACAATGTTTATGAATCGGCCGGTCCTGATGACTCTGACACGGAACTAGTGCAAAATCCGATATACGAATCAGCCGGAAAGGACATCAACGCTACCGAAACATACGAGCACGTTATTGTAAAGAGCAGCAATATGGGATAAGATCACCATATTTCCCCCATAGGGGAACCACAGGTGTTGTGCTCGTATAAGCCGTAATTTTATGGAGTTGAACATTTTAAAAGCATACGGATATGACTGATGAAAATATGTAGCAAATTTGATATTGAACAATTGAATTTATTTTCATCGGTAACTTGTCACATAAGGCGCTGTTGTTAAGTGTATGAATTTTGCGGATCTTTCACATTAATACGTCCAGTTTTGTTTACTTAAGTGTTTACTTGGTGCTTCTTAACTCATGTAAGAGATGAATATTTTAATCATATAAGCATGTGACTTAAAAATATGTAGAAACTACGAAAGGGACCTGTTGTTTTTATTTTCAGTATGATCTGTGCATGTACGTCACACCGCCATCTGCTGATACATTATTGTACTAATCGTGGTGTCACGTTTCAAATGCTTAAATTACACATTATGATGTTTCTGAAAATTATGATGGGAAGCTGATCAACTTAACCTCAGCATGCACGCATCTCTTTACAATGTCATCATCAATGCCAATGACATGCCATTGCACTATCAAATAAAACTATTTTTTTTTATTTTTATAACTAAGGTTATGTAGTTTTTTTTAAATATTCCCATTGATCACTTGCCATGTGCTCAGTATTGGAGGGATTCTCAGGTTTACGGTGGGCCTCCATTTTTTGGCTTAATTGTTTAAATTTTAACTATATATATATATATATATATATATATATATATATATATATGTGCTGAAGGGCTTTACTTATATTGTCGATTGACTCAAAGAACATGTGAACTAACAGGTCTGTCACATTAACTTAAATTAATAATGTCAATATTTGATGCAATATTTCTTTGTTATTTTCAGCAACTATAAACCATATGACTAAAGAAATTGCGAAAATATTTACTTATTTTCAAATAAATGTGTAATAAAGAAACATAATGGTATTACAGTAAAAGCCCGGGCTATGGACAACCTAGGCCTCTTTGGGACACCGCTACTAACTGACAGTCATCGTTACGACAAAACATGATTATAACTTTAAGAACCCCACTTTTGGGCGTATCCAGCTATTCAGGACAACAGTCACCATTCTTCCGCCCAACAGTTAAAATTCATCCCGGCTAACGGACACCCAGACGACCGCCTTGACCGGTGACAAGACATAAAATCTGTAAAAGCGATCAAGTTCTGCTTTAAGTAAGCTTCTCACGACTGTTTTCATTATTGAAACAGGTAGTTATGGTCACACCATTTACCTCAAAGTATGTTACTGTTACCAAAACATTACGGTACTCTCCGATTATAAAGTTTTATTCAAGGGGAAAAAGTCATCCTGATTTCGGGTTTTATTGTTCTCTCATTGGCTCGGAACCAATGATGAATACCTAGTCATTCATGGCTCTAAATGAAGAACTCGTACTTTCTGAGATAGGCGGGGAACTGTCGGTTTTCGGTAGCGGCCTGTAGTTAAGCTTATGGGACTTTTCGATTTTTCGCAGGCAGTTTCTCATTAGTGCCGGGGGGGGGGGGGGGGTTGCTGGAAGCTTTGGCAGCCTGTAGTACCCTACAAAAAATTGGGAGGGGATAATGTTAAGGTTGCCGGCAGGGGGAGTGAAATGAGAGCGGCCAGCCACTGGGGCCCCATGAATCGCACACGCAAATAGCAGCTATTTGCGACCCAAAAAATTTAGGAGGGGGTAAAATTTCTGGTATCATCGCATTGAGAGTTAAGATTGCCGCCAGGGGGAGTGGACATGAGTGCGGGCAGACAGAGGGGCCCCCATGAATCGCACGCGCAAATAGCAGCTATTTGCTACCCTAAAAAAATTGAGGAGGGGGTAAAATTTCTGGTAGCATCGCATTGAGAGTTAAGATTGCCGCCAGAGGGAGTGGACAAGAGACAGGACTGCCACAGGGGCCCTATGAATCGCACGCGCAAATAGCAGCTATTTGCTACCCTAAAAATTTAGGAGGGGGTAAAATTTTTGGTAGCATCGCATTGAGAGTTAAGATTGCCACCAGGGGGAGTGGAGATCTCAAAGCCTGCCACAGGGGCCCAAATGAATCGCACGCGCAAATAGCAGCTATTTGCTACCATAAAAGTTGTGAAGACTGCCGCCAGGGGGAGAGGAGATCTCAGCGGCCTGGCAGAGGGGTCACCACGAGTCGCAAGCGCAAATAGCAGTTATTTGCTACCATAAAATATGTCAAGACTGCCACCAGGGGGAGTGGACATAAGAGTGGACAGACAGAGGGGCCCCCATGAGTCGCACGCGCAAATAGCAGCTATTTGCTACCCTAAAAAATTAGTAGGGGGTAAAATTTATAGTAGCATTGCATTGAGCGTTATGACTGCCGCCAGGGGGAGTGGACATGAGACAGGACTGCCACAGGGGCCCCATGAATCGCAAGCGCAAATAGCAGCTATTTGCTACCTTAAAAGTTGCCAAGACTGCCGCCAAGGGGAGTGGATATGACAGCGGCCAGACAGAGAGGCCCCCATGAGTCGCAAGCGCAAATAGCAGCTATTTGCTACCTTAAAAGTTGTCAAGACTGCCGCCAGGGGGAGTGGACACAGAGCGGGTTGCCAGAGGGGGCCCCACGAATCGCACGCGCAAATAGCAGCTATTTGCTACCTTAACAGTTGCCAAGACTGTCGCCAGGGGGAGTGGACAGAGAGCGGCCAGACAGAGAGGCCCCCATGAGTCGCAAGCGCAAATAGCAGCTATTTGCTACCTTAAAAGTTGTCAAGACTGCCGCCAGGGGGAGTGGACACAGAGCGGGCTGCCAGAGGGGCCCCCATGAATCGCACGCGCAAATAGCAGCTATTTGCTACCCTAAAAGTTGCCAAGACTGCCGCCAGGGGGAGTTGATATAAGAGCGGCCAGCGAAGTGGCCCCCATGAATCGCAAGCGCAAATAGCAGCTATTTGCTACCTTAAAAGTTGCCAAGACTGCCGCCAGGGGGAGTGGATATGACAGCGGCCAGAGGGGGCCCCATGAATCGCACGCGCAAATAGCAGCTATTTGCTACCTTAACAGTTGCCAAGACTGCCGCCAGGGGGAGTGGAAATGAGGACAGCCTGACAGAGAGGCCCCCATGAGTCGCAAGCGCAAATATAGCAGCTTTTTGCTACCATAAAAAGTGTCAAGACTGCCGCCAGGAGGAGTGGACACAGAGCGGGCGGCCAGAGTAGGCCCAATGAATCGCAAGCGCAAATAGCAGCTATTTGCTACCTTAAAAGGTGCCAAGACTGCCGCCAGGGGGAGTGGATATGAGAGCGGCCAGACAGAGAAGCCCCCATGAGTCGCAAGCGCAAATAGCAGCTATTTGCTACCTTAAAAGTTGTCAAGACTGCCGCCAGGGGGAGTGGACACAGAGCGGGCTGCCAGAGGGGCCCCCATGAATCGCACGCGCAAATAGCAGCTATTTGCTACCTTAAAAGTTGCCAAGACTGCCGCCAGGGGGAGTTGATATGAGAGCGGCCAGCGAAGAGGCCCCCATGAATCGCAAGCGCAAATAGCAGCTATTTGCTACCTTAAAAGTTGCCAAGACTGCCGCCAGGGGGAGTGGATATGAGAGCAGGCAGACAGAGGGGCCCCCATGAATCGCTCGCGCAAATAGCAGCTATTTGCTACCCTAAAAAATTAAGACTGGGTAAAATTTCTGGTAGCATCGCATTGAGAGTTAAGATTGCCTCCAGAGGGAGTGGACAAGAGACAGGACTGCCACAGGGGCCCTATGAATCGCACGCGCAAATAGCAGCTATTTGCTACCCTAAAAATTTAGGAGGGGGTAAAATTTTTGGTAGCATCGCATTGAAAGTTAAGATTGCCACCAGGGGGAGTGGAGATCTCAAAGCCTGCCACAGGGGCCCAAATGAATCGCACGCGCAAATAGCAGCTATTTGCTACCATAAAAGTTGTGAAGACTGCCGCCAGGGGGAGAGGAGATCTCAGCGGCCTGGCAGTGGGGTCACCACGAGTCGCAAGCGCAAATAGCAGTTATTTGCTACCATAAAATATGTCAAGACTGCCACCAGGGGGAGTGGACATAAGAGTGGACAGACAGAGGGGCCCCCATGAGTCGCACGCGCAAATAGCAGCTATTTGCTACCCTAAAAAATTAGGAGGGGGTAAAATTTATAGTAGCATTGCATTGAGCGTTATGACTGCCGCCAGGGGGAGTGGACATGAGACAGGACTGCCACAGGGGCCCCATGAATCGCAAGCGCAAATAGCAGCTATTTGCTACCTTAAAAGTTGCCAAGACTGCCGCCAGGGGGAGTGGATATGACAGCGGCCAGACAGAGAGGCCCCCATGAGTCGCAAGCGCAAATAGCAGCTATTTGCTACCTTAAAAGTTGTCAAGCCTGCCGCCAGGGGGAGTGGACACAGAGCGGGTTGCCAGAGGGGGCCCCACGAATCGCACGCGCAAATAGCAGCTATTTCCTACCTTAACAGTTGCCAAGACTGCCGCCAGGGGGAGTGGACAGAGAGCGGCCGACAGAGAGGCCCCCATGAGTCGCAAGCGCAAATAGCAGCTATTTGCTACCTTAAAAGTTGTCAAGACTGCCGCCAGGGGGAGTGGACACAGAGCGGGCTGCCAGAGGGGCCCCCATGAATCGCACGCGCAAATAGCAGCTATTTGCTACCTTAAAAGTTGCCAAGACTGCCGCCAGGGGGAGTTGATATGAGAGCGGCCAGCGAAGAGGCCCCCATGAATCGCAAGCGCAAATAGCAGCTATTTGCTACATTAAAAGTTGCCAAGACTGCCGCCAGGGGGAGTGGATATGACAGCGGCCGGATGGGGCCCCATGAATCGCACGCGCAAATAGCAGCTATTTGCTACCTTAACAGTTGCAAAGACTGCCGCCAGGGGGAGTGGAAATGAGAACAGCCTGACAGAGAGGCCCCCATGAGTCGCAAGCGCAAATAGCAGCTATTTGCTACCATAAAAAGTGTCAAGACTGCCGCCAGGAGGAGTGGACACAGAGCGGGCGGCCAGAGTAGGCCCCATGAGTCGCAAGCGCAAATAGCAGCTATTTGCTACCTTAAATGTTGTCAAGACTGCCGCCAGGGGGAGTGGACAAAGAGCGGGCTGCCAGAGGGGCCCCCATGAATCGCACGCGCAAATACCATCTATTTGCTACCTTAAAAGTTGCCAAGACTGCCGCCAGGGGGAGTTGATATGAGAGCGGCCAGCGAAGAGGCCCCCATGAATCGCAAGCGCAAATAGCAGCTATTTGCTACCTTAAAAGTTGTCAAGACTGCCGCCAGGGGGAGTGGATATGAGAGCAGGCAGACAGAGGGGCCCCCATGAATTGCTCGCGCAAATAGCAGCTATTTGCTACCCTAAAAAATTTAAGACTGGGTAAAATTTCTGGTAGCATCGCATTGAGAGTTAAGATTGCCGCCAGACGGAGTGGACAAGAGACAGGACTGCCACAGGGGCCCTATGAATCGCACGCGCAAATAGCAGCTATTTGCTACCCTAAAAATTTAGGAGGGGGTAAAATTTTTGGTAGCATCGCATTGAGAGTTAAGATTGCCACCAGGGGGAGTGGAGATCTCAAAGCCTGCCACAGGGGCCCAAATGAATCGCACGTGCAAATAGCAGCTATTTGCTACCATAAAAGTTGTGAAGACTGCCGCCAGGGGGAGAGGAGATCTCAGCGGCCTGGCAGAGGGGTCACCACGAGTCGCAAGCGCAAATAGCAGTTATTTGCTACCATAAAATATGTCAAGACTGCCACCAGGGGAGTGGACATAAGAGTGGACAGACAGAGGGGCCCCCATGAGTCGCACGCGCAAATAGCAGCTATTTGCTATCCTAAAAAATAAGGAGGGGGTAAAATTTATAGTAGCATTGCATTGAGCGTTATGACTGCCGCCAGGGGGAGTGGACATGAGACAGGACTGCCACAGGGGCCCCATGAATCGCAAGCGCAAATAGCAGCTATTTGCTACCTTAAAAGTTGCCAAGACTGCCGCCAGGGGGAGTGGATATGACAGCGGCCAGACAGAGAGGCCCCCATGAGTCGCAAGCGCAAATAGCAGCTATTTGCTACCTTAAAAGTTGTCAAGACTGCCGCCAGGGGGAGTGGACACAGAGCGGGTTGCCAGAGGGGGCCCCACGAATCGCACGCGCAAATAGCAGCTATTTGCTACCTTAACAGTTGCCAAGACTGCCGCCAGGGGGAGTGGACAGAGAGCGGCCAGACAGAGAGGCCCCCATGAGTCGCAAGCGCAAATAGCAGCTATTTGCTCCCTTTAAAGTTGTCAAGACTGCCGCCAGGGGGAGTGGACACAGAGCGGGCTGCCAGAGGGGCCCCCATGAATCGCACGCGCAAATAGCAGCTATTTGCTACCTTAAAAGTTGCCAAGACTGCCGCCAGGGGGAGTTGATATGAGAGCGGCCAGCGAAGAGGCCCTAATGAATCGTAAGCGCAAATAGCAGCTATTTGCTACCTTAAAAGTTGCCAAGACTGCCGCCAGGGGGAGTGGATATGACAGCGGCCAGAGGGGGCCCCATGAATCGCACGCGCAAATAGCAGCTATTTGCTACCTTAACAGTTGCCAAGACTGCCGCTGTATTAGTTACATAGCTGGATTACTTTTTTGGCCTGATACGTGTTAAAAAATGGAAAGTTATGCAAATAACATAAAATAAAGAAAGCAGATGTGTTCTCATTATAATGTGTATAATGTTAAAAATTGTCATAAGTGTCGTGCTATGTTTAGATTATGGACAGTGGTGTGACAGTATTCATAAGTGAACACACATTTTTTTTAATGACAGCCTTAAAACAGGGTACTTATGATCATTAATAAAAATAGTGAAATTGGTATAGCCGAAAAGACCCACAATTTCGTAGGACTGAAACTGAAGAAAAAAAAAGCAATTAGTAAAGACTGTTTAATTGTATTTGATTATGAATAAAAAAAAACAAAATTTCAAGTATGAAAATAAATACAAACACAAATACAAGGAAAAAGATATGACTGTGGAAGTGGTTAATTTGCCGTATCTGTATTATCGCGCATTTGTCATTTCATGGCATTGGCGCATTTAGGATTTTCGCGCAAATCCGTAAGGTAATAAATGGTGTTTCAAAAATTAAGATATTAATAACAGGTAGGTTTATGAAGTAACCTACATCCCACCTAACAAATTATCTACAATAATACTAACCAGAAGCAGCCAAGTATATGTCAGGACAACAAACAAAACTGACAACAGTCGCTGGTCTTTCTCAGCTCAGCCGTACTTCATAGCTATATGGGAAGGCTATGGGTGTCTTAAAAAGCTCCTTATTGTTTCAAAATTGTTACTACGAATCACTATAAAGGAAAGAGGTCTTTCTCGAGAAATCACTTGCTAGGAAGTCTTACGACAATATGACTTCTTCAACAATCTGGTTAAAGAAACCTCAACTAAAGCGAACTCGATGGCGGGATTACTAGGCCCACATGACTGTGTATCAGGCGAGAACGGTGTAATTTGCCGAACCATCGCATGGAATTTACGCGTGTTCTGATTTTAGCGCAAATGTACCTGCCGCTAAAAGGCGAAAATTAAAACCCCGCTAACAAAACCACTTCCAAAGTATGTAAATGCGAGTGCAAATACTTTGAAATTGTATTCCTGAATGCTGTCGTGAATAAATTTAATAATATAATTTTAAAAATCAGTTATTTCATGTATATTATAAACCGAAATATTTTCGGATGTAATTGTTAAAATTTAACATTTATAAAATCGAGTAAGTGTTTGTCAGTTTTAATATATGCTATATCCGGTATACGGGTTACCCTAACCCTTCGGGCATGACATACTCCAGTAAGTGTTTGTGACTATTAATATATGCTATATCCGGGATACGGGTTACCCTAACCCTTCAGGCTTGAAATGCTCCAATAAGTGTTTGTCATTATTGATACGTGCTATACCCGGGATACGGGTTTTATGCTAAATCGGGGATACGGGTTACCCTGTAAGTGTTTGTCACTATCAATATATGCTATATCCGGGATAGGGGTTACCCTAACCCTTCGGGCATGAAATACTCCAGTAAGTCTTTGTCACTATTGATATATGCTATTTGCCGGGTTACGGGTTACCCAAACCCTTTGGGAATAAAATACTCTTGTAAGTGTTTGTCATTATTAATATATACTGTATCCGGGATGCGGGTTACACTAAATCTCGGGCAAGAAATACTCCTGTAAGTGTTTGTCACTATTAATATATGCTATATCCGTGACACAGGTTACCGTAACCCACGCGGCGTGAAAAGCTCGAATGTTTGTCGCTATTAATATATGCTGTATCCAGGATAAGGGTTACCCTAACCCCTCGGGCATGAAATACTCCTGTAAGTATTTGTCACTATTAATATACGCTATATGCAGTAAACAGGTCTACGTTACCCAGCGGGTATGAAATACTCCAGTTAGTGTTTGTCGCTATTAATATATGCTATATCCGGGATACGGGTTACACTAAATCTCGGGCAAGAAATACTCCTGTAAGTGTTTGTCACTATTAATATATGCTATATCCAGGATACGGGTTACCCTAACTCTTCGGGCATGAAATACTCCTGTAAGTGTTTGTCACTATCAATATATGCAAATCCGGGATAGGGGTTACCCTAACCCTTCGGGCATGAAATACTCCAGTAAGTGTTTGTCACTATTGATATATGCTATATCCGGGTTACGGGTTACCCAAACCCTTTGGGAATAAAATACTCTTATAAGTGTTTGTCATTATTAATATATGCTGTATCCGGGATGCGGGTTACCCTAACCCTTCGGGCATGAAATACTCCAGTAAGTGTGTGTCACTATTAATATATGCTATATCCAGGATACGGGTTACCCTAACCCTTCGGGCATGAAATACTCTAGTAATTGTTTGTCATTATTGATACGTGCTATACCCGGGATACGGGTTTTATGCTATATCGGGGATACGGGTTACCTTAACCCTTCGGGCATGAAATAATCCAGTAAGTTGTTGTCCCTATTGATATTTGCTATATCCGGGATACGGGTTACCCTAACCCTTCGGGCATGAAATAATCCAGTAAGTTGTTGTCCCTACTGATATATGCTGTATCCGGGATGCGGGTTACCCTAACCCTTTGGGCATGAAATACTCCTGTAAGTGTGTGTCACTATTAATATATGCTATATCCAGGATACGGGTTACCCTAAACCCTTCGAGCATGAAATACTCCAGTAAGTGTTTGTCACTATCAATATATGCTATATCCGGGATAGGGGTTACCCTAACCCTTTGGGCATGAAATACTACAGTAAGTGTTTGTCACTATTGATATATGCTATATCCGGGATACGGGTTACCCAAACTTTTCGGGAATAATATACTCCTGTAATATTTGTCCCTATTGATTTATACTATATCGGGGATACGGGTTACCTTAACGCTTCGGGCATGAAATACCCCAGTATCGATGTTTGCCATTATTAATATGTGCTATATCCGGGATACGGGTTACCCTAACCCTTCGGGCATGAAATAATCCACTAGGTTGTTTTCCATATTGATATGTGCTATATCCGGGATACGGGTTACCCTAACCCTTCGGCATGAAATAATCCAGTAAGTTGTTGTCCCTATTGATATATGCTGTATCCGTGATGCGGGTTACCCTAACCCTTCGGGCATGAAATACTCCTGTGTGTGTCACTATTAATATATGCTATATCCAGGATACGGGTTACCCTAACCCTTCAGGCATGAAATACTCCCGTAAGGTTTTGTCACTATCAATATATGTTATATCCGGGATAGGGGTTACCCTAACCCTTCCGGCATGAAATACTCCAGTAAGTGTTTGTCACTATAGATATATGCTATATCCGGTATACGGGTTACCCAAACCCTTCGGGAATAAAATACTCCAACAAGTGTTTGTAACTATTCATATATGCTATATCCGGGATACGGGTTTCCTTAACCCTTCGGGCATGATATACTCCAATAGATGTTTGTCATTATTAATATGTGCTATATCCGGGTTACGGGTTACCCAAACCCTTTGGGAATAAAATACTCTTGTAAGTGTTTGTCATTATTAATATATGCTGTATCCGGGATGCGGGTTACCCTAACCCTTCGGGCGTGAAATACTCCAGTAAGTGTGTGTCACTATTAATATATGCTATATCCAGGATACGGGTTACCTTAACCCTTTGGGCATAAAATACTCCAGTAATTGTTTGTCATTATTGATGCGTGCTATACCCGGGATACGGGTTTTATGCTATATCGGGGATACGGGTTACCCTAACGCTTCGGGCATGAATTACCCCAGTAGATGTTTGCCATTATTAATATGTGCTATATCCGGGATACGGGTTACCCTAACCCTTCGGGCATGAAATAATCCAGTAAGTTGTTGTCCCTATTGATATTTGCTAAATCCGGGATACGGGTTACCCTAACCCTTCGGGCATGAAATAATCCAGTAAGTTGTTGTCCCTACTGATATATGCTGTATCCGGGATGCGGGTTACCCTAACCCTTTGGGCATGAAATACTCCTGTAAGTGTGTGTCACTATTAATATATGCTATATCCGGGATACGGGTTACCCTAACCTTTCGGGCATGAAATAATCCACTAGGTTGTTTTCCATATTGATATGTGCTATATCCGGGATACGGGTTACCCTAACCCTTCGGCATGAAATAATCCAGTAAGTTGTTGTCCCTATTGATATATGCTGTATCCGTGATGCGGGTTACCCTAACCCTTCGGGCATGAAATACTCCTGTGTGTGTCACTATTAATATATGCTATATCCAGGATACGGGTTACCCTAACCCTTCAGGCATGAAATACTCCCGTAAGGTTTTGTCACTATCAATATATGTTATATCCGGGATAGGGGTTACCCTAACCCTTCCGGCATGAAATACTCCAGTAAGTGTTTGTCACTATAGATATATGCTATATCCGGTATACGGGTTACCCAAACCCTTCGGGAATAAAATACTCCAACAAGTGTTTGTAACTATTCATATATGCTATATCCGGGATACGGGTTTCCTTAACCCTTCGGGCATGATATACTCCAATAGATGTTTGTCATTATTAATATGTGCTATATCCGGGTTACGGGTTACCCAAACCCTTTGGGAATAAAATACTCTTGTAAGTGTTTGTCATTATTAATATATGCTGTATCCGGGATGCGGGTTACCCTAACCCTTCGGGCGTGAAATACTCCAGTAAGTGTGTGTCACTATTAATATATGCTATATCCAGGATACGGGTTACCTTAACCCTTTGGGCATAAAATACTCCAGTAATTGTTTGTCATTATTGATGCGTGCTATACCCGGGATACGGGTTTTATGCTATATCGGGGATACGGGTTACCCTAACGCTTCGGGCATGAATTACCCCAGTAGATGTTTGCCATTATTAATATGTGCTATATCCGGGATACGGGTTACCCTAACCCTTCGGGCATGAAATAATCCAGTAAGTTGTTGTCCCTATTGATATTTGCTAAATCCGGGATACGGGTTACCCTAACCCTTCGGGCATGAAATAATCCAGTAAGTTGTTGTCCCTACTGATATATGCTGTATCCGGGATGCGGGTTACCCTAACCCTTTGGGCATGAAATACTCCTGTAAGTGTGTGTCACTATTAATATATGCTATATCCAGGATACGGGTTACCCTAAACCCTTCGAGCATGAAATACTCCCGTAAGTGTTTGTCACTATCAATATATGCTATATCCAGGATAGGGGTTACCCTAACCCATCGGGCATGAAATACTACAGTAAGTGTTTGTCACTACCCTAACGCTTCGGGCATCAATTACCCCAGTAGATGTTTGCCATTATTAATATGTGTTATATCCGGGATACGGGTTACCCTAACCCTTCGGGCATGAAATAATCCAGTAAGTTGTTGTCTCTATTGATATTTGCTATATCCGGGATAAATACTCCAACAAGTGTTTGTAACTATTCATATATGCTATATCCGGGATACGGGTTACCCTAACCCTTCGGGCATGAAATAGGGTAGAGCAGGGCAAGACGCAGCCCCGGGGTAAAATGCCCACCCCCTTTTACAATTTATGTGCCATTAAACTGGCGCCACCAAGCGTTCACTTTGTTTCAAGCCATCTGGTAGACGTTTTGAGAACTTGAGGCGAACGACAGGGCGGCTGCTCGGGGTTTGGTGTCATGGAAAAGGTATATGTTGTATTGCTTACAACATAGGTGGGTTTGTAAATGTGATCTGGGGTATACCTAAAGCATCTACTTACGATAAGACTGAAATAAATGATACATAAAACCTTGAAATGATTAAAATGGACTGTTTAGAATGAAGATTTCAGAAGTGGCAGCAAGGCGCCGGTCAAATTAAATCACGTGATTTGTGGCAAAAACCCCACGTGGTTGTTGAGGCGAGATGCCCACTGGACGTGTTACCCACTTTAAAAGCAATAATAAGTGGGGAGTTTGATTTTTTGCCAAAAATAAATTGTATTTTAAATTGAAACGAGGATGTACATATATAATGCCAAATCTGGGTTCACTTGATATTCGAATGCAATATAAATTGTGGTGAATATTAGGCCTATTTGTCAGATATATTGCTGATTTATTATGTTATACTTTGATATGATATACCTGCATATACATATATATATAGATATTAATATATAAATTCATATAAATAAATATATATGTATATATATAAATAAAAATATATGTATATAAATATATATATAAACTAATAAATATACATGTATATATATACCCCAAACATATCATATATATATATATATTTATATAGTGTAACCTGTGCAATAAGAGCGCCTGTGAATTAAGACCACTTCTGGCCAGACCCGTGGATAGTCTTATAACACAGGTTTATATATATACATATATATATATATATATATATATATATATATATATATATATATATATACATATATATATATATATATATATATATAATATATATAATGTGGTGGGAGAGAGATTTATTAAATGCTCTCTCGCTTTTTAGGATGGCTCAGACGTATACTTTGAAATCCACGCGAGGTGTCTATGGGCAGGATGCATTACGAATGGCTGTTAAAGCTGTTGCCGAAGGAGTAAGTGAAAAGGTGGCCCCCAGAGACTTCGGCGTCTCCCGAAACACTAAAAAGTGCTTAGCAGCGTCCAGCTTAGATTCTGAGAAGGAATGTATTTGGATTTGCCAGCCACCTGATGCTCAGCCTTGGTTTTTATCTAATTAAAGGGGGCTATAATCACCTATAAAGCATGTTGAATATGCACGAAAAATAGCGTCTTCTCTTTGAAATCAATTGGTACCTGCCAAAATATTGCCCTAAAAGTGTTGGCTTACTAGAGTGGACCTAGCGCGATCTCTAGCAGGCGCCAACCTAAACATAGCGAGAGGGACCCCGTGTATCGCCCGGGCCACAATACCTGTCAATCAGGAGATGCCCTGAGTGACACTGGAAAAAAATTAGTACATGTCCCCGCTGACTGAAACATCGCTTGTTGCAGTGGATCAGGGACCCGATACATGGGGCACATGGTGCGTGTCATTTCAGCTGAGGCCCGTGGACATATCGTAAAAAACTGTTGCGATAGGTTCTACAATGAATTTACATTCGTAATGTCCATCCAGGAGCGTAATGTCCATCCAGCAGAGATAAATCAGAGAACATGACGGTCCACGTATGGACTAGTTTGAACTTGACTTTGTTTGAGTTCGGATGCACAAAATGGGAACTCTGGTTACGCGACCTTGTTATGGTAAACAAAAACACGTGGACCATGCTTACTCACACACAGAACCAACAACAAGGTCCTAACAGGTAGCTGAATGGGAAGTAATGTTTTTTGGGGTGTTTTTGCTGGGAAACTTTTGTATAAAGCAAAACTGGACTGATAGAGTGAAAGAATAGGAAAAATATTGCTCCTGATTATATTCCTTGTTCGAAGTGTTACTTTGTGAGTTACCTGTAGTGAATGTGGCTTTGTGAATTTGTATAATTTTCCACGAATTGTTAATCAAATAAAGTGTAACCCATTTTCTAGTATTTAAGCATAAAAAAAAACATTCGATTCGAAGTTGGGCTGTAATCTTCCCTTAAATATAGTACTTTAGGCAAATGAATTTGCACTGTGATTATCTATAAATGGAAACTCGAGAATGAATGAAGAGAGCCGGGTAACATGCCCACCCATGGGCATATCGGCCCAAGTCTGGGGTAAAACGCCCATGGTCAAAGAAAAGGTATTTTCCGGATTTCGTCGAAAGTATTCTGAATTGTGCCAAACTTCCCATCAGAATTTATTTTGTCGAATATATCTGAACGTTTGACCATAAAAAATATGATTTAAAGATGTTTCAGAACCAGCAGGAAACGTTTCCGCTTAAGGTGGGCGTCTTGTCCTGCCCTACCCTACTCCAGTAATTGTTTGTCATTATTAATACGTGCTATAACCTGGTTTGTCTTTTTTGTGATACTTGCTAGGAAGAATCGTTCTAATATGCCTTTATATGGCGTGATCTCGAGCACGTTTCAAAAGAGCACCCCCCCCCCCCCCAACGTCGTCCACGAGGGTGAAATCAGGTACTTGCGCTAAATTCCTCAGAAATCGGTAATTATAGGCAGTCTCGGTGACAGAACAATTGACAAAACTAAGTTTAATTTGTTTACAGATTTAACTTCCGTTATGTAGTGCCTTGATCATATTTTAACCGTTTTTGTTATTGGCTTAACATTATGCCACTCGTGACCAATGATCACTGTGTAATAAATTGTTCCCCTACTACTGGTTTGTCTTATTTTGTGATACTTGCTAGAAAGAATCGTTCTAATATGCCTTTATATGGCGTGATCTCGAGCACGCTTCAAAAGAGCCCCCCCCCCCCCCCCCCCCCCAACAAGTGAACCGTCAGTCGGCACTGCATTTTCACTGTGACCGTATGACTGCAGTTTATCTCATGAGGCCTTCTGAACATAAAACACAAATGACCATATCACGTGCTCGTTGAGAATGTAAAAATATATCTGATTGTCTGAGGACCGTAGCAGCGTCACCGCTGCCAGGAAGGAGACGCGACAGGAGAGACCGTTCCAGAGATGAAAAGCAATAAAACAAACGGGGAGTCTTACATCCTATTTATGCTAGAAATGTTTTAATTTTGTTTAAACTGGCATTATTTAAACCTGTTTATATAAACTCGCGCTTGAAATTCACATTTTATCGCTCAAAGCACGTCGGCCCACGGAGGGGCGGGTAGTTCAAAGGAAATTGCATGGAACTCCTCAATTAGGTAAATTACCAATGTTTTAAAACATTTATGACAAATTTGGATTTTTATTTTCATTTCAGTACATCAGTACTGTTTCAAGCTGGAAAATTTTGGATATTCAATGTGTAATTGTGCTAATCAATGGTCATACCGAGTGCACACCTGATACATGTCACACCTGGATTTTTTACCTGTGCAGGTGATTGACCAAGCTGAACAGCATTTAATATTTTTTTGTATGAAACGTTCACAGCCAGAGTTAAAACTTTTCTAGATTTTCATGAAAACTAATTAGATTTGCCATTTTTTGTCTACCTGCACAGGTGAAAATATATTAATTTAGGATGTAAAGGTAAGCACATAATCAGTGCAGTTTGCAGCGATAATTCATACATTTTGCGCAAAAATAAAGATTATTTTGGTGATGTCTCTTATAACATGTATAATTTTAAAATTTAATTTAAAAAATGAGATGTTACCTTAATTTACCTGAACTCACCTGTGCAGGTGAGCATATGTTACAGGTAGTAGTTGTCAAAATTGAAATACGCAACTTGCGTGGCTGTGCAATTGATTGAAAGATAGTTTGTGCATATTGTTTTGGCTACTTTTAAAAAATTTCCTTCCCAGTCTTCAACTGAGAAGTAGTCTTTATTGTCGGTACTGGCAAAAGTAATTAAATCCTTTTAAGATGAAAGGTATTATTACAGGTAACCCAATAAATTGTGCAGTTAGGCCCAGTAATTCATATAATGTACACATGCCACACAAAATTAAGATTTATTCTGTCGGTATCCCTTATTACTTGTATAATAATACATGATAATTTACCTGTGTTTACATGAACCCACCTGTACAGGTGAGTATATTTTTATGTGTTACCATAACCAAAATTATCAATTTATATTCTACGTCTCTAAAATCAAAATATAATATGTTTTGACATAGTTGACACTTGTTCATCCATATTCGTCTTTGGCACTAATCAGCATGATTTTGTCTCTGCCATAGGTAATTAGATCAGTTAAAGAACAAAGGTATTCACATAGGTAACTTAATTACTGTACTTAATAGCACCTGTTCTTATATCAAAAGTGAATTATACAGTCAATAAATGGAAATGGTATTAATTTATAGTTACTGTAATGATGAACAAGATGTTTGCGTACACATTCAGAAAAAAAAATAATTTACCTATACTTACCTTTACTTTCCTGTGCAGGTTAACATATGTGTTATATTTTAACAAAGTCCTAGAATATGCTTCTTGGGTCAGCAAGCTTTTCAGGTGAAAAATATTTGATTTTCACTGTAAAATCCAATTTTATTTGCATATTCTGTTTTTTTTTTGGTGATTCCCTTTCCATAAATAAAACAAATCATTTACAATTTTACTTACCTTTAAATAATAATTACCTTTGAGTAAAAAAATCCTTTTATTTCCCTTTTTTGATCAAATGGTAAATGGGTTACCTGAACAAGATAAAGGGGTCACTTTGGTGAAATACCAGTGAGCAGAAATGGAGGTATTACAGATTTACCTATTGTTACCTGTATTAACCTAACTTACATACATATGAGAAGGTATGCAGAAAAAAAATATAATTGACATAAAGGAAATATACCTCACAGTAAATGCAGAAAATGTCACAAAGATACCTTGAAAGGGACGGAGTTAATGTGTCTTATATGGATTCATGTCAAAATGTGGGAAAAAAATGCAAAATTAATCTGAACAGTAGGAGTGTCACAAGCCCCCAGCCTAATCTGAACAGTAAAGGGTTAATATATGCTATATTCAGGATACGGGTGGCCCTACCCTTCGACCATGAAATACTCATGTAAATGTTTTTCACTATTGATATATGATATGCTGTATCGGGGGTACGTCCCTAACCCTTCTGGCATGAAACACCCCAGTAAGTCTGTGTCACTAATAATATGTGCTTTATCCGGGATACGGGGCATTATAATCAGTCATAATATTACGACTCGTTGACATTACATAGCTTAATATATGGTGTGTACTCAGTATATTATTATACAATCCTTTCAACTTAAATAAATTTCCTACACACATGCTTCTATACAATGTTTGAGCGGGCATCTTGTTAAATGAAGAATAAATTACGCCATATACTTGAGTACAAGAGTAGCAAATGCTACCCTGCGACTGTCATTTGCTACCGCGCACTTTGCGCTGAATAGCCGCTGGGAGCAGAATGGTAGCAAAGTGAGTGGAAGCTGAGTGCGCGTTGTGCCGGGCTATGCGCAATGGTAGCAAAGAATCCCAGGGATAAGTCTGGAAAACCGACAGTTCCCCGCATAATGGACTTTCTTGGTTTTTTACGTGCGGCCCCGTAAAATGGGATTAAATGACTTTTTACAGCATGGATGATAACATGACACATGTCTCTTGGCGTATGGCATACACCTCATTAAAATCACGTCGGCCAATCACAGGGGACGTAAGATAAACCTTTAATTTAATTTAAACTTTTCAAACTTTGCAATCACCAAGATTAAGAAATGATCCAGTTTTTGTGAAACAATTATGTTACGAATCATACGTTTTTGGTCTGTAAATTCTCTTAGATAGTATTGCGGAGTGAAAACTAGCGTGCGTATTCAGTTAATCCTGTTCTGGAATAATTCAATGGAGATAAAATGCTCATAATGTTATCTAGAGATATAATTTCTGCAGGTTTGTTATTTGTCTGGATATAACTTGGAAATACCTTGCATTACTTGCATTTATAGGCTTAGTCATACCTGGCTACAGTGTGCTTAGTATTCCACAAAACGATTTGCTAACAAAGACCAATTAGAAAATCCGCCGGCTTCCGCCAAAATCTATTCTTCACGGAATTTTACTATGAAGAATGATCAAAGTCACCAAGAAACTCAAAATGTTCAGTATATGAGAAACCTTATTTATTAGGGATGAGTATCAGTTATTAAGCAAGTATTCTTCACCTACCTATAATATTTATTTTCAAAACAAGCCAATGTGTTCAGTGTATTTATCATTATAAAATTGACATTTGTTTTGCCGACCCCATGTATTGAAGCCAGTTCTTAACATTCATGACGATTCATCTTTTGAAGAACGCAAAACCAAAATCCATTCATGACAACTATTGAGAACCATAAACATAATCCATACACCATACACATAAATTTTCTAATGGCATTCGTCCCTGCCTGCATGAGTGTCAAATAAGCATGGCGGGCATTTATGATAATATTTCCGGTGATATATATATAAACATATATATATATATTTATTATATATATATATTAATATTTATATATATACATAGCAAATTGCTTTTGTGCAGTACTGGAGGAGGTATGCGCTCTTTGACCGTTCTTTTCCTGAAATATTGTATTATATATAGCAAAAGCTAGTACTTCATAGTCAAACTTTGTGATGTTACATTTTACGATGTCTGTAATTATGATTTTACGATATGCTCTTTTGTTGAGAATGAGAAAGCGGGACGTAATGCGAAATCATGACTTCACTTGCCACTCATATGCACACGGTTCTAGTAGGTTTACACAAGGTTAAGGTGGCCATATGAAAGCAATATCAATATCATCATCGGCTACGATATTTATATAATATCTATTAGAATATTACAGGTTAAGGATATCTTAATGGGCTTCTCTATAGAATACGTTATCAGAACGTTTGAAGTTGTGATCGAAGATTTGCGTAAGATATGTATCTTTTGTGATTTTTTTGGGAGTAAGGTGTCTACACATACATACTTCAATAATCATAGAAAAAGTACTGATTTTATGTTCTGGCCAATTCATATTCTACAGCGCACAATACATAGCACATGGTATACTTATATTTTCGACATAAGTCCTGTGACATCCACCTTTTCGTATAAACGATTTCAATAAAGTGGGAGAAAAAAATCATTCATGATTGGAAAAAGGGCCCTGGGATGCGACAAGAAAGTTCTCCGAGCACACTATCCAGGAAAGAGTATATCTGCGGAGAGTTCTGTGGTAAGGGAAGGTGTATCAGCAAAGTTAATAGCGGAATAATACCATGCCCAGTGATGAAGTGCATGCACAGTGCTTGGTATAGTATCTAGAGCTGTAGTGTAATGTATTTGCTTTGTCTTCTCGCTTTCAGCTGCAGCCGCCATCCAGGTCACCCGACTGAAATGAAGGCCCAGTGTGCAAGTCCTTCCTTGCGGTACATAGCTTCTGTTAAGTCAAGTCTCTTACAGTCCTTAATTGTGGCTTACCACGGTGAGTGGGTAACTAACGGACCCAGGCAAAATTGTGAGGGATCTCGGAGCAGGTTGAGCCTCAGATGGGCAGGATTAAGGCCCACTGGCAGACACACCTGGAACTCACAATTCAAACCCCCGCTGCCTTGTGGGGAAAACCTTTCTAGCAAAGGCTGGCTTGCGGGGGGGGGGGGGGGTGCGGTAACCCGCACAGAAACTTTGCTTGCTAATAGTGCAGGTTGCTATGTAGTAAAACTGTGTCCCGTAGGGCTTTTCTGCAGAAATTGATTATTTTGCAGATTTGACACCATTAGCGGTTATAATAACAGAAAATGTTAGGGTCTAAATTTTTGGACAGTTGTCAAGATGGCAGCCAGTGAACTTTACCAGGGTCATTTCTCAGGAAGCAATTGGCTCATTATGATGATCCTAGCATGCAGATATAGGCACTGATTCGCATTTTAGGGTACTGCATCGATTTGAGGGTGGAATGAAGGTGTGGTTATAGGAGGATGGGACATAACCGTCTAGATAATAAAAAAAAAATCATAAACCACTAGCAGATCGTATGTCCTGTCTACATGAATCACAGCTGGCGATTGTATGTTATCATAGTGAGTGCCGCAAGCCTATTGTGAGCAAAGACCATTGAGAGAGAGAGGACGAGACAGAGGAAACGGGATAATCCAGAATCGTTATCTCTGTCTTTATCCTTAACAAAGAGAGAAAGAAAATTTTCAGAAGGGAGCCATCGAAAGCACTTCCAAACTGCTTCGAAACAGAGGAAATGTTTATTTTTCCCCTGCAAGTTTTGTTGAAATTCTGACTCAATCCCTTTCCAACGAGTTTTGAGTGATTCTTTGGGTCAAATGCTTGAAATCAGGCGCAAAACAAAAGGATGACACCATTAGAGTAAGTGTATCTGTCAAAACCTCACTCTCTGTTAGTGGGGCTGTATTGACTATGAATGAAATAAATGATGAGTAGATATCCATTATGCAGGAGTACCACATAAAAGAGCTTTATTCTGGTCGCCATAACAGGCACGTAAAGAAGTGGTTCGAGTAAAATGCGAATGCGACAAAGTGATTTTATCAAAATTTGTCAGCCAAGCAGTATACTCTGCTACAACACAGAGTACTTCAGTTGATGTCTTGGTTTGATGGCCTATTCACTCGGGGAAGAAAATTAGAATCATAGATATTGGAAATTTCTAAAACCCTCCTATATTGCAATTATTCCTCAACAAACTTTTGTTTTGACCTCACGTGAGACGAGTCACTCGTAGACGAGATGTTGAGGTACAAAAAACGGTGGATGTCGCATGTCAGTTCCTAATGAGAAACACGTGAAGTGACAGGCAAGTCAAGCACATACCTAAAACATTTTCTCAAAGTTCGCCACTTCTTTTGAAAATAATTAAAAATGATTCCGACTAATTATTACAAACAATTCTCTAAACTGATTCAATTATGTCTAACATTGATAATGCGCATTGTCCCGCCCAGAGATGGATTTATAATTAAAGGCTGCATGGTTATACCAGGCAAGATTTAGGAATATAATTTTAAATAGCTATGTTTTGTGATGTATCCCAGCATTAAAAATTTGTGAGTTTGTAAATGCGTCTCTTTGTTATCTGTTTCTATGATTAAAAGCTCATGCTGGCCAGGTTCCGCAATGTAAATGACAGAACACTCCCACAACCTAGCGAATAAAAAGACTTTATTTGAAATCCAGTGACAACTATGAATGAAAAATCCTAAAACAAAAAAAAAAAACATGATTAATGTGAGAGATCAGCAGTCTTTACTTAGTCCGACAAGGGGTCACAGCAAAACAGTGCCTTATCAGTGTGCTCTCTCTTTATTGATAAACACCAGCACAGTCATCACATACATCAGTAATTAGCATAAACATAAGTGTTTGTTGACAAATATATCAACAAAAAAAACAGGAGATATCAAGAGATGGCAGCACAGGTCTTTCATATTAAACCGAAAAATATAATTCCAAATCAACACAACCAGTACAGAGCTCCTGCACCAATATCATCATAAAGGTGTCTACTGCTAAGAAAATAACGATCCAAAGAGGGTCGGGGAAATGTATCCTGACTTACTAGAAAAAAATACAATGATAGATTAGGAGAACTTTGTCTGGTTTGCGGGTAAAAGAAAAGGATGTATGCTTTGGGCAAGACTCATCACTTGTTCTACGTTCATAGAACTTTGAAACGGAGGAATGCATACTCATCAAAATGCTATAAAGCAAATAAAAAGCCATTACTTCTAAAATTACTGAACGAATTTTCTAAGTAGAAGGCACGTTAAATGATTTGCTAAATGCTTTAACTGTTGAATCAGTTACATTCAAATGAGACGCTTTGATCAAAATGAGCTTGTATAGCCAATAAAATTACTCGCCCAAGTTCAATTCTCTCCGAAATCTGCGCATGTATTATAAGGTCAATAATGTGTTATAAACTCTGGAGATGCGTCCGCATGCCCAAAATGACCAAACCATTCATGTTTTTTCCTCTCTGTCTTCATGAAATATTAGTGAAATGGTATCATTTAGCTGTGTTACTAAACATATGAAACATCATATGATGTAAAATCTTATCGAAATTAAATGATAGAATAAACGCAATATGTTTTGTCCAAATACTTTTTTTTATAAAATGTGTCGATATATTCTTGGTTTTTTTGGATCATTGAAAGGCATATTTTCAGTGTAATGGAGGTGGAGCTCTGTGTTGTTTGTTTAGCTTGTGCTGTCACCTCTAACTGACTGGTGTAATGATAATGGAGCCAGAGCCCTGTGCTGATTGTGTTGCTTGTGCTGCCATCTCTAATTGATCGGTGTAATGATAATGCAACTAGAGACCTGTGCCAGCTAAGCTGCTTGGGCTGACCTCTGTAGTCTGTCTATATGACACTTTAACGTTGTTTATGCTGCTATCTCTGGGTCACTGGTCTGTTGATAATTGAGCTATAGGATTGTTCTGGTTGTGTAACTTGCGCTGGAATCTGGTCGTGGCGCTGTTGCTACCATACTGTGTTAGTTGTGTTGCTTGCTGGTTGTGTTGCAACGTCTCTAGGCTACTGGTATGATGTTAAAGGAGCTAGAGCCCTGTGCTAGTGTATATAAGATTGTATGGGGTATTGTTGCCTGTGTTGATATCAGCGGTGGTTTATGTCGGCTGTGTGGGCACAGAGGATTCTACGTCTCAGGAATTTAAGAAAGAGACAAGGTGCAACTGGATAAGATAGGGCTAGGGTAGTAACCTTGTGTTACAGGGATGCATCTCGAAAAATAAATATTTAAAATTTGTATTCCTAAATATTGCCTTAAATGCCTCAAGTACTACCAGCAAACTGCAGCTCATTTATTATTATACCAGTGACCTAGAGATGGCAGCACAAGCAACACAACAACACATCTTGCACCATCCCTTCTCCACCAGATTGTTCCCCAATTTAGGGCAGCATAAACAACAGAACAAACACAACCAGCACTAAATCAGACTATATTTCCCAATAGAGATCAGTGCATGCAACACAAATTGCATAGGACTCCAGCTCCATTTTAATCACACCATGCAGTGACCTTGAGATGGCTGCACATGCAACACAACAACACAATCCCCTGCTTAAAACTATTTCCCTATAGAGGGCAGCACAGGCACACACCCATCAGAAGACCGCAGCATCATTATTAGCGGGCCAGTGAACTGGGGATGTCATCATAATCATCCCTACTTGCACAAGGATGCAGCTCAATTATCATGACACCATGCAGTAACCTAGAGATGGCAACACAAGCAACACAACATGACATACCCCCACCCCCACCCCCGTCTCAGAATTCTCACAAGCAGAGGCCAACATAAGCAACACAAACAGCGCAAGATCTCCTACCTTAGAGCATTCCTCTATAGAAGACAACACAGGTAACACAACATATCATCCCTCAGAACATTCCCCCATAGTGGGCATCACAAGCAGCACGAGCAACACAACAAGCACAGGGTTCTGGCTTCATGGCAGCAGTGACACAGATACGGGAGCATAATTGACATAACCAACCCTAAATCAGATTTTTCCTCAATAGAGGGCTTGATCTGCTAAAACATGCAGGTTGTTGAAAACAACAGGGAAAGAATTTAACTGTCATTGTGTTCTTTAATCAGCATATGGGGAAAAAAGAATCATATACACTGTAACTGATATAGTATGCATTGATTAGGTTCATATAAAAAATATATACAATCAATAAATCTGGATTACAGATATATAGTCTGGATCTACACTTGTGACTAATTATCATAAAAACATATGGTATTATTTGTAGTACCAGTAAGTACCCAGTGAACTTGGTCAATTCTCTTGAATCTGAATATTATGGCAGAGTTTGAAAATACTATACATGTAGCTGATTTGCCAAGATAACATGATTTCAGAGGGCGCCCAACTGTAGAACAGACTATATTGTTATTTGTTATAATGGTTTATTGTTATAATGGATCAAGACCATTTGATAGACGACATTTGCCTTTATATACAGAGAGAACTTTAATATTATATTTAAATGGAGAGAACATGATATTAGCCTTTAAATGTGTCGCAACATATTTCAATGCACATGCGTTGTTTATTATTATGATTATTGCTTATCCATTATTGTTATCATTTTTTGCAGAATTGAAAAACAAACCTGCAACAACTTCATGAATATATCCCTATTACCCCATAGGACCGAGTTCTCGACTTCATAAGCTATTGGACCGACATAACATATAATTACAATATTATTGAAAATTTATATTCCGACAAAGCTGCAAAGCTCCTTAGTTTTAGACACCATTATTAAATATCATATATTTGAGTTAATCGTCAATGTTTTGAGTTGTAGGATCTGCTTTTCCCGTCACTAATGCGCTATCATGAGAGATTCCGGGGGTAGAAAATCTTAATTTTCTGAAAAAGACGGACTGAGATTCAAACCGAAGGAAGTCAAGGATCCGTATCAGATTCTTTTCAAAGTCGAAAAGATCTCTAGAGCGGGTACGCCAAAGCTAGTTCTTACCACAGTTTGAGTAACATTTGAAAAGGATTGCCGAAATAATAGTAAATAAAAATAGCATGTTTACGCCTAAATATATTTTAGAAGACATGTTCACCCTTGAGATTATATGCACTCTTTGAGTGTTCATTTATTTATAAGATTAACGTCAGCTGATATTCAGGAGTCGCTTATTTATGTTCCTGGCTAGGTTGCCCAGCGGCGTTACTATGATTTTGTGTTGTACTTCTTTTTACAATGACCTAGAAGATCAATTAGCGTGAATAGATGTGGAAACCACGACATCAGATTTCATATGTGTGTACGTGGTAATGAGAATGTAATACACAGTTACGTCAAACAGTACACAAACGGAGTAAAACTCATCCTATATCATTCGCACACGTGGTATTTGTTGACTTTAAGTATTCAACAGCAGTAAACATACAATTGGCATAATAATATACTTTATCGGTTGAAAAGAAACATGACTGGTTGATGTTATGATATCTGTAGGGAGTAACTCAGCGTTATGCCTCAGTAACTTTAACCTTGTAGCATCGGATACCGTGACATGTAACGCAAGATTGGACACATTTTACGCCATAAAAAACACTGGTCTTGACATAGTCACTGCATTTCTCTGAATGTTAATGCTGCTGACAAACCTACTTGGCGATGGTATTTTGGTCGGAACTCATGCTACTACTATTAACGATATTTTTGTGCCATGGCACAAAAGGAGAGTAAGTAAAATTCTGTTAATTATACCTGTTATATTACACCTGTGATATGACTTATAAATAGTTTCGTTAATGACGTTTGTTAAATGATCCTGTTTAACATGAACACACAATGATAAATACATCAGTTACTGTGATATTTTATACTGTTACATTCATGCGAAGTGACCGATTTACAATCCCTGTTGTGTCAGCATAAAAGCAAAAAGTCACATCTTTGGATGTATTTTTTATCGTGCTTTCGTAATTCATTTGTATGAATTTTAATAACATCTATGTTGGCTTTGAAGTTACTTCAATTCATTATATATGTATCTGATGTGTTTGTTCTTCAGTATCTTTATACTTACGTGTTGCTTAGTATTGCAGTCATAGGTGGCATGTTGTACTGCACGCTTCTCTGGAATGTAAAAATATACTCATGATGTCTTTTACACAGGGATAAATTAAACTTTCTGCCGACTTTTTCAAAAGATTTTCAACCCTAAAGTTGTACACTTAGCATCCATTGTAACCTTATTTTTTACAAATCGACGCAAAACAGTTTTTATAGTTAATACAAATGAATAACCACCTATTTATATAATATCTATATCTGGACATGTCACAGGAAGAATTGACTGAAAATATTGTAGCACAGTATGTAGAAGGTAAAATGACATATTCAAAAGTTTTTCTTGCATGAAGTACATAACTGTGGAGAGCCTACTATGTATATTTTATATGACAAACGTTGCCAAAAGAATCTATTATTGCCAACACAGTTAAATATAATCGTCTGGCAGATGCACCAACTTTAAAGTTTAATCTTTCTGATAACACTCGTATGAAAGACCAATGTATCCTTACAAACTACATTTTGACAAATATAAGTTTAGAGCACTCGCGGGCACGATTCATTCTATGCTATTCTATGGGGAGATGCAAGAGCGACACAGAGAGATCCTTATCTAGAGCTTGGCATAACCTTTTCTCAGGAAATTATGTTGTAGTCTAATTAATTCATAAACAAGGACATTAATGGGGATTTGAGTCTATGATCTGTTATAATCAACTTATTTCATACGGAAATACATGCCGAGGATCCGCATAAATCTGACTTGTCTCATATTTAAAGTATAAGAAAAATAATATAGTTCCAGTCCACTGATTTTTAATAGTTTCGACACAAACTGTAGAGCTTTGTAATGTTATGTTCCATGAACTAGGCTCGCACTAGTTCACATTTCTTTGCGAAACGACACCCAGCAAAGGTCCCAGTTAGAGCATTGTCCATGGATGGAAGCCTATTTAGCATGAAATACTCTTCAGATTAGATTACTCTGCCATGGTGTGGGCTATAACTTGTAATGGCCTACATATGTATTCACATGCAAAATGATTCGTCGATGGTTTAAAATGGGACAAGTTCATAAAATGTTCGCCTCATTTTTAATTTGTTTCTTAACTAATCAGGACAATTAAGACAAGACAAGAATATCCAGCCAATTCGTGTTATATTCCAGAATTAGAGAAAAAAAATATACATGTAAAAATGAAACACATTGTTCAGATGTAAAATTACTTACTGTGTCTTACTCTGAATTTGCATATATTTATATATGTGTTTTATTGCTTATGTGTAAATTTAGCTCAACTTGAAGTTCATTATGTCAAAATGTTAAGTTTTTTTTGTCGAATACAAAAATTACTGCGTCACCTTAAGGCTAGTTCAGTTTCTTACAAACAGGTAGACGAAAACAGTTGTAGAATGTCAAACATAGGATTTATTTCAAATCCAATCGTGTACAAATTCTAAAAACACAATATTAGCGTATTAATTGAATTGTTACACGTCTTGCATCTGTGGCAACGATATCCTTCTAATATGCTCATTCCATTCTTGTCCATAGTTAATGTCATGTGCGTGTTCTAAGCTCAAGTTATTATCCAAAATTTGAGGGTGAAGTTGATAGATTACAGCAGACGTATAGCAACAGTGAAGTGGATTCAAAAAGTTAAACCCATGTTTTAACAGGCAAACTATAAACAATTTGAATCCTAAAAGTAGTATTTTGGATTCAAAACTGACTTTTTTTCAACCAGTTAACAAGGAAACTCAATATATTCCTTAAAGGTTTATTTCATATACCTTATATTTTCAGTTTCCTGGATTCCGCTGCTGCAGGTAAGGTTTCAGGGTAGCCCGGAAGAGAACCGATAACATTGTTAAAACGCAATCGTTTAGTTTACAAATTAAGAGTCGGTTGGTAACTCACTTTCTTTGAAAGACGAAATGTAATTCTTATTTGAAAAATTTTACTCTCATTATCAACTCATAGCTTTATATATTTAAGTTGCAGTTCTTAACTGTACGTTTGAGACTCAGTGTCCGGATATTGACTACGATAAGGGTGATGAGTTCACATATGGTTGGGACAGGACAAATAAAGCAACGAGTTCCCGAAACACTGGCCCTGATGATGAGACTGGTAATAGAAGGACAGGTAATGCCTTTGTTATCCAAAGTAAAATTCAATAGAAAGCCTCTCTGATCATAAGACCCACATCGTACGTGTTTTGTATCAATATGTCAACATTTATTGATGTGTTCATTCATATGTTCCTCGAAAGGGTTTATTTTTGTTGAGACATTTTGAAGGATTGGAGACTGCACAATACAAGACGCAGTTTTGTTTGTTCTCCACAAATGTTTATCTGTATCCGTTCTTATTTTTCCCTCGAAGTTTGGCATAAGTATCGTGCCGAAACTCTTCTAGGGCAGGTTTGTTTTATTTTACGGGATGACGCTAAATAAAGATACATAATTAATAAGTTTTGATAATATTCATCTAATAGGTACCCCTATTTATTCTGGTGTTAGGTGGTCTATCACGTTTTTTTCCTAAGAGCCCTTGGGGATTTTCAGCATTTTGAGCTCACTGGCCCGTTATGACCTTGGACAGAGAGCATGTCCTGCCCGAGCAGGGGGTTTTAGTACAATACGCGGTCATTACTCATTGATTCAGCATATCCAGTATAACGCCTCGCAAGCCATTTTACTGTCTCAAAAGTAAATAAAGGTTTTGAATTCAAGCGCTTAACACATTACCACATGAATCTGCTTTCAATATTTGAAGTCTCCATACACGATCAACCTCCATTTGATATACGTGCACACTTTTTCTTTGTTCACGTGTACCTTGGTGTTTATGCTTTCATAATTTTCATTCCATGAAGACAAATGTCTTTACAGCTCTCCCAACTTATGGGTTGCTTGAAGAAAATTTGTTCAAAGGGAAGCTCTACAACGTATATACGATTCTGGAGGATCCACATCTCCAGATACATTGAAACATGAAAATATGTTACAAGTAAATCTCTAAACTGCATTGGATTTCAATAACGATATAGATTCTGTGGTGGGAGCTTTAAAATTCCGCCAGAATCCCCTTATCATTCATGTTGTCACGTGTACACGTTTGATATATAAACACTGTTAGGCAACAGTAAAACGGGTTCAACTGACGAGTAGCAGAACAAATGCACACGAATCGGTGGCATCTAAACGAGGACAAAGTTATCGCCCTTTGTCATAGTACTGTTTATTCTTCTTACTATATTTACTGCAGAGGGTTACAGGAGGCGATTCCACCGAATTGGCAAGATAGTATAAAAACATGCATGTCAAATGATGATATATTATCTGATGAATTGATATCAATGGGGTATATTCATTAATCTAAATAAATTAAATTTTAAGCAAGTGTATAATCGATCAAAATTGAAAGAAATTGAAGAACCAGTGAACAAAGTAAATCTCCAACGATATCTAACCAACGATTTCTGTTGGAAAAAAGCTGTGAAGCATTTATATGAAACAACAAAGGACATGTTATTGTGAAAATTTCAATTTAAAATTTTAATCAACATTTTGACTGTCAACGAGAAGTTATATATATGGAGATACCAATTGATGCTCATATTTTTTTATTGATACGGAATCTGTTTGTAATCCTTTTTTTTGCGAATTTTTTATGACCAAATCCATTTATTTCCATATTACAAGTTAGGCCAGTCGGGCAAAGATTTATATGCATGGTGATGTATAATATTCATGGTGATATAATCAAGTGATGTTCGACAGTTGATAAATTGTTATTGACATTTAAGTTTTTTTTTTTTATATCGTAAGCAAGGAAATGTCCCTTCACTTTTCATATTCATAAGGTATGTAAAAGATAAAGAATTAACCGAACGTAAGGTAGCAGAAAAAGAAAGAGAAGTGCTATTTATGTAGAAAATGGGGAAACATACTATTCATTTTAAATGCCAGATGTTAAAATTGTGGATTGTCATTGGAATTGTCTTTGTGCTAAATGACTTTGTATATAATTCTATATTATTCTGTATTGAACCATATTTAGTTGACTATGAGCTTGATTTAATGAAGAAATGTCGATGATAAAAAAGAATAAAATATATGAAATATAAAAAAGAAATAAATATTTTTTTTAATAGTTTTAAAAATAGCTACATGATTTAGGTCTCATACATTTACTCTTTTACACAGTTTGGGCTCGTAAATTGCGTTTGCAAATATAACTTTGTAAACATATGATCAGTAATAAGGACAATAATATAAAATAGAAATATAATAAAAAGGAAAATTAATTCTGGCTTTCTTAATTTATTATTTGTGCAAAACATTAAAACAGCTATGAGCTGGACTATTTTAAAAGTTTAATATTGGTAGTGTTTTTACCTGGAAAGGTCTATGGGCAGGTTACCTGTAAATATGTATTTTGTAAAAGCCCATTATCACCATCTGGACTAATCAATGATTTGCCTAATACAGTATATGTCTAGATCTATCGCTTCGACATTTGATCCATTCTGATTTCCTATCTTAATAGTGACTATTTCAAAATGCAATCGGCATTATATTTGGACCTGAAAGTAGTCGAATTCTCTTGTAGTTTGCCAACCGATTTCGCCAGAGTTAAATTGAAAGTTTTTTATTTTTAATTTTGAAAGTTTGAATATTTTACCGAAACTGGTTTTTTCTTTAGCCGAATCAGTTCAGGTATTTTTCGTGATCATGTTCTCGTTCTCGTGGTTTATTGCTCAAATGATGTACAACGCAGTTCCAATATAATTTTATCATTTTCTTCATTCGCCATTTTATTACCAATATCTGAAAGATCCATTATTCTACAAATTTAACATTTGTTTCGATTGTTTCAGGGTACTTTTTATATTCCGAAGCGGGCAAGGATTACAAGTACCGATCTGCAAAAATCTGGACTGTATCTCCCATAGATGGCTGGGAGGGTAATGGTTGTCTACATTTCAAATATCACATGTATGGAAAAGATATTGGCAAATTGGTTGCCCAAATTATAAACCACAACAATACGGCGAACTTTTATTTAAACGAGTCAATTAATGGTAGGCCTTTCATTTTGAAACTATACAACTATTTCACTTGTCACCTTTCACGGAAAATGTTCGTTGCGGATAGATACTTTAAAAGGCTTTTCTTTTAAAAGGTATCATATGATACATGGTGCGTAACGCTGTTAATATACTGTTTCTATTTAGAGTGTATCTAAAGTCTGATTTCCAAATGAACGTACCTGTTTAGGGAACTAAACAAAAATCTTCTCATTTGTCATTTCGCAGGGGATCAAGGTAACGCCTGGAAGAATTTCTTTCAAACATTCCGTGCACACCAAGACACTCCATTCGAGCTCAATATAAAAGCATATCATCAAAATTCTCCTTACGGAGATATTTTGATTGATGATATCTTCATTTTTAAAATGAACTGCCAAGGTAAGTAATCACTATTGATATTAAGCAATATGTTACCCTAAGTCTTGTAATACAATATATAAATACAATCGCTTAACACGTTTTTGTTTCTGGCAGTTTTGAAAAGAATACAGATGATAAAAATTTGTTTTTTGTTTTGTAGATCTAAGATGCAGCCCCTGGAGTCCATGGACAAAATGCACTGCGACTTGCGGAGAAGGTATAAAAGTTAGGACTAGACCCTGTGAAGAACCGTCGAGAAATAAAATACATCAGGAAGTCCAACCCTGTGTTTCCAAACGCTGCAATGGTAGAATGAATGTTTCTATAATTAAATCACAGTGAATTGTTCATATTAGTGAAAAATTAAACACCTGCTGGATTATGTTTCTATTTAGGGCCTCCAGTTTGTCCACATATATAAAACTATGTGACAAATATAACATGTACGTACATCTTGATAAAGAGATTAGATAATTAATATATTTAATTTATATAAGAAATCTTATAATAATATCTTAGCATTTAAACGTTGCTTGAAAGGCTGGCTTGGTGGACTAGTTAATTTTTTATTCAAAATGAACTGTTTCATGCTTTTATGGTTATACATTAGAAAATGTGACACTTTATTATGATCCTTGATATCAAGCTATCAGGAGGTATACACATGAAGTTTCTTGACAGAAAAAAAAGTTATATCCAGCATGAGGTTCATGTATATTGCAATTCTACTAATAAAGCCTATCAGTTAACAAGGTGTATGGTAAATGTAAACCTGCTGTAATATAGCTGTTTATCTACTTGCTTTTTCATCTGTTCTCTATCTATCTATCTATCTATCTATCTATCTATCTATCTACGTGCGTGTAACTTTCTTTCCAGTTACAGACATTTTGTTTCTCACTTTAAGACCCTGTTGTATGGAGTGAATGGGAAAATTGGGTCTGCTCTGTCACTTGCGGAACAGGACAACGAACTCGCAGCAGGAGATGTCTTTCCAAATCGTGTGGGACAGAATATGAGTCACAAACAGAGCCATGTTACCTACAGTTGTGTCCAGGTTAGTATACATTTAAAAATAACTGGCTGTGATATGTATAAACCTGCGGTGTGAGGGGAGTGGGAGAATTAGGTCTGCTCTGTACGACTCTGCAAGTAAGACAACAATAAAGTATGATGAAAATGACAAACAGACCAAGAGTCACAATATGAATCTGCTAACTGCCATTATGTGCAATGTTGTAAGCCTTTTTAGCTCTAGCGTGTCCATGATAGGACAGCAGAAGGTCACTTTCACGCTACAACCTCGAGCACTTTAAGCACTGACTTTAATCTGAGTACGGTTGTAAGCCATATTGAGTACTTTCTATTTCATTCCGGCAACTTGAGTTTTCGAAAATGGCATGCTGAAAATTTGAACTTCGAATCAGAAATATATGTGTGTGTTTGTAACTTTCTATCCAGTTTTGATTAAAACTTTTAGACGCTGTTGTATGGAGTGAGTGGGAGAACTGGGTCTGCTCTGTCACTTGTGGAAAAGGACAACGTACCCGCAGCAGGAGATGTCTTTCCGGATCGTGTGGGACAGATCAAACACAATCAGAGCCATGTTACCTACAGTTGTGTCCAGGTTAGTATACCTCAAATAAGACCTAACCACCAGACCATTAATGCTCCGCCCCTTTGATCGTATTATGCCAATGATCCGCTAGGGAATTCCATGTCTATGCCTGTGAGAGCTAAATACATGACAATAGTGACGTTACAATGACGTCACAAAGGTTGCTCGTGTATGACATCGCACTGACTGACGTCATCAGCTGGATTTGGTATATCTCCGATCTCCAGTGATGAATATATCGCAGACATTGTGAAGAGTTTTGTCACATTTTGATTAATTTATCCCAAATTTCAGTGAAAGACATTATAATTCACTCAGCTGTCAGAAGAAAAATTCCTGAAATCTTTGGACTGATTTTTTATACTGCGTTATTCGTATAAAAAATCCAGAAAAACGTTGGCATGGCTACTGGTAAAAACTAAATTTGTTTTGTTGGAGAGTGTCGCTTTTATAATACAAATTTTTACGCTTGTCAGGTGATTGACAGTTTATATTGGCAACGGTAACTTGATTGGTTGCTAGCAGCTGCTCTGCTCATGGTTATTTATTGAATGAATATTACATATCACATAGAGTTCATGGTTAGATCAATTTAGATGATGACTGGCTGTGATATGTATGACCCGAATTTGCGGAGTGAGTTGCAGAGCTGGGTCTGCTCTGTATGAGTTGGTAAATAAGAAAAAATTAACTAGGATGACAGTGCGGGATAGACCTAGAGTCACAGAGCTTTGTAACGTGCTAGTGTTCCATGTAGTAATTTTTTTAACGTTTTTATGCTAAAAGTGTAGACGGACAATTTCATTTCTAAAACCTCGAGCACTTAAAACACCGATCCATATTGTAGAATGGTTGTAAATCGTGTTAGTACTCTATTTTACATTCTGCCGATATATATTTTTTTTTTGTGAATGGCATGCTGAAATATTGGACTACGGCTCAGGAATATCTTTAAAAAAATAGGTAAATTGTAGAGTGATAATGATTTTTTAGTCCTGCGTTTGATCCTTGCATGTACTCTGAATGTTTATACTAATGCCCTGTGGTTGAGTATTCGACTCCCTGCTTAGATCTCCATGTGTTCACATTTATCTTTAACAAATTAACTTCAACTTCAACACATTTTTAAAGACTAATACTGGAAATAACACATTCCTCCAGAAAATAAGCCCGACTGGATATCAACCATGCATATTCTGCCCCATTGTTTAAGCAAGAAATTGTTAGATTCTTTTTCGTTTGAGTAATTAATATCTTCATCCGGATGAAGGCTACGTTGATGATAATGGTGATGAAATTACATAAACAAATATAAAATAAATATTACTAGAACCTGACGCAATATTGGTCCGCCTAAAAGAATGAACAACACTACATCATTATGTTATTTACATCAAGAATTTATTCTAATAACGCAAAATATACAATTTAAATAGTGTTGATGGCACACCATTTGTGAAATGACTTAAGAGGTCATAAAGACTGTCAAACAACATAAAAAGAAACATGTATATAAACAAAATATAAATATTATTGACACCACACAAGCATGTGAATCTGCTGTATAATCAGACCTAACTCAATCTTTGGTAGACTTTCCAACGAGATATAACAAGTCAAAAAGCGGTTCCTTTATTGGGGACACAGGTATATACCTGTCGTAAAATACTGTGATGCCAATATCCGTGAAAGCGTACAGTTTGAAAGACAATCTAATACTCGAAATAACACAGTCCTCCAGAAAACAAGCCCGACTGTATGTGATATCAACCAGGCTTATTCTGTCCCATTGTTTAAGCAATAAATTCTTTGTCTTCTGAGAAATCGAAAACTTCATCCCTTAAAGGATACGTTGATGATAATGATTATGAAACTACAAATATATATATATATATATATATATATATATATATATATATATATACATTACTAGAACCTGACGCAATATGGGTCCGCCTCGATGAATAAATAGCACTACAAGTAGAACAGTAAGAGCGATTATCCTGTCTCTTTTCCTTGTATGACCGGGCGTTTCATTATAAACCTTCCATGTCTTCCCGTTGACCCCACAAATGGACACCAGATATTAGGTCATGGTGACTTCTATACTCTCCAGGAGACATATTCTTCTCGGTATCCAAGTTTGCTGAACACATATTTTGCATCGGGAATCTAAGTGACGTGGCTAGTCTCCATCTTTGGGACTATCAGCATAATATTTAACAGAAGCGGAACATGATTCTTTATGTTCCGTTTGTAATATTTTACATTATTTGACGTCTGTTCATGCAGAAAAAAATATGTCTGTACATGTTTCCATATATCAAAGAACAGGTGCAGCTAATTCTAAATTTTACTTTCATATTGATCATATAATGTGTATGAGTGCAGGCTGGACAATGCTACTGGTATATAGAAAAATGAATCGATTGTGTTGAAATCTATATAAATAGTATTCATGGCGCATCATTTGTGTAATGACTTAATAGGTCATAAAGACCACCAAACAACATAAAATGAAACCACGTTTATAAACAATAAATATATCACTGACACCGCAAACGCATCTGGTCCACTTACCACCGAGATATCACGAGTCATAAAGCAGTTCATTCAATGGGGACACAGGTAGGTCATAATATACTGTTATGCCAGCATCTGTGAAACCTACAGTTTGGAATACAATAGGGAAATAGGGGCATCTGTAGGCGATGGGCCGCTCATATCAAATTAAGTCCATGTTTCAATGAAACAAATATATAGAAACAAATAAACAAAAGGTCTGATTTCTTAAGCCCAAAGGTAGAGTTGGCTAGTATTCGCGCCCTGCAGGGTCATTTGTGTATATTGAGTGAGAATACGCACTAGATTACGTCATGTACCAGGCTCTTGTGCAGGGTCAGCATCACACAGTGAGCCATGTTACATGGGTTCCTTCGTCACAGGTAGTTTCAAGCTATTTTTTATAATATTCCATCTGTACTTTCTCTCACATTATGAAATAATACCACATTTAACTAAACTGATCATATTAAAACGTCTAAATATGTTACACAGATCTAGATTTTTTTATAAAAAAATTAATATATTAATTGCTTATCCTATATTTTGCATGAATCCTGACATGTTAGTGCCTTATGTATTCAGATAGGATAGCTGATTTAACAAGGCTATAAAATTAAGGCATAGCTCGACCGTTGGCACATTCACCGAGTCAGTATAAAATTTCAAGTTACTTGAAGAATTGAGACTGTAAAAATCAGAATTAAACCAATATTTTTCTTACTATAATTGGTTTTCTTGTCCAGCCCAATAGCATTGGAGGAACTAAAAAAATAGAAAAAGAAAAAAGTATGGATACTATTTCATACGTTCAAACATGATCAATGAACAATATAAAAACATATTTACTGCCTCAAAAGTTAACCTTTAAATATATAATTTTTACACATCTTTATTTCCAGTTTGAAATTCTGAAAATAATAAAACATTTACCTTAATCTATACTGACTTTTTTCAAATTCAGCATATAGAAAAGGATTAGACAGCGTTGAAAGATAATCAAATATTTATGTGTCATTTAAAGTAGATTTTGTTATTCCTTTACCACATCATCCGTTTGCTTGATTTAACAAGGCTGAAAACAGGACAGAGGCTATTTTGTTATACGCTTACTTGACAAATGTGGAATAAAGTAATAAGATCCACATGGCATAAACACAACAGTTAAATGGGACAGGGTTTTCAATTATATGCCACAAGGATATAAATCATTCACCATATTTTATTTAATGATTTACGGTAGGCTCTGACTGATCATTGTATGTCTATACAAGTATTCGTTAAATATTTATCTGAGCGTGCCATTAAAACACTAAATTAGCAGGAACAAATTTTATGATCGTTAATGTTTGGGCTACAGTGCCATTATTTTTATAATTTTCAAAATTGCAAGACTTTTGAACTCATGAAACGCAAAGGTGATCACCATCACCATTTGCCTGTCATTACGAAAATTAAAGGTTAATCGGTGGATGGGATGTTACAGAAACCCTTTCAGGAAAGGAAACGATATTTGAGACCTTTTATCATATGATTTTCATCTATTACGAGGCCACCTGTGTTAAGCGGTAAAGCCGACACCATCAAATGATTCCTTGTTTACTGTTGTACTAAGTAAGGTATTATGCTGCAGGATTTCGGGTCAGAAATGTTATAAATTGCTTGTGTATAGTTCCGAAATATAGAGCAGATTACGGCATTCTCTGCCATTACTTTTTATATGGAATAGATGTTTTTGAGTATTTACGCAAAGAAATATCACAGGTTTTTTTTATTATATTAGCATCGAGAACAGTTTTACTAGGAGTGGCTACGGTGGAAGGTTTAGTTTATGCCCAAACACGGTTTAATTTATCACAGTGTTTTAAAAAATAAACAAAAAAGTAAACGGATTTAATCTCATGTAACTGAGACTTACATAAAATATTACCCCGGGGGTAGGACCAAGCCTAGTGGTTAAGGTGTTGGACTTCGGAGTTGAAGGTCCTTGGTTGGAACCCCACCGGTGCCTCAATGGCATAATTGTGTAATCTTTTTGAACCTCAGAGACTCGCTCTAATGTCTTAAAGGCCGGGTTTCTGAACTCCTTATTGAAACATAATAGGTCATGTGACTGTAACTGACAGCTTGAGTCGGGGCTTACCATGCAGACCCCGGACTAAGCACGTGGATATCTGGTCTGTGTTTTGGTACTGGTTACTTGGGTGTGCATGTTGGTGAACCAGTAATAAACAATTAGTGTTCTTCCTGAAACCATGTTTATATCTTTTAAATATATAGAGTTGGCGCTCAAGATGGCATGGAGCAGATTGAATCAACAAAACTGTCGAAAGTTCTAGATTTTGTCATGCATTGCAGTATGTTACACAAACAGTACAGTAACAAAAATATGTACACCATATTTACCTTTTTCATTTCATTGAAAACGATGGATAAAATTCCAGATTTTCATTCCGACATATGTCCCATATGTGCACTTCCTCTGGGATTGGGCAGCCAGTCTGTCACAAGTTTCATATCACATTTCAGCATGATATCCACCTTGTGATAAACATTTTTTTTTCTTTCATGAGTCTCTATTGAGAGCCTCCGACTTCCCCGCCAGATGGGCAGGATTATTCCATACACTCCTGTGATGTAACATGGTCCAGAAAAACCTGTACTTTGCCTTTCTTAGCTGTTTCTGTTATGTGGCAATTTGCACTCTTGTGGCCACCAGCCCTGCTGTTTTGTGAGGTCAGTGATACAGGGATCACAAAGACACTGTGGACATGCAGCTGCCCCAGACCTGTGCTGTGGGATAACTGGCTTATTTTGGTGGTCATTGCTTTCGGGTGTCTATTAATCACCGTCACTCTATGCACCTTAGGTTTGTTGTTGTTTAGACCACTTCTGCAGCTCCTCAACAGTAGCCAGTTTGACATCCAAACCACTATGTCCAAATAGAGCATTGATGATATCCTGTTGCTCATTTGTCATCTACAGCGCCATTATTTTTATGGCATATTCCATGATAATAACTGTAATACCGGTAATATATCAAAACAAGTCTCAGTGTGTCTCTGATTAAATTGAGAATGTAGACTCTGCCCTAGACTAAAACAGCACTGACTAAACTTTATATAACCATTATCTACAGCAGGGTCAGCATGTGCCATCTATTGACAACATGGTTAATATTTTCTGTCAGTCTTACTAAACAGCATACAAGTGTAAATGAGTATTAATGAAGATGTTGAAAGAGAGATGTATTCGGTGCACGTAGGTCCAGTTGAGGGCAGTACAAACACATGTAGCACAAAGTCAGTGAGTAACACTTTATTATAATCATATGAATAGACTAGGATTGATGAGAATTAGGACCCAAAACACAGATAGCCATGTGAGTGTGTTTAAAAAGAAAGGGGGAGCTTGTTCCTGATTGGCCACCCATATTGCTTTGTACCTCCCACCTGGTAAATTTGAACTAGGGCTGGCATTAGCAGATATATTTAATTGATTGCATAAAAACACAAGCTATGTCGAAACAGGTAGTATTAGCAAGTTCTTTGTAGAAATAGGAACATGTCTGCCAGAATCCAGCTCATAAAACATGTTTCTTTACAGCTAATATTTAGAATACAGTCAGAGCCCATATGAACAGTTGCAGATATTATGTTAAACTCAATGTTGCCCTATAACGCCCCCTGGTATTTATAGTGGCACCCGATCCTTAACAACAGGTTTTGACTTCTGGATTATTCCAAACCTCGTGTATATAAAACCTGAAATCAAGAAAGCTTAATAATAACATATCATTCTCCTAATATGGATACCTCATTCAGTAAACAGTGCCACCAACAGGTCATGGACCTATCCTTATAAAAAAATAAAAGTTTACCCTTTGTACATGCAAATAACGGATATGTAAGGACCATCTCTGGTCGTATTTGTATTCTTAGTTCAGCAAAGATAAACACAGTATATATTATAGGCCATTTATTTTACAGCAGAGTCTGAGTGTAAATCCAAGTTAGTTGTTATGACTGGGTTAACTGGAACCATCACGTCCCCTGGATATAAAAATGGCCAAAACTATGGAAACTCAATGAACTGCAGATGGAGAATCAGTGCCCCAAGGAGTCAGGTAGGTATCTTATTTGGTAAAACCTTTGTCTCTTTCAACCATGCACTCGTGCAGACACACGTGCACAGATCTCACAAGCATTAACAGAGAAACGTTATCATTATATAGTAATAATAAACATTAATAGTAATACGACTTTTTCTGTCTTCAAGTATGCTCTTCTATAAAAGTAAGTTCACGGGGTTAAACTAGGATCTCTAAAACGCCTATGAAATCCAATGCGTTCTGTTGTCAGCTGAGTTTTCTGTGTAGACTCGTTGGTTCTTTGTCCCATGTCGATCTCCTTGGACGAGCTCAAAGACTTCAGGGGCAGCAGTAGTGAGGCGACGTCTCGTGAGTCGTCCGCGCGGTTCTGTTTGAAGTGCCGGATTATTGTCACCATGCAAAAAAATCCATTTTCCAAGGGTAGTCCTCTTTCCACCAGTCAGACCTCTTGACCACACAAACACTGCATCCTGTCCTTTTCGGCCTTACCAGTAAGGTTCTGCCCCATTACCATACGGTCTTGCCCAGGCAATTCGAATTACCGCAGCACGTACGCCGCGATGGGCTACTACATAGACAGACTCTCTGCATGAGAACATTACATCATATTCTTTGGCCTTGACCCATTCCATAAAATAAAAGTTACACAAACAGAATTATATTTAAAAAGCACTGTACACGCTTTTCCAAAAAAAAACTGGCGTTTTTAACATGAGACCTCAAAACTCAGGTTAATCAACTGTCGTCGTAATCATGCCGTATTTACTTCAAATCGATAATGTTTGGTGCATGGAGAGCACTTGACGAAATGTATGACAGCTCCCTGCTTTCCACAAACCTTAACGCTGCCTTCTGATTTATCGTTACTTTACCAGCAAACCATATGATCCTCGATATTCTGTTATGCACTGGTAATTTGATGATTACAAATATGTTTCTTCTACATATGACATAAATAATGACTGCGTTTATATTATTGAAATCTACAAGCCGGCATTAATTTTTCACATTCTGTTTCAAAACTGTCTGAGGTTGAAGTAAATGCCAAATATTGACAATGTCGTGATGACAAAGCACTTTTAATACGACTCTTCCATGCACAAGTATGCTCTGCAATAATAGTTAAAGCAAAACCATCGGCAACTGATAAATATTAAAAATGTAGTGATAAGAAGGAACAACTTACGTCTTTTCAGCCGTTGGCCTGTACATTAATTATTGCCAATATAATGCAAATGAATCGTGTAGGCAAGAGTAATATGCATTCTGGTTATGGTCAACCCTTTGGATAACCTCTGATTATTATAAAAAGGTGAAAGAAATACAACGAGAGTTTGACAATGCAGAAACCTTCCCACAGTTATAGATATTCGTTCATGTACCTTTTAATCTGTGTACACGCATTACGCAATTTCTCACTTGTGATCTAGTGACCCTTGAACTTACATCCCGTGCACAAATGAACCTGATAACCTCTTCAATAGGTTCAAGACAGGAGCGCCTGTGCCTAGAGAACGAGCCATGGCTCTGATAGGTCAGACATTGATTGATTATTACATAATGCTTTTGTGCCTGCCTCTTTGTACATTTATTCAAGGGCCAGGCATAAGCCTTAATCCAATTTGGGACATAGTGTCTGCTTGTCATCAAATTAATCCTGACACAAAATTATTGACACCTTGTTTCTGCTGGACGGGATTCCTCGCGAATACTCAATGGGACTCCCGTTCTTTATAGCATCCAGTCGGTTTTTGCTGAGCGCCACAGTGTGTCTGAAAAAAAGTCTAATGATCTGATTCTTATTATTTAAAGTACTGAAATGCTATATTTTTGTAACTGAATAAGTTTTAAGTGTATTGAATAGTGAGAGAAACAAAGGGGACACGTCTCAGGTTGGAAATCGCGTGTCGTATGCAGGTGAAGCAAATATAGCAAGGCACAGATTTAACCGGCTCAAAAGGAATTATGAAATAAACTACATAATTCTCTGAGAAAAAGGTTTAGAATGTTCTTGCAGTCATTCTCCTGTTTCGTAACATTTTTATGAATGCTTCAATTACCGTCGATTTATATATATCCTTATTTCTTTAACGTTGAACAGTTTGCTATGTTTAGATGTTTAATAGACAGTCGCGTCAGGATGCCTTCATAAACTAGATCTAGTTAAATGGGAAAACATTTAACCTAAGGTGGTAAGTTGGATAAATGAAGAGGTAGAAAGATCACTTGTTGCAAAACGCCATTTGCAAAGCACTGTCTTTTCTGACTTGCTGCAAGATGCCCTTATTGAATTTGTTTTGATTATTTTGGCGGGCCCCATATATTATAAACACGTTGATACAAACAAAACAAGCAGCCTGTGTGCGTTGATATCTAAGTTTTCTGGCTTTTTATTATAAAAGGGATTACCGTTAGTTTAAAAAATAGGCCTCTTTAAATTTGTGTTTTTCACCGGCGTATCCTCTTGATGGTTCAGGCACCCCAGTAAAGTATCTATATAGTCATATGCATATCTTTTTGACAGTTTCTACATCAGGTAAAGCATCTTTATATTTAAGATGCATATCTTCCTGACGGTTCAGCCATCAAGTTATGCATTTGTGTATTCCAAATACAAATTCTCTTCACTGTATAATTATTAATTAAGCATTTTGTGTATTTCAGATGAACTTTCTGTTAACAGTACAGTCCCTGTGTATTTTAGATGCATATTCTCTTGACGGTTCAGTCATTTGAAACACAACTCCATTATGACTTTCTCGGTGTTTATGACGGGTACAACACTTCACAACCAAGCATTACTTCTATGCATGGGAATGTAGAACGCGGAGTACAGTATCGGAGTTCCGGACAATACATGTTTTTGCACTTCGCTTCCGACTCCACGACGACAAAAAGGGGTTTTTCGGTGACCTACCAAGCTATCGGTATGTGGGATGATTCAGCATTGAAATTTTTAAAAAATGATTCGATCTATTTGTAAAGGATTTCAGGTATTTACCAAATATATCTCACCTACAGGTTTGACCTTAGTAAGACCTAGTGTTATTGTACAGAATGGCCGGACGTCAATTATTACCCCTCCTATTGATCGTAATGCCCTTCACTAATCTTATCCTACCTATTCATTAGTTTGCAGCTGAAGCATAGTTTAGTTTCATCCAAAAAACGACACATGGCTCTTCAATATACCGAAGACTGTTAAACTATTCAATATTAATAGATAATTCATTTTGCTAAAAGAGAATTCGTGAGTCAGTTAGCAATAAATAACGCATTAGGTATATTTATGCATACCCTATTCACCAGGTATGTTTTATTAATAAAATCAATTTGTGTTTCGTGATGTTCTAGGAACCATGCGGAGGTTCCCAGTTCTTGGTCAAGAGTAAAAAAAACTGTATTTTCCCTTGATACCCAATCGTAGTTCCCCACAGACGGCGTTGCGAAGGTCCCTCCGGTTAATTCGTATTATGACTTATATTAAACTATTTCAATATGAAGCAAGAATTTTTCTTAACATCATTACATGATTTCTATATCCTTTATGCTGTCTTTTCTTCCCCGGTCTTATAACTCGCCGATCATGATAACATCTTCCTGTTTAATTCCATGTGTAATTTAACATGCGTTCACATAAGTCTGTCACACCACACACGTAGTGAATATATTCCGCAAAAAACTGTCACGCCAAAATACATAATATCCAAACACCGTCTAGGGGTAGCGAACCAACGTTACACCAATCACGTCCCAAATGGCGTTCGCCCTCACAAATACAGAGATAAATTTCTCTCGCGGTACAAAAAAGTCCTGCAAGGCTAAACTTGTAACAAATCTACAGGACTCGTATAATCCTCTCGCATGATTTAACCTCACGCAAACATTGCGGCTGGCACGACAATTTCACACGGACTAAATATCTCATTGAATGTCTCCTAATGGCAGTGGGCCAACTCAATATATAACTCTTCCCAAGAATTATGCGAACATTCTAATCGGCGTATGCTCTGCTCTTTTGAACCTTTTTACCGGGAATTATCAACTAGAACTCTAGGAATACCTGGATTCTCTAGAATAGGTTAATCATAATTATAAACAGATGTTCAGTCAGTTCGATTACTTAACACAATAAACAAAATCCTACTGAATGATTCACGACCATAGACAATAATAAATACAACAATATTAAGCATTATTAACTACGTTTCCCTGATTATTTCCTATTATTCTATGAGGCTCCCATTTAACATAACCTGACCCTTTATTACATTTGTGTACTTGCAGGTATATTAATAGTAGTTTGTATCTAAGATGATATGTATGGTTCCATTTTCAGAAGGAACTACATGCCCAAATCGTGTTATATCGCTGAACCAGCTCTCTGGGTTTATCACCTCCCCCGGTTACCTGTCAGGACATTACTATCATAATAACGCTGATTGTCACTGGAGCATTACAGCGCCGTCACGAAACGTACGTATACGTTTCATTGTTTTTGTTCTACTCGCGAATAGACTCGTGAAGGAGGTAACTGGTACAGTGATTCACCTGTTAACTTTTTTGTGCATATGCCACTCATTGGTATTTCATAACCATTCCATGATTAAAAATGTCCTCAGTGTTTTAAAATTAAAATGTGTCTTCGATCTAGATTTGATTTCTTTATCAGTCATAGAAATTTTAACCCTCGTATAATGTCAAGTGTGCGGGCGTTTATGTGTTTATGTGTGTTTGATTGGCCGAATCCTGTGATATAGCGGTTGAGCACAGTGTCAAAGCCTCGGATCAGGAGTTCCGAATTCAGCCGAGGTCGGTGATTCGGCCTCAAATGGTAAGGCCGCCGTGCCCCTCAAGCAGTGTTTCCCTCGAAAAAGAGTGCGCTTGTCGGGGTTTCAAGGTCTCAGCATTGAAAATTATGACACACCCATGAGCCGCATGGTAGTCATCGGACCTGGTTAGCACCAAATATATTATGGAAAGAAACATGTGCTACTACTTTGTTACGAGATCGAAACTGGAACGAAATTCTGCAAAAAATAATACACTTTGTAAAGCTAGCATATTAAGCTAGATGGAGGTGGGTTCTTCCTTAAATTGAATAACGTATGTGTGTGTGATGGTATGTTATGGTGTGTAAAGTATACCTGCTTTTGAGTTTACTTAGACGTATAAATATAATGAGATTGGTAGGGAGTTCACGAAATCACAGTATTCTATTCGAGTTCTATACTGATGTCACAAATGAGGTCATTTTCTTTGGTAAAAGTATATACAGTTTAAGAACTTGTATTGATAATATTTAGCACTAGTGATCGTGTAGAGTTCTTTCTTTCAGATGACGATTGTACTGACCGTACAGTCGTTTAGAACAGAAAAGATGGTGGACTATCTGGACATTTATGACGGGAAGAATGTCAAGGCCCCAGGCATATATTCACTCCATGGAAGAGTAAACCCGGGAAAACAATTTCGTAGCACCGGACGACATATGTATATACAATTTTGGTCAAGTAAAGCCGGAAGAGAAAGAGGTTTCTATTTAACGTATCGTGCAGTGGGTAAGAAAAATATATTTATTATTCAATAATTCACACCCAAAAAAGTTGCATGATATTTTTCCTCAGAATGAAGCTACGGAAGTATAGACACATGTGTGTTTTATCAAGAATTCCACTTGAAATATTTAAGTTCAAGCACATCAAATGAATCAATTAAACATTCACATTTCAAATCCGAAAACGTGCTATAAAGTATATTAAAACAGGCGACACCGGAAGTATGAATAAAGTAAATTATTAAAAAATATATCCGAAGAGCTGCCGATATTCTAAACGTAGATTCATTTTCATTCTGATACCTACTTTAATTATCCGGTTTCCCCCATCAATACAACAAGCAGACATAGACTTACTCATGACAACATTTCTTCCTCTATTTTTTACAAGAAATAATAATATCCAAACTACTTTCCCTGGCTACAATCAGCAGATTCTCTCCTCGGCTACCACTTGTTAATAAAAATTAGTGGCACACCTATCTTTTATTCCTCCTAAAAGTTTTGACCCTCTGGAAAACTAGTCCTTGTGGCTACAGGTCACACCTTTATGTCAAATCATGGAGCAAAAATAAGGTCTTATTCGACCATACTGAGGCCCCGTGCCTGCCTATTGTCTTTTTTTTAAACTCGGCTTCAGAAAATGTTTCTACAGGAACAAGGATGTCTGTCAGTGCTGCTTAATTCCAGCTTGAGACACTACCTCGGTAAAGGTTTCTGATAGAACAAGCTGGGTTGTCCGAGCTGCTTAATTGCAGCGGGAGCCACTGTTTCAGTAAAAGTTCATAAAAGAACCAGCTTGTTTTGTCCATGCTGCCTCATTGCAATGTGAGGCAATGTCTCAGTCAAGGTGTCTGCTAGAATCATTCAATCTGTTCAAGCTGTTTCATTGCAGCGTGAGTCATTGCAAAGGGAAAGGTTTCAAAAAGAACAGTTGGTTCGTCCGTGCTCTTTCATAGCAGCGTGAGTTATTGCCACGGTTATGGTTTCTGATAGAACCAGCTGATCTGTCCGTGTGCTGTTTCCTTTCAGCTCGAGTGAGTGCCTTAGTAAAGTTTTCTGATAGAACCGGCTTGTCTGTTCGTGCTCTTTCATTGCAACTTCAGTAAATGTTTCTGATAAAACCAGCAGATCTGTTCACCTGCTAATTCAATCTAGTCCGAGTCACTGCCTCAATAAAAGATTTTGATAGAGCCATCTCTGCCTCGATGTTGATACCTCGCTAAAGAATTACATAAAACCAACTGATTTATCGATCCGGTCAGCTTCATTGAAACGTGAGTTACTGACTTGGTAAAAGTTTCTGAAAGAACCAGCTGGTCTGTTGGTGATGTTTCATGCTGGTGAACCACTGTATCGCTAAAGGTTTTCTGGCTGGTTTGTCCGTGCTGCTTCGTTGCACTGTGAGCCAATGATTCGGTCAAGGGATCTGCAAGAATCAGTCTTGAGTCGCTGCCACGGTAAAGGTCTCTGAAAGAATCAGAGAGTTTGTCCGTCCCGCTTAATAGCAGTGTAAGTCACTGCCTTGATTAAGGTTTCAAAATGAACCAACGGGTTTGTCTGTGGTGCGCCATTGCAGCTTGAGGCCCTGCCATGGTGAAGGTTTTAGGTAGAACAAAGCTGATTTGTCCGTGCTGCTTCATTACAGCGTGAGGCACTACCATGGTGAAGGTTCCAGATAGTACCAGCTGGCTGGTCCGTGCTGTTTCATTGCAGCCTGAGGCACTTCCATTGTGAAGGTTTCAGAAAGAACCAGCTGTTTTGTCCGTGCTGTTTCATTGCAGCATGAGGCACTGCCATCGTGAAGGTTTTAGGTAGAATCAGCTGGTTTGTCCGTGCAGTTTCATTGCAGCCAGAGGCATTGCCAAGGAGAAGGTTTCACAAAAAAAAAACAAGATGGTTTGTTCGTGCTGTTTCATTGCAGCGTGAGTCATTCCTTTGACAGAGGCTTCTGATAAACCAGTTAGACTGTCCATGCTGTTTTAAACAGTAGCAGGTTTGAAATCCCAACCACTATGTCCAAACAGAGCATCGATGGTATCCTGTTGCTCATTTGTCACCCACAGCGCCATTTTCCTTTTTCATTCCATCTTCCATGATAATAACCGTATTACTGGTAATCGATGGAAGCATGTCTGGGTGCCGATGTACATGTAGGGTATAACCGCACTGACTAAACTTGATATAAGCCTTATCTACAGCAGTGTCAATTTGTGCCACCTACCCACAAGGTGGTTAATATCCTTTGTCAGTCTTACTAAGTCCAGGGCTAAAATGTACACTTAAAAGTCATTATGGTCATGTCTTGTCTCCTAGCATATTCTCCAGTATCATCAAACGGCATACCGTTTATATATAAGATGCTCGTAGGTCCAGTGGAGTGCAGTACAAAGACATGTAGTGCACAGTCAGTAAGTAACACTATCATAATCATATGAATACACTGGAATGTGTGAGAATGTGGACCCAAAACACAGATGGCCAAGTGTGTATGTTTATAAACAATGGGGGTTACTCAGGGCTTGTTCCTGATTAGCCACTCATTTTGCTTTGCACCTCCCACCCGTTAAATTTGAACTAGGGCTAGCCTGAGCAAATATATTTAATTGTATTGCATAAACAACACAAGCTATGTCAAAACAGGTAGTATTAGGAACATGTCTGCCATAATCCAGCTCAGATAACATGTTTCCTCATAGCCATAGCTAATATTCAGAATACAATCAGAGCCCATGTGAAAAGTTGCAGATATTTTGTTTAACTCCATGTTGCAAAGTAACGGCTCCTGGTATTTATATGGAACCCGGTCTTTAACGAGAGGTTTCGACTTCTAGATCATTCCTAACCCCGTGTAAAGAAAACTTGAAATCTAGAAGGCTTTATAATAACCTATCGTTCTCATCATATGGATACTTTCATCCTCATTCAATACACAGTGCCACCAACAGGTCATTGACCTATCCTTATAAAAAAAATTAAAAATTATCCTTTGTACATGCAAATAAAGGATATGTAATGACCATCTGTATAACTACTAATCCAAATGGTCGTATTTGTATTCTTAGTTCAGCAAAGATAAACACAGTATATTTTATAGGCCATTTATTTTACAGCAGAGTCTGAGTGTAAACCCAAGGTAGTTGTTATGACCGGGTTAACTGGAACCATCACGTCCCCTGGATATAAAAATGGTCAAAACTATGGAAACTCAATGAACTGCAGATGGAGAATCAGTGCCCCAAGGAGTCAGGTAGGTATCTTATTTGGTAAAACATTTGTCTCTCTCAACCATGCACTCGTGCAGACACACGTGCACAGATCTCACAAGCATTAACAGAGAAACGTTATCATTATATAGTAATAATTAAAATTAATAGTAATGCGACTATTTCTGTCTACAAGTATGCCCTTCTATAAAAGTAAGTTAACGAGGTTAAAACTACGATCTCTAAAGCGCCTATGAAATCCAATCCATTCTGGGGTCCGCTACGTTTTCTGTGTAGACTCATTGGTTCTTTGTCCCAAGTCGATCTCCTTTGACGAGTTCAAAGACTTCATGGGACAACAGTAGTCAGGCGACGTCTGGTGCGTCGTTCGCGCGGTTCTGCTCGAAGTGCCGGCTTATTGTCACCATCCAAAAAAAATCCATTTTCCAAGGGTAGTCCGCGTTTCGCCAATCAGATCTCTTGACCACACAAACACTGCATCCTGTCCATTTCGGCCTTACCAGTAAGGTTCTGCCCCATTACCAATACGGACCCGCCTAGGCAATTCGAATTACCGCAGCACGTACCCCGGCCTACCACATAGACGGACTCTTTGTCTGAGAACAGTACATCATAGTCTTTGGCTTTGGCCCATTGCATATAATGAAATTTACACAAACAGAATTATATCTAAAAAGCACTAAACACGCTTTAAGAAAAAAAGTGACTTTTTTAAATGAGGCCTTAAAACTCAAGTTAATCAACAGTCGTCGTGATCATGCCGTATTTACTTCAAAGCGATAATGTTTGGTGCATGGAGAGCCTTTGACGAAATGTATGACAGCTCCCTGCTGTCCACAAACCTTAATGCTGCCTACTGATTTATCGTTACTTAACCATCTCACCATATGATCCTGGATATTCTACTATGCACTGGTAATTTGATGATTACAAATATATTTCTTCTAAATACAACATTAAATAATGACTGCGTTTATATTATTGAAATCTACATGAATTGAAATCTACTTAAATGAAGAAGGCATTATGTGTTCACATTCTGTTTCAAAACTGTTTGAGGTTAAAGTAAATGCTAAATATTGAAAATGTAGTGATGACAAAGCCATAACAAAGAAGAAATTATAACAAAAATATACTTTTAATACGACTCTTCCATGCACAAGTATGCTCTGCTATAATAGTTAAAGCAAACCCACGGGCAAATGATATGTGTTAAAAATGTAGTGATAAGAAAGAACAACTTACGGGTTTCCAACAGCTGACCTATACGATCATTCTTGCCCATATAACGCAAATGAATCCTGGAGGCAAGGGTAGTATGCACTCTGGTTATGGTCAACCCTTTGAATAACCTCTGTATATAATAAAAGGTGAAAGAATTACAACGAGAGTTCGACAATGCAGAAACCTCAACACAGATATCTGTTCATATACCTTTTATTTGTGTACACGCACTACGCAATTTCTAACTTGTGAACTAGTGACCCTTGAACTTACATCCTGTGCACTAATGAACCTGATAACCACTCATAGCTCTGATAGGTCAGACATACGATTGATTTTATTACATAATGCCTTTGTGCCTGCCTCTTTGTACATTTATTCAAGGGCCAGCCTTGATCTAATTTGGGACATAGTGTTTGCTTGTCATCAGATTATTCCTGACACGAAATTTTTGGCACCTTGCCCCTGCTGGACGGAATTCCTCGTGAATACTCAATGGGACTCCCGTTCTACATAGCATCCAATAACACACCCAGCGGCTTTTACTGAGCGCCACCGTGTGTCTGAAAAAAGACTAATGAGCCTTAGCGCTACAACAATAGTAGCCGTACAACGGCAGGATAGTGAAGTCCCTTTGGAGCAATGTTTGTTTGCCAACCTCATACATCAGGAAAAAGGTCGTCAGGGCAATACGTTGAAATATATATTGCAAAAAAAAAAAAAAATAGCGAGGATTAAGGTTATCTGGTCACAATCTGATTTTTATTATTTAAAGTATTAAAATGCCATAGTTGTGTGACTGAATAAGTTTTAGGTGTTTTAAATAGTGAGAGAAACAAAGGGGAACATGTCTCAGGTTGGAAATCGCGTGTTGTATGCAGGTGAAGCAAATATAGCAAGGCAAATATAAATGGGAAAACAGGTAACCTAAGGTGGTAAGTTGCATATATGCAGAGATAGAAAGATCACTTGTTGCAAAACGCCATTAGCAAAGCACCGCCTCATCTGAATTGATGCCAGATGTCCTTCTTGAATTCGTTTTGATTATTTTGGCGGGCCCCACATATTATAAACACGTTGATATGAACAAAACAAGCAGCCTGTGTGCGGTGATATCTCAGTTTTCTTGCTTTTTCTTATAAAAGGGATTACCGTTAGTTTTTAAAAATGGGCCCCTTTAAATTTGTGTTTTTCACTGGCGTATCCTCTTGATGGTTCTGGCACTCTAGTAAAGTATCTATATATTCATATGCATATCTTTTTGACAGTTTCTACATCAGGTAAAGCATTTTACATATTCCCGACGGTTCAGCCATTAAGTAAAGCATTTGTGTATTTCAGGTGCATATTCACTTGATGGCATAATCATTAATTAAGCATTTTGTGTACTTCAGATGAACTTTCTCTTAACTGTACAGTCCCTGTGTATTTTAGATGCATATTCTCTTGATGGTTCAGTCATTTGAAACACAACTCCATTATGATTTTCTCGGTGTTTATGACGGTTACAACACTTCACAACCAAGCATTACTTCTATGCATGGGAATGTCGAACGCGGAGTACAGTATCGGAGTTCCGGACAATACATGTATTTGGACTTCGCTTCCGACTCCACGACGACAAAAAGGGGTTTTTCGGTGACCTACCAAGCTATTGGTATGAGCTATTATCATTGAATTAAAAAAAATGATACGATCTATTTGTAAGGGATTACAGGTATTTATCAAATATATTTCTCCTGGGACCTCAGTAAGACCTAGTATGATTATACAGGATGGCCGGACGTCAATTTATACCCCTTCTATTGATTGTAATGCCTTTCACTGATCATACTATCTTATCCTACCTTTTCATTATTTTGCAGCTGACGCAGAGTTTAGTGTCATCCCTAAACCGACACATGGCTCATCAATATACCGAAAGCTGTTTCAATTTTAATAGATAATACATTTTTCCAAAAGAGAATTCGTGAGTCAGTTAGCAATAAATAACGCAAAAGATACGTTTATGCATACCCTACTCACCAGGAATGTTTTATTAATAAAATCAAATTGTGCTTGATGTTCTAAGAACCCCGCGGAGGTTTCCAGTTCCCGGTCCAGAGTTAAAAAAAACGCATTTAGCCTTGATACATAATCGTAGTTCTCTGCAGATGGCGTTGCGAAGGCACCTTCGAAAGTTAATTCGTATTATGACTTATATTAAACTCACTCAATATGGAGCTAGACCTTTTCTGGAATTCATTTCATGATTTCTATATCCTTTATGCTGTCTTTTCATCACCGGGGATATAACTCACTGATCATGCTTACATCTTCCTGTTTGATTTAATGTGTAATTTAACATGCGTTCACATACGTCTGTCACACCACACACGTAGCGTAATATATTCCGCAAAAAAATTAACGCCAAAGTTTAGAATATCCAAACACCCTCTAGGGGTAAAAAACCAAAGTTACACCAATCACGTCCCAAATGGCGTTCGCCCTCACAAATACTCGCGGTACAATAAAGTCATGCTAGGCTACACTTACAACAGATCTACAGGACCAGTATAGTCCTCCCGCTTGATCTAACCTCACGAAAACATTACGGCTGACACGAAAAGTACACACGGACTAACTCTCTCAAAGATGTCTCCTAACGGCAATGGGTCAACTCAACACATAACTCGTCCCAAGAATTACTCGTACATTCTAATCAGCGTATGCTCTGGTCTTTTGAACCTGTAAACTAGGAATTATCAACTGGACCTCAAGCGATACCTGGATTCTCTAGAATAGGCTTATCATTATAAACAGTGGTCCAGTCAGTTAGATTACTTAATACATTAAACAAAATTCTACTGAATGATTCACGACCAAAAACAATAATCAATACAACATTATTACACATTATTAACTATGTTTCCCTGATTATTTCCTATTATTTATGAAGCTTCCATTTAACATAACCTACATTTGTGTACTCGCAGGTACATTAATAGCAGTTTGTGTCTAAGATGATATGTATGGTTCCATTTTCAGAAGGGACTACATGCCCGAATCGTGTTATATCACTGAATCAGCTCTCTGGCTTTATCACCTCCCCCGGTTACCTGTCAGGACATTACTATCATAATAACGCCGACTGTCACTGGAGCATTACAGCACCGTCACGAAACGTACGTATACGTTTAAATGATTTTGTTCTACTCACGAATAGACTCGTAAACGAGGTAATTGGTACAGTGATTCATTTGTTTACGTTTTTTTTTGTGCATATGCCACTCACTGGTATTAATGACCATTCCATGATTAAAGATGTACTCAGTGTCACAAAGTTAAAACGTATCTTCGATCTTGATTTGGTTTCTTAATTAGTCATAGATATTTAAGCCCTGGTATAATGTCAAGTGTGCGGGCGCTTGTGTGTGTGTGTGTGTGTGTTTGATTGGCCGACTTCTGTGATATAGCGGTTAAGCACAGAGTCAAAGCCTCGGAGCAGGAGTTCCGAATTCAGCCGAGGATCGGTGATTCGGCCGCAACCTGTGATGTGCGGTCTCCATGCGTAATGGTTAGGCCGTGCCCCTCAAGCCGTGTTTCCCTCGCAAAAGAGTGCGCTTGTCGGGGTTTCAAGGTCTCAAGAGCCAGCATTGAAAATTATGACACAACCTTCAGCCGCATGAATGGCAGTCATCGGACCTGGTTAGCACCAAATATATAAATGGAAAGAAACGTGTGCTACTGCTTTGTTACGAGATCGAAACTGAAACGAAATTCTGTAAATAAAAAAAAATACTTTGTTGAGCTAGCATTAAGGTAGTTGGAGGTGGGTTCTTCCTTAAATTAAAAAAAAAGTGTGTGTGTGTGTGTGTGATAGTCTTATAAGCATACCTGCTTTGCAATTAACATAGACGTATACATAAAGTTTGATTGGTAGGGAGTTCACGAAATCACGGTTCCCTATTCGAGTTGTATATTGTACATGGAATACACGTGTAAATGGACTCACATTTCACAAATGATGTCATTTTCTTTACTGAAAGTATGTTCGGTTTAAGAACTTGTATTGGTAATATTTTGCACTTGTGATCGTGTAGAGTTCTTTCTTTCAGATGACGATTGTACTGACGGTACAATCATTTAGAACAGAAAATATGGTGGACTATCTGGACATTTATGACGGGAACAGTGTCAAGGCCCCAGGCATATATTCACTCCATGGAAGAGTAAACCCGGGAAAACAATTTCGTAGCACCGGACGACATATGTATATTCAATTTTGGTCAAGTAAAGCCGGAAGAGAAAGAGGTTTCTATTTAACGTATCGCGCAGTGGGTAAGAAAAATATATTTATTATTCAATAATTCTGACCCAAAAGAAGTTGCATGATATTTTTCCTCAGAATGAAGCTACGGAAGTATAGACACATGCGTGTTTTATCAAGAATTCCACTTGAAATCTTTTAGTTCAAGCACATCAAATGAATCAAACATTCACATTTTAAATCCGAAAACTTGCCATAAAGTATATTTTAAACTGGCGACACCGGAAGTATGAATAAAGTAAATTGTTAAAAAATATATCTGAATAGTTGCGGGAATATGCTTAACGTAGACTCATTTTCATTCCGATACCTACTTTAATTATCCGGTTTCCCCTTTTAATACAACAAACAGACATAGAATTACCCATGACAACATTTCTTTCTCTTTTTTACAAGAAATAATAATATCCAAACCACTTTCCCTTGCTACAATCAGCGGATTTTCTCCTCGGCTACTACTTGTCAATCAAAATTAGTGGCACCTCCAACTTTATCACGCAGATCACACCTTGACGTCAACTCATGGAGCAAAAATAACCATACTGAGGCCCCGTGCCTGTCTATTGTATTTTTTAAAACTCAGACTCAGAAAATGTTTCTGCTGGAACATGGATGTCTATCAGTGCTCTTCCATTCCAGCATGAGACACTACCTCGGTAAAGGTTACTGATAGAACGAGCTACTTTGTCTGTGCTGCTTCATTGCAGCGTGAGTTACTGCCATGGTGAAGGTTTCAGATAGTACCAGCTGGTTTGTCCGTGATATTTCATTGCAGCCAGAGGCACTGCCATGGTGGAGGTTACAGAAAGAATCAGCTGGTTTGTCCGTGCTGTTTCATTGCAGCGTGAGGCACTGTCATGGTGAAGGTTTCAGAAAGAACCAGCTGGTTTGCCCGTGCTGTTTCATTGTAGCGTGAGTCATTCCTTCGGTAGAGGTTTCTGATAGACCAGCTAGTCTGTCCATGCTTTTTTATTGCAGCGTGAGGCACTGCCATGGTGAAGGTTTCAGATATACCAAGCTGGTTTGTGTGTGCTGTTTCATTGAAGTATGAGTCACTGCCTCGCTCAAGGTTTCCATAGAACTTGCCGGTTTGTCCGTGCTATTTCATTGCAGCGTGGGTCACCTTCTCAGGTAATGTTCCTGCTAAAATCAGTGAGTTTGTCCGTGCTGCTTCTTTGCAGCGTGAGTCGCTGCCACGCTAATGATCTCTAAAAGAACTAACCGGTTTGAATGCTTGCTTTATAACAGCGTATCCAACTGCCGGTATAAGGTTTCAAGGGACTGGTTTGTTGGCGCTGCTTCATTGCAGCCTGGGACAATGCTTCCGTAAAGGTTTAAGAACGAACCATATGGTTTGTCTGTGCTTTTTTATGGCAGCGCGAGTCACTACCACGGTAAAGGTTCAAGAGAGAACTATCTGTTCTGACTATGCTGCTTAATTGCAGCTTGAGTATCTACCTAGGTAAAGGTTTCTTACAGAACCAGCTGGTCTGTCCGTTCTGTTCATTGCAGCGTGAATTACTGCCATGGTGAACGTTTATGAAAGAACGAGCTGGTTTGTGCATGCTGTTTCATTGCATCGGTAACGCAAGGTCACGCAGTGATGGACTATTTTCTTTCATCTGGGCGCGGTACAGTTGTCTGTAAGGCGGCCAAATGTATTAAATGCATCCTCCGGTGTACTGCACCCTGAGTTTAGTTCCGGCTGAGCTTTTTCTGGGAATGAAAGCACATGCCGTTCCGGATAAGTTGGCCTAGGATGCGTGTCCAACACTTGGTCAATCATTTGCATATATGATGCTTGTGTATCCGCAGCCACCAAATATGAAAATTAAATGGACCGATTATTACTCGTTTATATGGCTGATAATAGTGGGAGTGCACTAGGTTTTGCTTTAATGTCCTATTCCATATTAATCGACGGGAACAGGAATTTTCTGCGTCAGGCCTGGGTACTTCATCATTACTTGTTATATTATAATCAGACTGGTTTTAATCTGCTGGTAAAGAAACAATTCTACTTGATCACAGATAAATGAAATATCACAGGACAAGAAGTGCTTTTGGAGATGATAATATCACCAGTGACCTGTGTATTTATGAATATTCCAGTGTGAAGAAGGCAGTATTCGCTCCTTCCGGGATACGTAACAAAGAGACCGGGCATACATATTTTGATGAAACCAACAAATACGGACTGCATTACCAAGTAATTTGGATGTATATTCACATACAGATGTTATTTTTTCTAATGTGTAGGAAGTGAAAAGTCTGTATATAAAAATATGTTATTGTACTAATTGATACACGGCATCGAAGGCTGTCACAAAGCTTGCATCGAGTAATCCTTTCGTAAGCCAAGACATCATGTTAGTTATACATTATAATGTGAAAGGTGGTAAACTTTTGTAAGGACCTTGTGAGTGAGCTATCTAAGCATACAGCCAAGCAAGCGGAAGTCCAAACACTAAAAATGAAAGACAAATCGAGTTAAATGTTATATGATTTTGGACATAAAAATATACCCTTCCATTTTGCCTATAACGTGTTGTATATCGTCAATATCTTTCACACTATCTCAAAAACGATTTTAAGTTGAATCCCACGAAGCTAATAAAATACAAGTGGTATTTCTTTGAATGACAATGAAGAGCCCATTAGGGTCTTTATCATGTAAATTTACAGAGGCTTTTCTATGGGCTACTCACGTTATATGTAATAAATTTTTGTTCATATATTTTATTACAACGGGCATACAATACTTATTACATATATTTTGTATTCTATCACATCAATACAATGTATACAAAATATGCAGATGGCATTTCGTGGATATTATTTCAATTGTTATTCCAGTACATTGCACTTACAATGAATATATATATTCTATAGTGGTCCTTATTGAATGCAAATATTTCCGCTACTTTTAAAATAAAAATTCATTTTTTTTCCTGATTCTGCTTTATTTTTTTCAATGTTTACCAATCTTACATTTCTGTTTTACTTTTATGTGCACATGTTTTCTACATTTATATCCAGGTATAAAGTGTAATTATCTTATTGATAAAGAGAGTTTACATTAAGTGCACGCAATCGAGTCAAATGAGAGTACAATGTAGTTCATATCAGTAATTCTTATTTTTCAAACGCTTAAGTCTTATATAAGGCATTACATTTTTCACTGCCCACTATAAGTTATTATATATTACAGATGACGTGCACTTATTCCTGAAACATGACTTCATAAATATCCAATATAAATGAGATGAACTCTTCTGCCTTATGATCATTGTTATGATGAAGCCTGGATTGAGTCTTTGCTAATGTGTTATGACAGTTTGATCGAATGTAAAGCTTGCTGTGGCGTCTTTGTCTTGATATATACACACCTTTATAAACACGTTAATACCCTGTGGGAAGCAGTGGGTATTGTTTTCAGTCGATTAAATGTGTCTGCTAGATCTTTTAAGAACGGTAAACGAATGTTGATTGAAAAATGACATAAAGGTGGGAAATGTAAAAATCTCAAAGTGATAATATTTTGGCATATATCCCCGCATAAATAACTCAGGAATAAGCGTTTAATGGGTTTTAGCAGCTCAGTTTAACGTTGGAGTTATAACAGGTGACTACACGGCCATCTGTCGAGCGCGAATCGTGACGTCACATAGGGAATGACTTCTCGCCAACGGAGGTTTCCGGGAAAGGTTTCAGGAACTGAACTTTCAGCAAGGTCATGGATATTGACCGTTTTGAAAAAAATATAATAATCGAAATGTGCGTTCAGCATGGTCATTGGTATTGATCGTTTTGTATATAATCTAAGACAACAATACCGAAATGTACAGGGGTGTCATTATTTTTCCACTATAAAGAAGTTCCCAGGAACAACACTGGTTAACGTCCAACTTTCAAGGGTACCATCACCGGAAATTTTCTTTGAACACCAGTCCCGCGCAGGGGTTGCCCCCTAATACAGGACGCTTTTGCTATTTTCGTTTATTTTTGCACCTCTGAGTTAAACAGAATATATGATGTACCGAAGCCTCGTGAGGGGGAAGGGGGGGGGGGCAGATCTCAGCAACAAAAAATGTTGGCAGGATATGCAAGAAAGTTCAATTTGACTGGTGACAATCATTAAGTTGACCTTAAAATGAAGCCACGCTCTCCTGGTATTGAAGGTTATATTATGAGAAAATACCTACAGAAATACCAATATATAGCATGTATTTAAAAAATATCCACACCGTGGGTGGAGGAATCCCCGTCCAGATACAAAGGGAAATCTGACATGTGTTTATTATAAATATATTACTATGGCCATAAGGTACTACCATGTCAAGGGGGACCTTTACATCATACTTTGACGTCAAAAGTCACTTGGAGGACTTGTGGAATAGGCTTACTTGGCCCATTTCTGAAAAAGCTCTGAAAATGTTATCATATTCCGTTCATGATTTCGCGAGTTATGTTGCGAACAATCACATAAACAAACACACACGAAAGCTGACGAAAGCATATCCTCCTGACGAAAGCAATTAACAGGACCTGTTGTATGGAAACATGTCATGGCGAGTACATACACTGAGTCGGATTACCGTAAAAAAACTTGAGTGCATGGTTGAGTCCTTAGGGAGGATGTTCACATAGTAAGTAGAACGAATCCATCCGTTTTATTCGCGGCATGGTAACACCCGAAATATACAATATTTATTACGATACACATGAACACGCATTACCTGTTAGGCATGATAAACGCGTTTGATACTCATATATTTCCACTCGGCCATGACCTAGTGCTTAAGCAACATCAGCCTTTAATAGCAGAGTATCATCTGATGACTCTAGTGACATGAACACATATATTATATATACTGAAGCACATATAATAATAATAAAAATCATCATAATCATAAAAACCATAATAATAATAGCATCCATATTATTGCTAATAAACATGCAGCAACCGTTCGAGTGGTGTTCTTATTAAGCGTAACATAAATAGCTTTAGTGAATTTATTTTAAAAGTGTCTCCGCATACCTACTTAAATTGACGTGGAACTAATTAATACTGATACCTATTTTATGTTCTGCCCTTTTCGTCTTTTTGTTGCGCACAAACAATATAGCCATGTTTCCGATATGGGATCTGTGAAACTCTAGTTTCTTCAACCACACAACTCAGACATGCGATCTGTGAAATCCTGGTTTCTTTAACCACACTGTAGGACAATAAAGTTTCAGGTTTCTTAAAGGGCCCGGGGATGCGACACGAAAGTGTTCGAGGACAATGTTCAGGCAAGGAGCCATCTTCGGAGAGCGTTTGGTGGCATTTGGACAAATTTGGACATTTAACGACAAAGTTTAGAGCGCAATCACGTTTTTTAACCTTGCCCATATATTCAAATTACTGTAGGATTTCGAAATAGATATTTCCATATTTTCATTACTTAAAGTACTTAAAACGTGTCTATACACTTGTGACATTATTTATATACACCTTTTATTTTATAAACGTGATTCACGCCTCATCTAGCTCTTTTCGTTTCACCTCTCTGTCATGTCTTTTAACCGTTAACTTGAAACGAGTCTCATTAACTCTTTGCATCTTGGATCATGATTTCAGGATCATGCATCGTTTTGTAAGCATAATACCTCCTCCAACTTAGCACACCTTTCATCCCTTGGGCCGTGGTTCGTGTGAGGGGAGGGAGGGGTTATTCCAAGGGATACCCATACACTTTTAACCCGCGAACATGTTTGTATAATGGAGCCAATTATCCGGTTGTTAGAAACCATGTAACAATCGCTGTTTTCTTTGATCTCGGATATATCCTGGCAACATTTATTTGCTTTTCCTTGCTTTTTTTGGAAAGTGACCTGGAAAATTCATCCTATATTGCGGTTTTCAGAATAATTACTAATTTTAGTTGCATGTTGTAATATTTATATGTAAACAAGAAACCTACATTTTATAAGGAATGCAACTCTCCGCCATGTGTGGAGTCATTATTGTGGGATGCTCCCAAAACCGTGTTTACATTTACTTGTTCAGCCCATATACTCAGGTCCAATCGTGCATAAGTGACTGCACATTTGTGAATATTCCTTGATGACGTTCCTGAGTCCGAATCTTGTGCCGGATCCGCAAACTAAGCGAATCTTTACCGTCCTATTCCCGAACTTCACTGAAATTTTCATGAGATTCTGTTCATGATTGCGTGAGTTATGTTGTGAACAAACACTCGCTGACACACATAAACGCACACACGAACACTGATGAACGCTCACACTCCTGGAGGAGCAATGGCACCTATACATACACTCACACATTGATGTTATACTTGTAATATAAGGACCGTTGCTATGTAGTTGGCCGTCTGTTGTTATGCGAGTATCCTTTGGCGGAGTAGGTATATCCTTTGGCGGAGTAGGTACATCCATCGAGAAGTCATACTTTTTTCCCGACATGCTTTTATTGGAGGGAAGTATGGAGAGGGCTGGGAAAAGTCATGGCACTGCTCTAAATAGGCGTGCCGTTAAAATTAGAAAATATTCGGTACTAAATGGCCCCGAGAAGCATCAGTAGTATTGGTGTAAAAAGCGATAATATTATTACAAATTAATCCATTATTTTTTAAATGTCAATATGCCTGTTATTCATAAGAATTCTTTATTTTTTTCAAACATACCTACCAGATGCCTTCCTTGCTGACGATACGTCGAGATAAGTTTACTCAGAAACTGCGGGGCGGATCATTAACATGTTTAGCACACGTGCCTGTGAGAAGAGTTTCTACGTTTAGAAAGGGTTTCTGACTTTAATGACTTTACTTTAATAAGAAATATTACCCACGCTTACATTTCTGCCTTTAGCTAAGCAAATTATAAAGATATTCGGCCGTATCGTTTATTAATTTTTTTTTCGTACATGTCTCGTGCAAACAGCTGTCACATATATTTCAACTTCCATAGTGTTCATAACAAAAAACTGTCACATATATTTCAACTTGCATACTGTTCATAACAAAATTGTAAACAATATTCATAACTCCGTGTGGAAAATTTAATATATGACCATATTGAGCTCTGGCCATTATCTGGTTAGGCAGGGAAATATAATTTTTGTGACACAATGACTGCAAGAAGATCAGGGGAAACCATTATTGAACCCAATTTTGAGATAGGAGCAGAAGACTCAGACATGTGTTATATATCTAACGTCTATTAACCATTGATAAGTATTTTAACATTTTTTCCACTTGGTTCAGAAAACGTCCATCCCACCGCACACAGGCTATTCGTTTTGTTTATATCGACATGTTGTTAACGTATAGGAGACCCGCCAAAATAATACAAACACATTCAACAAGGACATTCTGGCGGCATTCAACTTCGAGGAAATTGAGATTAAATTCCACTGCGGCTCATATGCAGCCAATCATGGTTTCTCCCTTTGTAAACATTGCTGTGTTTACATACAGCTTATGGAGAAACTAGCTCAAGCATCCGTCACAGAGATGTTTAGGATGTTATTCTCAAAAGTAATTGCATTCAGTTCATTTATATGTAGGCAGAGTAGAGCCAAAATTATAGACATCCAACAGAAAAGGTACGTGTATAGCTGCCTTTAACACTAAATTTGGGCATTTGTAATCGAGGTATAAAATAACGAGATTTTTTTTTTTCAATTTTGATGTTTAGGTAACATCCTCCATTTTAATGCTAACTTTACTATATGTACATCTGCAGAATTCCATTCCGCTTTCGAACTACCTGACAGGGCAGTATCATACGCTACCTCTCATGTTATAACCTGGCGTCTTCTGCACCTGCGGACCCCGATACGTAATCGTCACCATTGCTGGGTCAAACCACCGAGGAACCCCCGAAAAGCTCACTCGTTTGTGAGTGAAACACGGTTATTGGGCACGGTCTTTCCATTAATATTTTGATGCTAGCTCTAGTAAGTATTTCATCTGCAGAATTCCGTGAATATTTTGATGCTAGCTCAAGTAAGTATTTCATCTGCAGAATTTACATTCCGGTTTCGGACTACATGAAAAAGTTTTGGCACATGCTTCCTCTCATATTATATCTTGGTGTAAAAAAGCAAGCTAGGCCCGGAGACTATACTGTACCTGGGTGAGTTATCTTTCCATTTGCTGGGTCATACCACCGAGAAACCCCCGAAAGGCGAATCGTTTGTGAGGGAAACACGGCTCTGGCGCACGGCATTACCCATAAGCCTGTAGAGCGCTCACCTTGGATTTGGGTAAGGACACACACCTTTTCTAGAAATCAGCACTGAACTTATAAAGAGACTAAAATGAATGACAGGATAAGTTTTCGAAATACTGCTCACACGTAACTCGTTATTTCTAACCGAATTGTGTGGTCTAGGGGTAGAATACAGGATGCAAAGCTGGATAGCTTTTTTCACGGTCTATCATAACATTACTGTGCCCGTCTTCTGTGACGTCATTAGCCACGCTTAAAGCTCGTGTATCATTTACTCACATTCAGAATAAACAAACCTTTATAATTTTTTATAAATATGTATTTCAATATGTTTGGTTACTATGTCGTTATAATTGAAATTAGTATAATTATGGATACATGACTATAGCATTGTAAATTCAAATATTAATCCACTGTTATTTCCAATGTTAAACGCACGCACTCGTTATAATTAGCACTCGGTTAATATAATAATGAATCTATATTCTTGAATATATAGTTTTTTTTTTAAATTCATATTATCTGTTTAATTAGGTTACATTATATTTTTATATTTTGCTTATGTCTTGAGTACTTTGATAATCAGTTATTTTTATCCATTTTGGAGTAGTATATATGAACGGGATAATTATTCTGGGATATAAATAGTTGGTAACATTTTGATTAAGGTTTTGACAATAACCAGTATCACGGATCAAGTGAATAAAACTTGAGGGAGTAATTCTAACTAATCACCTTGATAATGATAATGTATATCCAAAATAGAACCTAAGTCCAGATATGAAGACTGAGTCCACATATACCACATAATTGCGTTGCATATAGCAAGTTTGTGTCTGTGAAATATTTCCCTTAAAATAGAAACTCGCAAATTAATATAATTTGTATTGTGTACGTATTCCGCAAGTGACAAAAACGTTTGTTATGGTAACATTCTTTTCAACATTCTGTGTATGATGCTCCGATGAAGTATTGTATCTATGGAAAGGAACATGTCTTTAGTTTTTCAATTTCTGGAAACTAAATTGGACGTAGGCTTGCTGCCTGTCAGGCAATAGCTGCATGGCGGAGAAATTCGGTTCAAATGAACAATGAGCCGTGAAACCTTTACTTCAGTTTTGCAGGTATATCCCATCAAGAGGAACGTCTGGGTTTCTTTATTGTTTCCAAGGTAACGGGTCACCACTTTGACGTGAATGTTACCATGATCGTGGCTGGGAGTCGCGGGGTGATACAACTGCCTTCAAATGCATCTTGTTTCACTTCCAGGCCATCGTTCTGTTAATAAAAAAGGTGTCGTCATTATTTTAGATCCTGGATGGCCAGGACACGGTAATATATCTGTAATGTGGCCCAGTCGAATGTTCTGTGAGGAACAGGATGTAACAAAAAGGTCAAAACTAAAGCTGCCCTTCCGAGATCCCCACTTTAGAACTTCTATCTACACAGAATCAAACAATTTGCTTCAAATATACTATAAAGCATGTATTCTGAATTTTTTTAACTCCTGTTCAGCGAAAATTTTAATTACAGAAATTTTACAATTAAATGTTATCCCATGACATGGACAATCCCTATTCCCGCTCATTAGGCATCATTCAAAGCTTTCTGTAACCCATGCAGGGGTGTAGCCAGGATATACGGAAAGGAGGGTGTGCCATATCCGCTAGCCAAAAAGTACAATACATTCTATGTCTCAAAATAAGAGAAAACGTTCACTTATCAGTCATTTCTTTCGAATCCATGATTCCATACTCTTCAATTTCTTACTTTTCCTATGTCTATTCGACAATAAATTTCAGGAGATACATATCGTTCCTTGTATAAATTGATGATGAAATGTACGGTAATGTAACTTCTTGAAAACATGACAGATATGTTCATAATTTTAAAATCACATGTATACTATAATTAACATATTTATAGTCTCGACGGTTTTCCTTAACACTACATACAAATTTGGCCTGGGGGATGGGATGGCCCTCTGCGAAACCCCCTGGCTATTCCCCTTCCCACGGGAACCTTGAAGACAGGTTACCTACATGGACACCAGCGTAGCAAGCAGGATTTGGACTGGAAAGATGTTCCCCTACACAAACACTTCCACCAGCTAACACACGTGTAATCACATGAGCGGCGTCTGTTCTGCCACCCCAAGCTACACGTTGTTGAACACCTTGACCATGCAGACCATGGTTTCCATCTCCATTTCTTTTCTGCAAGAAAAATGTTAAATGTCTCTGACAATCACATTTCACGTAAAGTAAAACCTCACCAAACGACCACTTCTGTTAAGCGCTCACCTTAAAATAACGACCATTTTTTCATTGTCCCAATTCTCGTTTGCTCTTTATATGCTCTTGAAAATGCGACCACTTTATTAAAGTCCCACTGGTGGTCGTAAGTTGAGGGTTAAAAGAACTTTAGACTTTTTTACCTATCATATATCCTTTATACTGATAAAAGCCCTGCACCACATAAACGATAAAACAATGGTTTAACTTCCCTTTCATCGACGTGTAATTTTCCGTCTTAATTTCAACACACTGGTACTGTAAGGGTTTTCATCCTATTACACAGATATTCAGCAAATTATTCCGGAGCAAACAATTGTCTCCGAGCATTTATTAACGAGTTTTCATATTGGAAACTGCTGGAAGAAAATGAGGTTCGATATTGTTTTAGCTTGAGTTTGATGTTGTGATAGATGTTTAAATATTCATAGATGAAGTAAGCTATGGAGCTAATAAAATACAAATTAACAGGAATAATAAAATAAACTTGCGGTTTACGGCATCCTCCAGGGCTGAAACAAGATTTTCTTTCATCAACTGCGTCAAGAGGTCCTGAAAGTCCTTGGCTTTCATTATGTATTTCTTGTCTGATGCCATCCCTCTTAGTTCTGTCGCGTTGGTGCTGTTGGTTACGCCGATGGTGATAATAGAGATGTTTTGTGACTTTGCCAGAGTTGCTTCTGGAATTGTTCTTCCTGGCTTCACGGTGCTCTCTCCGTCCGTTAGAACCACTGCTACATTACGATATCCACTGCGGTCGCCACGGGAACTGGTAAACATGACCTCGCGCGTGAGTTTCAAGGCAGCCTGAGTGTTTGTTCCGCCGCTTAAATAAGGCATGTTTCCGACCTCTGATATTATATGTTGTCGGTCTGTGTACTGAGTGAAGTCGAAATATACTGAAGCATTATCCCCGAACTGAATAACAGATACTTTTGAGCAGGAACTGCCGAAAGATAGAGCGCTGACAATGCTTTGGATATAAGAAAGCACCACGTCCCAGTTGCCTTCCCCTTTATCCTTAATAGAACCAGAGGAATCCACCACAAAACAGATGTCTGCCGCTATGCAATCCTTCTCTAGTGTAAAGATAAATATTCCTTTAGAAATACTCAGGTATCATAGGAACTCCTAATCACATTTCAGCGCATCAGCCTTACTTAAGATCTATTTTTAGGTCAATTGTTACTACAACACCACTCAATAACCTGATAATACTTAATAATATAGTATGTTAATCATCCGAAGGGTAGGTGGTTTAAAAAACGGTTATACCCAGGAAGTTTCTTCTAAAATGTCGGTGCCTTTGGTCTGCTATTACCAGTAATGCCGGGATCCCCTGCTTATAATGTAAAGTGCTGTACCAATGTATCAAGGCAATCCTATTTATCTATGGTGTAGTAAGGTATTTTCTGAGTTAAGCGGTGTTGTAATAACAGCACCAGAAAGAGTAGCATATATATTGGCCATCATGAGGGAAAAAAGTATTTGATATTACATATATGTTAATGGAAGTTTAAAAAAATGTTGTTGGTACTTTCTGATTATATCATATTTATCACTGCGTTCTCTAAGGCGAATCCTGTATTTGAAATGACGGTGAAACGCAAGGAACAGTAAAAAAGTATGTATACTTGTGGGGTGAATGACTACATAGTTCACACATGTAAAAAAAAACAAAAAAAACGTATTTTCTGTATAATTTCCTTCTGAAATCTTAACTGGAGAAACAGTGCTTGGTCTTATTATTAGAAAGTCCACGGAGCCTAATTCAGCAAATATTGTACAACCTTGATATAATAATGCCGTGGCTCAAAAACCCCATCCGTCAGTGTTATCACATTGCGCAGACGCTTACTAACAGGCCCACAATGCACCGGGACTTCTACATACACAGATACCGTGAAAAGGGTAATGTAGTTAAAAAAAAAACTCGATAGAAATTGCTGATGGCAAATCAAATTAGAATAAAAATGGCTGTTTTTTGTTAAGAACTATATAATATGTTCTGAGCATGCGCATGTGAAATGTAAACAGCACGTGTGTCCTTGAAAAATTACAAAACACGAAAAAAAATGAATTTTAAATTAGACAGTTTATACAAGTAGTCCCGGCCGTCCGGGACTGTTACTGTTACAGTAAGAAGTTCGTTTTGAGCAGACACGACCTCATACGGAAGAGTGCCTGTGTCATGTGCCGTTAATCGCCACGAATTCATACCTCGGCAGTTGCTTCCGGGACAATCTTCCATAATGGTTTTCCCGGGGCAGCTGTCGGAGCGGCAGAGACGTCTGCGGGTCCTCTGACATGCCGCAGAGCAAACGGACCACTCGGACCAAACTGGAAAAATAAAATTAAGGTAACCGTAAAATCATCATATATATATATATATATATATATATATATATACACACAGTGAAATCGCTTAAACGACCACCTGCGGGACCAGGAAGTGTTATTGTGTCAGTGTTACGTATTTCTGAGGATTTTTAATTATCCGGGACCAGCCTGGTATGTATCAGGCTTGAAAAAAATGAGGGTATGTGCTTCAGTCGTTAGCGGTTAACTGACCTTGACATGGCCCAGGGTACAGGTAAAGGTCATCCAGTGCTATATCGCCCATCGATCCACTCCCCCTTGTTGCTGTGAACAGTACTTCAAGTAACGAATTACTTGGAACGCTGATGTTCTCATATACTGGATGCCAACGATTGCCTTGGGATCCTTAAAATACAAATATATATATATACCGATAGTATACATGTTTGCAAGACGAATCCAATAGTGCTCTATTAGCGGAATGTTAAGAGCTGTTAGCTGTTACATAGTGATTATTTACGAAAATGTTCAATTTTAACTGAACATTTTCGTAAATAATCTCCATATATATATATATATATATATATATATATATATATATATATATATATATATATAATATAAATATATATATATATATATATATATATATATATATATATATATATATATGCATTTTAACACATATATAACTATACACCACCAACATGATATTTCACTATTGACTTTAAACGGCCTCTTTGTTCTGGGGTAGAACACAGGACTCAAAGCATGCAGATCGCGATTTAATATCTCAGCCGAAGAGCGGTGAGATTTTTCAAGGTCGGCTGCCGTCCAGGGCAAGTGCTTTAAGTCTTAATGGGAAGGCCATGTCCAACGGCCGTGTTTCATTCGCAAACGAATTGGGGTTCCTCGTTGCATATATCCAAGAGCTGGGATGATTATACACCCAGGAGCGGCAGGTGTGTTAGTCACAGGCCTTGTTGATACCAGGATATAAATGAGAGAGGGAGGCTGCGCTAGCTTCCGAGCCGTCACTCACAAGAGCTCATACTTTCATGAAGACAAGTTCTGCCAGATCCGCCTTTTCATCCTCACCCACAACAACAATTAATTTTGAAATTTTCTCATCCCTCCACAAATTTGCGCAAAACTTTGTACATCAGATTTTGAGTAATCCCGTTAAAAGACAAACTGACGTTAAAATTTGTCAGCAATGTGGGATTCGAGTATGGACACTTTTTTTTATGGACTCAGACTAGGGGTCAGACTTGTACTCGGAGATCGGGGTAAGGACTCAGGCCTCAGAAATTAGGCCTACTCCATCTTGATTCAGTAGAAAAAAGGAAAGCTCTTCTAGATACTATCGGGGCTTATATAAATGTGCGAGCTATTAACAAGGTATTACAATAAGGCTATATATTATCAAATTGCTCTTCATTACGAGATACATGAAATTACACATTCAAGGATAGTGTGTATAAATTAACATAAAAACACACGTGATAATCTCATATTTGTTGTTTCAATTTCTTGTATTATATGGAGATTTGTATTGGACTCGGACTCCGACTTAGACTCGAGTTCCATAAGGCTTGGACTCGAACCTTTCGGATTTGGACGAAACTTGAAGGACTCGGACTTGCACTCGGAGTCTCAGACTCGGATAGTGTGGACCCGAATACATCACTCATGTAATATGAAGAAATACATTTGTACTAAATAAATAGATAAATAAATATATGACTTACCTGTCCGTGATGCTATAAACTCAGGTTCATTGAGAGAAATTCTCTTAAACACGGTGAGCCTGCCCACATGCCTCCCGTTCATGTGGTACTTGAAGGCCAGGCAGTAGTCACGATCAGAACCTGTTGTCTCATAGCCGAACAACAGACTGGTCGTATCACTCGGACTACCAGCTGATGCATCCGCGTACACGTATGGCACTGAGGTAAATATTTTAAAAAAAGAAAATATACTGTTACCATGAGCATGCATAGTACGGGTCACTGCCGTTCGCTATGTTCGATTCTATTGCAGGTTAAATGACCTTTACACAAACCAGAGATACCAGAGATTCCGGCAGGAAATCAAATTTTAAAGATAAAAGGTTTATTGTTTTTATAATATGTTAATTAATAAATGTGATTTTTCTGTTGCTGGTGCAACAGACCCGAACACTAAGTGCTAGTCATTGCCGACAGATGTCGTGACAGGGCTTGATCTACAGTGCATTTTGCTATAATTGACGATGGAGGAGCGACTGAAGTGATACGAAATCATATACAATTAAACCTCTATAATGTGGGCAGCCGTGGCACTGGGCCAAATGCCGACTGTATGGAAGTCATGACCGCATTAAAATAATAAAAAAGGGGGAAATGGGACTGTGAAAATATGTAGAGGTCCCTCTGTAAAAAAAAAAATATCTGATACCTTTTAATGTAATAATAATACCATATTCATAGAGATGAGGCTGTTGGGATAAACAGCTTTTAGACATGTTTTGTCATAGAGAATTGATTGATCCCACAGAAATTGAAAATGTATTCATATCAAATAAAACGAACTGTTTGTAATTCTGCAAATAAAAAAAAAAACTTTCAGTGATCACGCCGACTGTGAGTGGTCTTTACCGAGGATGACGGATATGAAGGTGCAACTTTACAAACTGGCAAGTGGGACTTGCTTATACCTGGTTTAAACCAGATATTACCTTCCGTTGGGTTTGGAGTGTTTTCATCTGGACCGGTGTCTATTGTACTCGTGACCGGTTCATGTATAACGCTCCACTTGTACCCAGAGCTTCTAGAATAATTAAACAGCCCACAGCGTTGAGTAAATGATGTGCAGTAGTACACAGGACCTGTAATTAAATACATATATACGTTGTAATAAACTGTAATAAAGCACTCGAGTCAATATTTATTTCAAGGGTACTGTAACCAAAACCAGTGGTGACATTTTGTGCGCATTACACAGAATGTGTAAATTTGTAACTTATATTTCGCATGGTAGATAAATAATTATGTATTGATATAAATATTAGGGCGTTATGATACGAATTAACATTCAAGCATAGGATGTAGAATAAAAAATTCGATATATAGGCATTTATACATTTTCAATGACTGGGGTCTGGACAAACGAGAGGTAAAACGCTGGGCTCTCTCCGCGGGCCACACGGTGGCTATGAGAGTGGGTTGTAGTTGCCCGTCCAAGGCTGGTAGTTTTATCCGGGATTTCCGGTTTCCTCCACCATAACAGACTACCGAACGCCATCACTTCAGCCATGGAGTCTCGATTAGTTATTGTAACTAGTTGTACAATCCATGTAAAATAAATGTTTATGTTTATAATATATTTACATTAACCCTTAGATTAGAAACTGATCTCAGGGACGTTCATCAGCAAATATACATGTATGGTCAACAGGAGACCGAACGTTCATTAGGAACTGTGCACGAGTGGTCAGCATGGGGCAGAAAGTTCGTCAGCAATGGACAATGGGTGGTCAATATGAGACATGGGCCAATATACCTGACCGGTACATCCTTGGTCTAGAATTTTGCGCGAGTGGTTAACATGAGAAAGGCATGAAAATATAATCCACTTTTTTCCACGGAAGACCAGCAAGAATTTCCTGTTGGAAAATGCTGCTAACAGCTGTAGTTATAATAGGAACTGGTGTTCTTATGAAGGAAAGATACTTGCCTTGAGGAAAAGTTCCAAATCTGAAAGAGGAAAGTATACATTATATATAAATATCCCAGCTTTATGACTAATTCAACATGGTCAAAGGCAGACTTTCAGTAAATGTTACAGTAATATAAAATAAATAAATGTTACAGGAAACAAATTCTTTCATTTTCACTTAACACTTGCTCAATAATTGGAGTAGCTATATAACGATTCAAATGTTCTTTTGAACTAAAGAAAGCCTTAAATATCTTCTTTTAAAGCATATATTCAAGAAGAGACGACCATGATTAAGGAACAATTAATTTTTTTTTACGTTCCCTCCTATGAAGGGGAGGCTTAATGGGGTTGGGTTATTTTTGTATTAAAAAGTGGAAAATTTTGAGATATTTTAGCTCCCTAAAAGTGCAATCACTTTTTGTTCTAATATCTTTGTTTGTTTTACGGTAATTTAGGATGATTGTATTTAAATCTTAAATGCAGTCATAAAAAAATACTAGTCCTTTTTCCGAGAATACAGAAAGAAACTAAATGTAATTTCAAGCCGTTTATACATGAAGACTGTTGATGAAGGGCTTTACATATATATATATATATATATATATATATATATATATATATATATATACATATACATATATATATATATGTGTGTATGTATTGCAAATAAATAATAATGTTCTTACATTGCCTTTCTTCATCTAATTCGACACACGCACACGTAGATATTTATGTATATACACACACATATATATATATTTAATTATAGGAACGCGGGGATAAGCGTCTCTGACGCTCGAAATCTCATTGGACGCTCGGTCCGTGGGGTCAAGGCGTAATACCGGACCCGCTTTTGGACCGAGAGGATCAAAGTGTGCTCTCGTATCAGTCACACAACACTACCGACTTCATCATAAACCAGCACATTGTAAAACACTGTGTTGACAAATAACCCAATACATAATCAAATAATCATTAAGTAAAACATTTCAAGTTTGAAACAGATCATCAATCCATCTCAACATATACACACAGCGAGAAAGGAAGGTAATGCAACAGTGTACCAAACTATTCAGCGATTTCGAAAGCGAGTTGAGAGGTTTTGTCGCCTGTGATCCCCATCAAATGTGGCAAGTATAGCACGCAGGAGATGACCCGTTAATTTTGTGCAACTCATGTTACATATATATATATATATATATATATATATATATATATATATATATATTTAACTCCAGGATAATCATGTGTTTCGGCCATGTCCGAAACCGGAATCGAATTCTGCAGATGAACATAATACTTGGTAAAGCAAGCATTAAGAAATGGATTAGGTTGCCACAACCAGAAATTATCAAATTAGGATAGGAGAATATTGAGGCTTTTAATAATGTATAAAAAAGTACATGTCTAGTATCAGGAATGTTTTGAGGACAAATTAAAATAAACCTAAATAATTATCAATACTAATTCGGGGGCATGCGCCTTATTTTACACAGATTTTGTTTCTCTACACGTAAATATTTAAAGCTGGATGATGACTAAAGTGGATATGACTGACAAGTCCTAAAGTGAAAGTGTTTTGTATATTTCACATTTATTAGTGCGAAAATAATAGAAAATAATATTGATAATATTTTGCATTGAAATAATATACGTCATTAGGTATTAGAAAATATGGTAATTAGTTTATTACTTACTGGGCGTCCGCCTGGAGCTCGATGAACGCCAGGACTAAGAGTGCCAGTAAAGTCGCCATGTTTGCTAGGTGAGCGTACTCCCTGTTCATCCCAGTGTTTTTACAAGTGACGTCTTCCCGCATGGCTGCCCGAGTTAAATATAGTCACTTTTAATACTCCGCTCCATAACTTATTCGCCCAATGTCAAAGATAATGCAACAGTGCCAATAACCGACCGCAAACTGCTAAAAGGTTATTTAGACATGGTATATTGTATATGATATGTGATTCAAGAATGTTACAACATCAAGCCATGCCTAGTGTGCAAATGTAAATGGCGCCCTTCCTTGTGCCTGTACCTCGGCCACTTTTTTTTCAAGATGACTGAAAGTAGTAACCATCCCGGGAGTCGTATACCAACTGGCCTTCCACCGAAGATCGAAGCAAATGGCCCGAGGTCAAGAGTATATCTTTAAATGGTGAAATCATTAACTTTTAAAATTTACATGAAGAAAATACAAATTGTGGGCATAGGATGGAAATGTATTTCTTATAATCAAATGCATTGTCTTTTTGAAGAAAAACGTATAATTTATGACCGCGTGAATTATGTTCCTCGAGGAATGATGCAATTATGATTAATCCATTGTGAAAGCCAAAACATCTGTATCACAAACAGGTTAATACGCAATAACGTTTTGAATATATTCATAACTTATGAATTAATAAATAAACGTTATTATTAGGATAGAGAGGTTCATTATTAGTAATATGTGTGGGTAGTATAATTGGTAACTTTGTAAATGAGTCATGCGCCATCGGTTGATCTAGCTTGTCGATCCGTCATAGATCGAAATTCACGTTCACACTGAACAGAATGTATATCCTATTTACCAGTATCTCACTGCTAATGTTCAACTTGAAATTAACCTCATGGTCTTATGCAAAAGAGGGGTAACTACGTGTAGAGATGTCGGAATAACGATGTTTTTACGTAGTTTAGGTATTGACCTAATACTGTCTGCAAACCATCTCTGATAAATGAGGTATGAAAATGAGAAATCTGTTAAATTATCGATGAATTACATACATCAGCTTACAGGAGGGATCCTGGCCAGTCGGCCGTTTTTTTAAACTTATATGTTATCTAACAGACATCACATTCACTGAAACTGAAATGCTTACAAGCGATGTACGTAACGCAATATAACAAGACTCTTAAATAGAAATAGAAATAATAGAATACAAGATAACCCCAAAGACACTCGATGTTATAAGACACACAAGTATGAATGAATATTTATGCGTGCATGTTTGTACATATATATATATATATATATATATATATATCGGATGATTTCGTAAATAAATATCTCGCGGATATTAGTCCCTTGCTCTACCCAAGACAACACAAGCATTTTTTCATTTTTTTTATTCAGGTTTTTTGTCTCTTTGAACATCATATCACCTTGACAGACATATCATAGTTCGCCGTCAAAACGAAGAGACAGTCAAAACATGTTGTTTACAAAGCGAAGAATCCTTATTCTCGCTGCCAATTCCAATAATGAAAAGACACAGGAACAATGTGTAGCAAATACATTTATTGATTTTCTTATGGATTGCCAGACCTGTCTTGTCGTCGTTATCCACCCATGTTTACCATATTTTATACTCCTGAAACCTTCAGTATCTGGTCTCCCTTATAAGTATGTATCTGCAAATCGGAAAAGGCCAGTTCCGCATACGCGACAGCTTAATGGTGATGCATCTATAGTCAGATATCATCCACGATCAAAGTTTCAGCTGACTTATTAATTTCCCCTTGTATTCCTGTTTATTCTTATAGAAGTCCTTATATACCACAAATAAGGTTATAAGTTGCGACTTTGCCGAGAGGGCATGTACGACAAGTACTCTTTAACGCCCTCAGCATGGCAAACTTAATTGACTAGAAGATCTCATAGGGAAAACACACAGAACTCAAAAGGTCACACGTCTGTTGCAACCACTATTGTAATAACGTTCACTATAGTAATAATTATTATAATAGTGGTTGGTAAGGAGCCAGTTTTTGCCAACCACTATTGTAATAACGGTCAGTATTTTAATAATTATTACAATAGTGGTTGCAAATGCAACCACTATTGTAATAATTTTGCATGCGGAAAATTTTCTTAGATTTGTCGAGATTCTTCCAAACAAATGACATTTCCGAAAAAAAACACACAATTCATACTCTGTCTCCTCAAAAACGCATCAGTTTGTAGTTCATATGTTATTACACTAGTGAACTTTATTACATTAGTGACCGTGTCGAGAAACCACTATTGTAATAACGGTCACTATATTGTAATAAAAACTAGCGGCCACCTTTATTTCACCACTAGAGAAATAATTCTAACGTCGTTCATCTTGAAATGGCACCATTGTTTTAAATTCGAGTTCAATTCTAAAATGCTACAGAATTGTAGTATTCCAAACTTTTTAATCCACTCTTACATCATTAATTATAGCAATTACGAAAATTATTACAATAGTAAACGTTATTACAATAGTGACCGTGTCGAGCAACCACTATTGTAATAACGGTAACTATTGTAATAAAAAATAGCTGCCACTTTTATCTCACAACTGAAGAAATAATTTCCCTCATATTTCATCTTGAAATGCCACCATCTTTCAATATTTTTGTTCAGGTGTAAAATACTGGGGAATTTTGGAATTCCAAATATTGAAATTAATCTTACCTAATTAATTATACCTAATACGAAATTTATTACAATAGTGAACGTTATTACAATAGAGACCGTTTTGAGCAACCACTATTGTAATAACGGTCACTATTGTAATGAAAATAGCCGCCACTTTTATCTCACAACTGAAGAAATAATTTCCCTCGTAGTCATCTTGAAATGCCACTATCTTTTTATGTTTGTGTTCAAGTGTAAAATGCTGGGGAATTATAGTATTCCAAACGTTGTAATCCATCCTTACTGAATTAATTATACCTAATACGAAATTTATTACAATTGTGAACGTTATTACAATAGTGACCGTGTCGAGCAACCACTATTGTAATAACTGTCACTATTGTAATAAAAAATAGCCGCCACGTTTATCTCACCGCTGAAGAAATAATTTTTCCTAATCGTATATCTTGAAATTCCACTTATATTTCATATTTGTGTAAAAATATTTCTTGCTCCATGGACTCCATACATTATTACTCTGATATGTAAAAACACCTCTCTACCCGTCCCCTCTCACCACGTGATGAAGAATCATGTGCGCCTTGAAAGCTCGGATTACAAAATTAATTAGTCTATAGAATTTATCTATTTTCTCACATATATATATATATATATATATATATATATATATATATAGAGAGAGAGAGAGAGAGAGAGAGAGAGAGAGAGAGACGCATTGCTCCACTCATAAAATTTGCCGCAACTGCATTAATTCCTTGGTCATCCATATTATGACGTCATGTCACGGGTCGCTCGGTACAAAATGCGGCCCCTCCGTGGGAAAGCCTTTGATATGGATAGGGGCTGGGATGTGAAAATGTCGGGTCATCAATATAATTTACATATGTACAGAGCTAATTGTATATGTCATAAGACTGGTAACGGTGTTTTTATGGGGTATTTTTAAAAGGTTGAATAAACGCTTGAATTTAGAAGCTTGAATTAGAAATTATACCATAATTATAATAAACAGATGTATAATGACGCAAATATAAGGGTTATTTAATGTAAATTAATACATTTTGGGAATAGCAACGCTGTTAAACTGAACCAATTTACTAGAAATGCATGTCTTCCGCTATATAATTTCGTTCATGACGTTGTATTCGTCGTCAAGAAAACTAGACCATTCAAACACGTATGTACGCCTCATAAAGAAGGGTAAAACAGGGAACGTGTTTCATATTATTGTATCCCCAGACAAAGTGGGGATACTTTGGCTTAGGCACGGTCTCGCCGCCTCCGCCTTCGCCGCCGCCGCCGCAGAGATTTCTTTCAAGCGAGATAAAAATATTTCCCGGATCTTTACCAAACTTGACATGTGCATAGATATGGCTGAAAAGACAGAGCCTATTTAAAATGGGGTCATGACATTTACTAGGAGAGTGACCTTGACCTTGAACAGGTCCATTTTTCTGGGAAAATTACACTCATTCTTAAATATCTCAAGACATCTTGCATGGATTGCTCCAAAAATCAAGTTGACTGAAGATCTTGGATAGTGTGGTCATATACCGGAAACTTGTGGGGCCACTCATTATCCTTTTCTTGTTTTCGTGCCGTATAATATCCCTATCAGTGCCACTTGACAATACTGTAAGGATTATAAGTCAAAAACAAATGGACAGATTTCTATTATATTATATATATATATATATATATATATATATATATATATATATATATATACATAGATATTGGTTATGGGATGATGTATATTTAAAATGGGGTCATGACCTTTCGGCCTATGGGAGTGGCTTTGACCTTGAGTATTGCCATATATGGCGACAATCACATAAAATCATAAATATCTCGATACGTGATGCATGGAATGGTCCAAACATCAAATTGACCGAAGATTTTGGATAGTTTTGTCTTCTGTGGAAGTTTTTTGGCGCCATCTACTGTCCTTTTCTTGTGTTCGTGCCGTTTAATATTCCATCAATGCCATTTTGCAGTACTTAAGCATTAAAAGTAAAAAAAAAAAAAAACTAATGGCCAGATTGGAATGAAATTGTTCATGTTAATTGACCTGGGATTCCACCATCTGATATTCAAGACTGGTTGCGCCACCTGCAATTGTTTTTGTGTGGCGTCCATCCATACATATGCTTTAGGTGAAAATTGCTCATGTTTGAGGAGTGGTTCAATGTGTTGGTCTTCAATTTGGCATGTACATCTATTTTACTGGTACAAATCTCAATCGCAATCTTTACTATCATACCAAATTGCCATTTGTACCATAATTGTACGCATTTGCAATGCGTACATGTTTCACAGACACCTCAGCCGTCTTATAAGTTATGGGGTTAAAGTTTTCTTGGATGTCTCCTGGCAAACTCCGATATTTCATCCTAAGGATGTAGCTCAATGTATCTGCATGTGAACTGACATCAGTGCCTTGCAAGCACAGGAATTTTATGATTAGACAAAGTGAAATCCCGGGATAACTGGTAGTACCAAAGGGAGGACCGGGGGTCGGGGCGTGGCCATGTGGGGCTATTGGCTACCCCCTGAAATTTCCAAGCGAGATAGATTTATATATTGTATGTCTTCTGGGGGTTTAATTTTTCCTCCAGCATTTCCCGATATCAGGCGAATCTATTGAGTCTCCTCAGTTCATTAGGTTTGGCTGGATTCTTCGTTTATTCCCTGATTCGATAAAAGATTTCTAAATTGCTTACAATATATTTACATTCAATTAAAATATATTACAACATAATACGCATTTCTCGCATTCACTACTGCCGTGTGGGTAAGTTCGCAGGACATTTTTTAGTAAAACATTTAATTGTATCCCCAGACAAAGTCGGGGGATACTATGTTTTCATACCGGTCCCGCCGCCGCATATTTATCTTGTTGGCGCGATAACCAAAAAAATATTTCACGGAACTTTACCAAACTTGGTATATGTATAGATATGGGTAAGAGGACGACGCCTATTTAAAATGAGGTCATGACCTTTACTAGGAGAGTGTCCTTGACCTTGAGTAGGTCCAATTTTCACACAAATTCTTTAATATCTCAACAAATCTTGCATGGATGTATCCCAAAATGAAGTTGATGGAAGATCATGGATAGGGTTGTCATGTTCCAGAAACTGGTGGCGCCACCTATTATTCTTTACTTTTTTTCGTGCCGTTTAATACCCCCAAAATTGCCACCTTACATTACTGTGAGCATTTTAAGTCAAAAACTAATGGACAGATTTCTTTTATATTATGCATATACATAGGTACGTGTTATGGGATGATGTTTATTTAAATTGGGGTCATGACCTTTTTTATGAGAGTGGCCTTGACCTTGAATATTGCCATATATGGTGAAAATCACACACCTCTTATGATATCTCCAGTGTTGATAGCCATATGGATTTCAAACATGAGTTTTGTATGGCCCACCACTAAAGTAAGAACCCTATTGGTTCTAGGGTCATGAGGTCAAAGGTCAAGGTCACTGGACTGGCATCTTAAAAGATACTGTGATTCATTTTAAGCCAAACTTTCATCCCAGGTCTTCCATCTTGAATATATAGCTCACTTGCCAATAGTGGATGATCCATATCAATTTTGGGGTCACAAGGCCAAAGGCCAAGGCCACAGGTGCTATCTGTCCAAAAATTAGTTTTTGGATGATAATTCCTGCTTTTATTCATGTATTGATTTCAAACTTGACTTATATATGTCCCATTGAAAAAGCAAGACTCCAATTGATTTTGAGGTCATGAGGTCAAAGGTCAAGGTCACAGGAGCCATCTGTCAAAAAATTAGTTTCTGGATGATAATTCCTTCTTTTATTGATGTATGGATTTCAAACTTGACTTGTATTTGACCCATTGGAAAAGCAAGACCCAAATTGATTTTGGGGTCATGAGGTCAAAGGTCAAGTTCACAGGAAACATCTTTAAAAAGATTGTGGATGCATTTTCAGCCAAACAATTCATCTCAGATCTTTTATCTTGCACATATAGTTCACCTGCCAAGAGTGGAAGACCCCTATCAATTTTGAGGTTACAAGGTCAAAGGTGAAGGTCACAGGAGCCATCTGTCCTAAAATTAGTTTCTGGATGATAATTCCTGCTTTTATTGATGTATGGTTTTCAAACTTGACTTGTATATGTTCCATTGGAAAAGCAAGACCCGAATTGATTTTAGGGTCATGAGGTCAAAGGTCAAGGTCACAGGACACATCTTTAAAAAGATCAAGGTAGCAGGACCAACATCTTCAACAAGATTGTGGATTGATAGATGGAAGAAACAATAAATATGCCAAGTGTCAGTATATGCTGCTAAAAATGGGGGCTTATTCTTAAAGGGGGGGGGGGCTCTATGTCTGGGGATACACTGGCACCTGCGGTGCCAAGAAATGTCTAGTTACCTTTAAGAATTGCATTTCACGAACAACGAATGTACTTTCCATTAACTGTAATTTTTTTAACTACTCGCTTATAATGAATAATGAGGATAAGATAACACTGCGTTAATCCAGAGTTTTATTTTACTGATATAGATAGCGAGATAAAAATGGCTCAGCGTGGTAAATAAAAAAAGAAAATCCCAGACCACGAAATTATAAAAGAACTCCAATGTTAACATTAAAAATCGGAGGAACTATTTGCCTTAAATATTGCAATAATTGTTACTGTTGTAATAAATGTCGTTTGTGGCATAAATAAACACGTATGACAGGATTGTAAATGTATTCTGAATAATAAAGATCCCTAACCTTTTACTTTTATGAATTTCGTTAAATTCGTTAAATTCGGAAAAATCATGTCTTCAGTGGTGAGATAAAAGTGGCGGCTTTTTTTTTATTACAATAGTGACCGTTATTACAATAGTGGTTGCTCGACACGGTCACTATTGTAATAACGTTCACTATTGTAATAAATTTCGTTATAGGTGTAATTAATGACATGAGCGTGGATAATAACGTTTGGAATACTATAGTTCCCCAGCATTTTACACTTGAACACAAATATAAAAAAAAGATGAAGGCATTTCAAGATGAAATATGAGGGAAATTATTTCTTCAGTGGTGAGATGAAAGTATCAGCTATTTTTTTTATTACAATAGTGACCGTTATTACAATAGTGGTTGCTCGACACGGTCACTATTGTAATAACGTTCACTATTGTAATAAATTTCGTAATTGCTATAATTTATGATGTAAGAGTGATAATAAAGTTTGGAATACTACAATTCTGCAGCATTTTAGAATTGAGCTCAAATTTAAAACAATGGTGCATGCCATTTCAAGATGAACGACGATAGAATTATTTCTCCAGTGGTAAAAAAAATAAAGGTGGCCGCTAGTTTTTATTACAATAGTGACCGTTATTACAATAGTGGTTTCTCGACACGGTCACTAATGTAATAAAGTTCACTAGTGTAATAACATATGAAACACAAACTGATGCGTTTTTTGGGTAGACAGAGTATGAATTGTGTAGGTTTTTTTTCGGAAATGTCATTTGTTTGGAGGAATCTCGACAAATCTAGGAAAATTTTCCGCCTGTAATATCAACCACTATTGTAATATAAAATTATTACAATAGTGGTTGCATTTGCAACCACTATTGTAATAATTATTACAATAGTGACCGTTATTAAAATAGTGGTTGGCAAAAACTGGCCCTTACCAACCACTTTTGTAATAATTATTACAATAGTGAACGTTATTACAATAGTGGCTGCAACACACGTCCCGAAACCTGTGAAGAAACTCTGGGCAAACCCTAACTGGCATTGTAATACATGCATATAGAGTACATAAACCCCGAGCCATAAAGTGAATGACAGGTTAAATTTCAGATATATGGACATCTTAATGAATATTTACAAAGGTTCTTTGATCCTAAGCTAACTGAAGGCCTTCTTTCATATGCAAAATCTTACTTAAATTATTATCATGCTGTCTCAGTCCTTGCAGCAACACGCCGGTCACATTTTTATTCTGTAATTATCTATGGTTTATAATAAAAGTCCACGTGTAAGAATGAACATGCTTTCTGTTTTTTTATTTAAATGTCACGAGAACAATTATCCCTGAAGTATTTGTTTCTAATTGTCTCCTTACTCTTCACATTACCACGCACATCTCGGAAATTTATACGATCAATCCGTTTCGCGCATGCAACAATGGCTATTAAATTTGTTTTACAACAGGTACTTTTTTTCAGATCTGTCAATGAAAGTGACAGGAATGACAATACTTTAACCGAGCAGCATTGTAACTTAACCTTGAACGAAAGCTATAACAAAGACCCTAATCCGCCCATTTATTAAAGAAGCAGACAAAAACCATCGAGTTAAAAGGCATTACTCCCAGACGAGAGACCGAACATTTTGTACACTATAGTTAATTTGCCTCCTGACAGGATCGGGCCCCCAGCGCATTCCTGTAGGCAGTCAGCAGGGACAGAAACCGAGGTCTTTTGCAGTACGTATGCAACTGAGTTTTTTTCCTTGTAATTTTGCCTTCTTTGCATTCGTACTTGGGAACCAACATTAAGGGGCTTCAGACTGGATATAAAAATTAGGCAACGAAGCAATGTTCGTTCAGTTGAGGGAGGGAGGAGACATGTTTTGCAACATTTTTATCTCAGCTGACTGACAGTCATCTTAACCAAAGCCATGAGTCTTTGTAAGTCATGGCATCCGTGCGTCCGTTAACAGGACTCCAATTGTAACCGCTAGACCTAACTTTGCATCCAATGAGGTCCTGGGCAAATCTGTTTAGTTACCTGACATAATTTCACAAAGACATTCTGCGCGGTTTGGGTCAAAACGTGATTTTGATTACCCTATTAGTCAGACAAGCCACATAACTCTTAACCGTTTGACAAAGGTCACTGTAACCTATATTAATGTGCCAATTGGAAAATATACCATGCATACAAGCACAGTCATTTGACAATCATAAAATCCTGGTTGTTCCTTTTTTTAATCATAGGTATCACAATCATTAAGGCAACTGTTTAGAATGTTATTCAGGAGGTTAATAGTTTAAATTAATTTTATTTGTTGAGTTAACTTCTCACCAGTATATGTCCGCTCTCTCGCATAATGACACGGTGTCCGTTTGCCCCAACATATAAAAACATATCATAGAAAGCAAAGTGATGTGGATTATTCAACGTTTAATGTTACGTCTTATGAACTTGTTCATGAATATAAAAGGTAATTACTTGCAGATTGGGGGAAACATAGCCCATGGACTGTGTTCCCAGTTTTTGCATCATAGCTGTTCATGGATTATTTAGACTTTTACTGGCAGAAGGGCGTGCAGTGGCACCATTTGTCCACGTGAGATACAATTAAATTGTTACTGTAATATTCTCTTGGTAATAGTTTTTTTTTTATTTAGTGATCAGGCATAAAGCTTACGAATGTATTTTTTAGAACTCAGGTGGATTCAGGTTTCTGTAGAATCGATATTTACTACTAAATTGACTATGAACAAATGAAGGCCCTCATATATCGGATGTCATTATTTGGTGGTGAGTCTTTGTCTTGGTGTCTGTGCACACGTAACGTCTTGTAGAGGAAAACACAGTTTTGCTACTTTCATCGGCGCAATAAAATGCACTGCTATTCTAATGGGACAACAAATTTATGCAGTTTTACAGAGAAATGTTCAATTTTCTGTTATTAAGATTCGTTCATATAGATCCACATAGAGGCAAAAATAGGCCGCTTAGTTACGCTCCTCGCGAATTGGTTATACACCGCAGTCACTCCAAATCTCCTTTATTGGAGGACGGCACGCAGTGTAAACCCTCTCGGCGAGGAGCGTACGGCTAAGTTTGCAATAGTAATGTAGTAGTAGCTGTTTGCAATCAGAATAATCTTCCAAAATAATTGTTAAACCTCGTCGGTGTCTTGAAACGGTGAATTCTTAATTTTATCTATGGATAAAATTCAGCAATCTAATTTTCATTACTTGGGGATGCATCTATATTATGATTGTACGGTTTATTCTGTCTTCTATTATTCAGCTGTATTTCTTATTGCACATGTGATCCCGGCCAACGACGCCGGGCTACCAACAAAACTGACTAGGGAGCAGTTAACCGGCCGGTTTGGGGACTACTGTCGGGGTCTATGTCAGCATGGATGCCCAGGCCTCAGGGCCAGGAACAATGTAGCTTCCGTTTTCAGTTTACTCTGTTGGGGACTGAGGCGGGAACACTGGGGAAAATCGAAGAAAAAGAGATGGAAAAACCCTGTGGTAGGTTTCTCAATCTATATATGCTAATTTGTTTTATGTGATACCATATTACATCATTATTTAATCCTTTCTTAATCGATTGATATGTAAAACATTTACAAGAATCAAATTTCAATTAAAGTAAGAAAATTTGATATTTTGCCCATCCATTAGTGCCAATAAATATTGCAACACGTGGAACTGCGATAAATTATGAAAGTATGGGTCAATAGATGGATATATCGATGGTTTAAACTTGCTTTGACGGTAATTAATTCTTTAAAGACAAAGATACCACAAGATACTACTAGTTCTCCATGAACTGGTGCTTTTCGCACTTTATATTTGGAGTTTTTTTTTTTGCAAAGAAGAATGAAATTTATATTCAAGTAGTTTAAGACATTTTAAGACATTTCTCATTCCCAAAGAGAAAAATATTATGACCGGCGCCTCCGTAGAACAATTTATATATTTTGGTTTTGCCTTATCAATTGAAGCGCTTACCAGCTGATATGCAGTGAAGTATGTCTAACAAACAGAGGATATGTCGACTACATATATTGTAGATTTAAGAATCAAGGGGCATGGGCCTGTGGTTAGGAGATGATGTTTTGATGATCAAGGATTGGGGTGTGCGCTGTCTCCGATTTTTTTTCTTTTTAAAGGTTGATTTTATTTATTTATTTATTTATTTTTTTGGCATCAGTGTCATGCGGTAACTACCCTCATGTGTATCGATCGTTAATGAAACGCTACGGATCCTGCTACAAGATGCTTTCTAAAGCTATGTCGTGGCTAAGCGCCAAGGAGGAGTGTGAGATGAGTGGGAGAGGACTGGTAAGCATAGAGGACGAGAAGGAGATGAAATACCTCAAAATGACCTTCACAAACATTGATCGACCCGGTAAGATACCACAACTACCTGTAATTAACCAAACATGCCCACATAGATACATATTCACAAGAGGACATAAAGTCTCCGTTTTATAACCAAGTAATATAGATGATGACACACCTAGGGTTCGCAAGTGCGGTAGACACCAGGTCTGGGTGTCACCAGGATACGAAATAACATGAACCCGAAATCGAACTCTGCAGATATTTAGAATTAGATAAGTCAGCATAAAAAGTGAGGAGGTTACCTCCATAAAAAATAAGTAGAAAGACCCGAAAAAAATGTTTCTTACGTAATATTGGTAGGGGATGTACGATATATTAAAGGCTCAGTACCTGTAAATAAGAGAAGACAAATCAAAACAAACCAAAGCGTACATGCCAAAGTTCAAATTATTTTACAGAAATTTTACAGAAATTAAACAGACTAGACTTCAAATTATAACTACTGAAACTTATAACCGAAATTATTATGTTTAGTAGTACTGGGAGGGGTTGTATAACATATAAGGCTTAAAACCTAAGGACAAGCAGAAAAAAAACGAAAAACAAAACAATGACACGTACTGGAATTTCAAAGGTACATTGAGCCTACAGAAATAGATCATAATTTTACGCTAACTTTAAGACCAAAAAATTAACAACTGCAAACTACTCTGAGTCATCTCTGCCAGAAACTCACTCATCTTTATACTACAATAGTCAGATTTGTTCCATTTTTTAAACTGATCAATTGGCTGGTCCAAAAAATCTTTATTCCGCCCTACACTCTGCCGATACGTGTCAACTTGCCGCACATCTCACTCTCCTTAGACAGATACTCGCCTGCCTGGACGCTAGCGGTCTCCGGAGTACTTTCCTGTCGCAACCCCGAAGACTTGTTTAACTCTGACAGTTTTATATCTCCCAGTTTCTCGAAACCGCTCATGGGGGTCCATTGTACATAAATACTAAAACCCGGATGTCACAGGACGCATGTCGGAATTATGAGTATACCGCTAGTCATATTTATGTTTTTTTTTATCAACAGCGAACATCCTTCTCAACAGTTACTGGACTGGGGCGCAGTTTATCTATGGGAGATGGATCTGGTCAGTGACCAAAGAAAATATCACCTATTTCAACCTGGAATCAGGACAGGAGAAAGTGGCCAGTAGCGAAAGACATTACATCCTGGCGGAAAGGTTTAGTTTTAAGTGGTATCTTGGGAAAGAAACGGTGCCAGGAGTTGGGATATGCGAGAAAGGGCAACCTGCTGAAAGCAATTGACCTCACAACCACAGCCCATATGCGCCGCCCTTTTCACCTAATTATGAAAATGAGACCCCTAAACGCTCCTTCACAGAAGGCTTTCCATGCCTTTGGTTGCATGAGCACTTTACAACACAGTCGTGACGTCATAAAGGTCGATGACGTATGATGTCGCATTGATGATGTCATCAACTGGAAACGCTCTATCTCTTTTCTCAAGTGTTGAGTATACCGCAGTCACTGTGAACTGTTTTGCTATATTTTGGATTATTTGTCTCATACGAATTACGCGCCAGGTAAGACATTGTCATTCACTCGGTAGTCGGAGGAAAGGCTCCTGCAACCTTTGGCCTAGAAATTTTTATACTGTCTCCTTTGTATAAAAATAAAATATCCTTGAAAACATGCCGACTAAGGAGTAAGGTACTGGTACAGACTACACGTGTTTTGTTTGGGAGAGGTCTCACAAATTATGCCAATTATGTTATTGTAAGGTCACTGACGGCTACTGATTGGCTTCACGGAACAGTATTGCTCGTGATTATTCAATATATGAATATGCTATTAAGGTCACGTAAAGTTCATCGTGATGTCTATTGTGTCTTCGAGCGCTGAAGAAGGAAGAGAAAAAAAAAGTGGACTTCACTATAAATGTACTTTTCGAACTGCTAATCTAATTTATTACCCCCTGCCCGAAGCGAGGGTTATGGGGTATCTTTGAACAAGAATATTGTTATTTACGGAAACTACTGCTTTTGATTCTCAGCGCCATCTAGTATTCAAACGTTGAACGATATATACGGTTGGGACAACTATCATATTTAAGCTCAACGCAGTGAAACGTTATGTATTCTTGCTAGCGAACCACTCAAATGTATAGGAATATACAGAGGAATTATACAGTTTTCATGTTTTTCTCATACGTTATGTGTTTCATTAAAGACATATGCTGCGGTACCCTATTGTGTTTTCATTCTATTCTCTATGTGTCCGCAAGAAATTGAAGAACGGTATAGCGGATGTTATTGAAATGTGACTTTGAGGTAGGTATAGTAAAAATCTACAATGGGTAATTTTTTTGTGTAAATCTTAACGTACACAAACTCCAGATGAGCGTTTTATGGGGTCTTATTGCATATATGCTTTCCAGCAGGTCGTATAAAATGTGACAATATGGCTATCTTTGAAGTGCGAATGGTGACGTCACAGGGCCAATGACTTTGGGCGATTACTGTCCATTGTTATTAAGCTAGCATTTCCATACGTTCGTGTGCGGTACGTATTCGAATGCAGTACGTATGCAGTTAGAAAATGGACGTCTGTCATTCCATTCATAGGTATTCAGTATGCTGTACGTTTGCAGCAAAATCACGCTTATTTTATACAGATTCATTAGTAGAGCTGTCTGTAATGCTGTTCGATCTGGCTTTTACCACATATAATATTTTTGATAGACCACTTAGTTTTCCATGCATGTGACAGCTTTGTCCATTTGTACATACAACCTTCATAATACATTCTTTAAAACTTACATAATGTTTTGTCATGCATGTTCCTCAAATATTATATACAAACACATATAACTGTTACATTTGCCACTTACCCCCCTCCAACTAAATAAAATATCGTATAAGTTGTAAATATCGGGCCTCGTCGTGACACAAGAGGGAAAATAAAAACTGTGTCTTATGTCTCAACATGAAGGTCATACATAGGTAACAAAAAAGCATATTATTTTTATAATGTATAACAGCTGTTTTCAAGAATGTTTGATCATCTCATTTTCATCTATACTTGAGTGTTTAATTAAATTTTTTACCCTCGATCTGCAGAATGCTTTTGAACATACGTACTACACAAATCATGTGTTCAGTATATTTACAGTTTTTTAAATGAGAGAAAAGCTCCATTGAAAATGGTGGTCATTATGACTAAAACAATACCAAAAATGAATTCTCTGGGTCATAATACCCAAGAATTTATGTATTGGATGACCCTCTTTGTCAAATGTAAAGGCAATTATTACATTTTTGTTATTTTCGCATTATTTTGGCGGCCATTTTGTTTTATGCTCATTAGCAAAAATTGACCAAGGCTGACAGAAGGCCAACCAACATATTTTTCACACCTGATATATAGGCAAACAAAATCCACAAAGGAAAAACTTAAGACCATAAAACAAGTCCAGTGACGACCGGACTATCACTAACTGGAATTTCCCCGTCCGGTAGCATCCTTATGCATTTTCAATCGCTACCCTGAGTGATCGAAACGTACAGCATACTCATACGTTTACGCTCCGTACTCCGTACGCCTCCGTACTGCAAACGCATGCATGGAATCACTCTAAGAGAATATATTGTGTTCTATTCCAAGTTGCATACCCATACGTGACGCATACATACTGCATACGCATTTATGGAATGCCACCTTTTATAGTACAGCAATACCACAATATCCACGGCCGTTGTTCCAAACCATATCATTTTTTTTAAAGTCTCAGGAATAATTATAATGGTTGATTAACATTCCAGGACACCACCTTTGAAAAATTTCTTCCATGGATTAAATTGTTACTAAGATACAAAAATTACACCCATGGTAAATTGTTACTAAGATACAGAAATTATAACCATGGTTAAGTGTTATTTAGATGCAGAAATTATACCGATGGTAAAATGTTACTAAGATACAGAAATTATACCCATAGTAAATTCTTACTATGATAAAGATTGTATAACTATGGTAAATTGTTACTTAGCTACAGAAAATATAACCATGGTAAATTGTAATTAAGATACAAAAATTATAACCTTGGTAAAGTGTACGTAACTTAGATACAGAATGTATAACCATGGTAAATTGTTACTAACATACACAAATTTTTAATCATGGTAAATTGTTACTAAGATGCAGAAATTACAACCATGGTAAACTGTTACTAAGATACCGAAATTATAATCATAGTAAATGGTCACTTAGATACAGAAATTATAACCATGGTTAATGTTACTTAGATACAGATATTATAACTAAGGTATTTGAACGTTTGAATAATGTATTTATTCGATTCTTCCTTCAGTTGTCATACATTTATCCTTATTGAACGCCCATTTTAAGTACATATTTTGCATTCAGTCCTTGTATTTTTTTACTTTGACTAATATTTTACATCAAGAGAGTCTTTTCAGATATATTTAAAATGTATCAATGTAGTACTATGCGCTCTCACAGATAAGTAAGCGCTCTTAACTAGTGAATGAAGTTTTATAATTGTTAATATACGTACCTCTTCCAAGAGAATGCCTTCTGCTAAAAGGTCGGCTGATGACTTCGCGTCCCTGTTTACTTTGTTTCAATGTGACCGATATAGCAATATAACAAATAGAACATTTGACGTCGAAACAAATAACGACACCTCAGTGTCAATTTTCCCAAATTGGAGATCGTAATACTTTGAAGTTTCACCTTTCCAACGGAAAGGTATTAATACAGGTTTACCTCTATGCCGAAATATATGCCTTCCCGCTAAAGATGCACCCAACCATCATACCAAACTTTCAGTCAAACTTCCATCAGTGTAATCCTGATTCTGCCATCTTACATGCCATACTTTATGCTCACTTGCATTCCAAAAGGACTGGATGATTACAATGGCAATATCAGAAACACGATTGCACTAGAAACTATAGGAGATGAAGGCCGGAATGCCCGGAAGTATTAGAAATTATATCATTTTTCAAAGGAAAATAAAGGAAATATTTGGAGACGGTAGAAGACCACTAGTTAAATGTTTCGTTTTTATGTTATTTTTGTTACTGCTTATCAGCTTCTAATGTGGAAAACATTTAGGTGTTTACCTTTTCAACGTATTGGTACAAAATGAATAATGCTTTTCCGTACATGTGTTTGCCTGTCTGAAAGGCATTATTACGACCCCTGCAAAGGGATGCCACTTTTGTGGAAATTTTCTATTCTTGTTGCTGACTATAAAGTGTTTCCTTACCATAATTCTGTGCAGCTCCGTATTGTCGATGGGAATCATAAACGGTCCTCTGATTTTTTTAATTGGTTAAATAATTCACTACTGACATTTTGCATGTTAACAACACTCATTTGCCTTAAAGAAATTGGTAAAATGTATAAACAAAATGAGTCATAAACTAATATTTCGTGTTAATTAAGTAAGAGCTAGGGAAAAGATTGTTGTCCATTTGTATTTATTATTTAAAATTTAAAACAAAAGCACGAGAAGAGAGTCTTCTCAAGAAAAAAAAATCTGCGAAATCCTATTTGAATTTGAGGATTTGAATGTGGTAATATTATTAAGTTATTCGTCTTCAGACTGGATAATATATAGTTCTTGATAGGAGATATGGTAATGTTTGTTTTAAAATATTAACATTTCGCAGGCGCACATATTACAATCTGGGGTCGAAAATTTTACACACATCACCATATACTGTAATTGTACAATATGCTATAGATAAGTCGGCCACGCCAACGTCTCCATAACTAAAATATCGACGTTCGCCTGGCAGACCATTAGTGTTGTCCATGTATGGATTGTTTCTGTTTCTTGTGTAATTTTACGGCCTCGACCTTTTTCTTTTTTTTTTTTAGTTTCCTTTATTTCTCTGTGGAGAAAGCGGATTTGACATGGCTTGCTCATTTCACGTGATCTCTGCAACAAGGTAATATTTGTAATGATTACACAGGCTTTTGTATTTATTATAATTATTATTATTATTATATATATACATATAAATATAATCAATATACAATTCTCAACAAATACACACACACACTCGAACAATCTAAAGAATCTAACACAGTACACACGTTCAAAGAACATACTAATCAAAGAACGCTGTGTATCCAGGGTTCAACCAATGCGGTTTAAACCGAGCCTGCAACATCCGGCCAGGCGAGGCCGCTACAACACGAGCTACGCGTAGCACACGAACCAAATGTCAACAACGCATGGGGCACCCCTGCGCACAACAAAAGAAACACACGCAGGACCGCTGCACACAATAAAAAGGGAACCTGTAACAAAGTTTATATTGATTATATATATATATATAAATATATATATATATATATATATATATATATATAATATATATATATATATATATATATATATATATATATATATATATATATATATATGTAACGGGTGTTCCCGGCAAGAGCCAAAGTCACCCGGCGTGAGTGAAAAGCGAGGCAAGGCGATGTATATATATAAAAGTGTTTATTCAGCCGTATATATATACAAATCTGGAGTCCTCCAAGCCGGAGTCCCTGCCAAGCAGAGAACGAATACTGACATTAAACATTTCATATAAACATTTCTATATGGTGCAAAAATACAATAAATGGCATGAATATACAGAATATACATTTGCACATTTCTTGGTATTCATTACACAAGAAAACACATTACATATTATAAAATGAGCCTATATATTTAGGAACCACATTTTAAGATATCGTTGCATATTACCATGAATACAAATATCCATGCGTACAACAAGTATGAATTTACCAGTAACGTGTGCAATTAGAATATGGAATATACAGTTTACATGATAGTACGTACGTGATATACTGAAAGTAATGAATTGGCTAAATGATAGAGTTTATCGCAGTTTAAGAGTTTAGTAAAACCGGTCCTTACCGGCCAAGCAGAGAACGAATACTGACAAGTTCTCTATGTCACGAGACTGAGGCTTGGCGGGGTTCGCGTCGCGGTCCGTGTCATTGTCCGAATGAAAACAATAGGAACAACGGAAAACCGGTTTGAGTAATGAGGAACCAAGCAAACAAGGCAACCAAGGCAACTGCGGGGCAATTCATTGACCAGTTAGGCCAAGCTGATGATATGATACCTGCCAGGCAATTCAGTTATACCTGATAATATAATACGTGTTATCGGAGCCGTTACATCCTCCCCCTACTTGAAAAAATGTCGACCCGACATCAATGTACGGGAAAAGTTAGGTAAAAAAAAAATATCAGATCCACCACACCATACCAACAGCACATCATCCACACCATATACCAAACGCTCCCCCCAGTAGAGAAGTGGCGTCCCGACACTAACTGCAAAGAATGACAGGTCGCGCATGACAGCATTAGCAGTGGACGGCCTCTAGTAGGATTTCCGATAGATGTTTATATTGGAACATTATGTTCACATGAGGTATACATATATGAAAGTGAAAAACCCAGAAACTGGTGGCAGTGGAGAAAGTCAGCATACGCAAAAAATAACCAATCGTATAATGATTTCACTGACTCGTCAAATCTCAGAACGAGCCATGTAGCTTAGGGAAGGAACTTATCCTAAACATACTTATGTTAACACATGCACTTGTTTAAAAATATTATCACCCGTTAAGTACATAGTCCCCAAAACGTTCTGGCATACGTCGTTCTCGGGTAGATCTACGTACTGGATTAACATCCGGATCCCCACTCTGATCAGATATTGGGGCGCTATTACCATCATAATAATGATCATGACTAGAGATGACGTCATGGTCATCGTGTAGTTGTGATATATTGTCATTATCACCTTTGGCGTCATCGTTTAACACACCAGTGACGTCATCATCAAGACCTGTAGTAATTACGGTATCAACATTTGCATTGCAATCATCAGTAGAACCATTTATCAGGAATGGATTAGAGTGATCAGACGCAATTGCATCATCATCTGTATCATCCGATAATTCAAGTTCTAAATGCAACTCGCTCACATCCTCAGAACTACTCATGTGGGGACGATTATTTGGAATTATAGTGAAAATGGGGTCGTCATCTGTTGATGAGTCTTCCGACCCTGACACTGATGATGTAATAATTGGTTTGTGTGTTGTGGAAACTGGTTTTTGTGTAGGGTCGACGGGCAATCCTGTATATGGAAGGATCAGATTGCGATGCAGAGTGCGAGTACCCTTTTTATCACCCAAGGGGCAAACAACATATACTGGAATATCCTTATTGGGTTGTTCCAATACCTCATACACCTGCTTTTCCCATTTATCGACCAGTTTCTGTTTCCCAATGATCCCTACCTTTCGTACCAAGACGTGATCACCAATACCCAGCACCGCATTGCGAGCACGTTTATCATACAATCGTTTGTGGTGATACCTGGATGATAAAGAGACACGTTGAGCAATATCATAGGCAGAAGAAAGTTGGTCTTTTAGATCGGAAACATATGTGTTGTAATTTTGATGGTTAGGATTGTTGTTGGTCCCAAGTACTAGATCAATAGGGAGGCGTGGATGTCGACCGAACATTAAATAGAAAGGTGTATAACCGGTTGCATCATTTTTCGTACAATTATAGGCATGAGTTAAAGCACTGACGTATTCTTTCCAGTTTTTCTTTTTCTCTTCCTCAAGAGTACCCAACATACTGATTTAACTACGGTTAAACCTTTCGGTTTGCCCATTCCCCATTGGATGGTACGGTGTACATCGTGATTTATGGATACCAGCTAGTCTGCATAGTTCTTTGATGATTTTAGATTCAAATTGTCTGCCCTGATCACTGTGGATGCGGGCTGGAAAGCCATAATGTTGGGACAAATGTGTCAAATAGTATTTTAGCTGTAGTCTTTGCCGTAGTATTGCGACAAGGAACTGCCATAGCGTAGCGTGTGAAATTATCGGTCATGACCAGAATATTTTCAATTCCACCTGTAGATGGCTCAAGGCTAAGATAATCGACACATAGGAGCTCCATTGGTTGTGTGGATGTTATAGGTACTAAAGGAGCTTTTGCTGGAGGGGACTTCCGCCTTATACAGCGTGGACAATTCTTAATGTATGAATCTATGTCTTTAGACATTTTTGGCCAGTAAAATCGGTCATGGGCTAGATGGACAGACCGATTACGACCTAGATGCCCAACATCGTCATGAATACCAGATAAAGCGACTTGTCGCAAACTGCTAGGTATTACCATTTGATACTGAATTTTGCCGTTCAGTGTTCGTTTACGATAGAGTATGTCATCCCGCAGCACAAGGCTATCTATACATCTGAAAAGAATTATTTGATCAGGATGAGTCAAGTCTTTCTTGTTTATGACCTTACCGTCTCTGAAATCGACAATGAATGGGTTCAGATTCGAATCCAGAAGTTGTTCCTTTGCTACGTTTAATCGTGTTTGTCCGAGCAAATTGACAGGATCCGTGGATGGAACAGCTTTGGATTGGTCACAAGAGAGACTACATATTACAGGTGATGGTATGGTCACTGATTGACAAACAGCTTTTACTACATCATTGGTAATACATTGATTGTGGTTTTTCTTTTCTGCTAGAAGCCGAGGGATTCTCGAAAGTGCATCGGCGTCGATGTTATGCTTGCCGGCTTTATATTGAATATTAAAGTCGTAATTAGCCAATTCAGATACCCATCTTTGACCTGTTGCATCTAATTTTGCGGAGGACATTATGTAAGTTAGAGGATTGTTATCAGTGAACACTGTGAACCGTGATCCATACAGATATTCTTTAAACTTATCGGTTACACACCACTTTAAAGCTAAGAACTCTAACTTATGAATAGGGTACCGAGACTCTGATGGGGTTAGGCTTCGGCTCGCATAAGCTATTGGTCTTTTCTGGCCATCTTGATCTTGGTACAGAATACCAGAGATCCCATCAAAACTTGCATCAGTATGAACAATGAACGGACGAGAGAAATCTGCAAACGCTAGTACAGGAGCAGAAGATAGTAGTCCTATTAATTGATCAAATGCTAGTTGGTGGTTATTTGACCAGTTAAAGATTGTTTGAGATGGAACTTTCCTTTCTGGTACGATTACTGGTTTTTGTTTGATTCTGAATATGGTGCTCTTTCAGTAAGTCATGTAATGGTTTTGCGATTTTAGCAAATCCAGGGACAATACGATAGAAACTCGCAAAGCCCAAGAAACGGCGTACATCACTGACACACTTAGGTATAGGCCATTCTTTAAGAGCGCTGATTTTACTCTGGTCAGTATGTATACCTTCTTTTGAGACTATATGTCCTAGGTATTTTACTTTATCTTGCATCAGCTGGCACTTTGAAGGTTTTAGTTTTAGGCCTGCGTCATGCAGACGCTGAAAGATGTTATTCAAGCGTTTTAGGTGTTCTTCAAAGGAGGTAGAGAATACGATTATATCGTCAAGATAGAGAAGACATTCTTTTAAATGGAGATCACCCATAGTCTTCTGCATCAGTCTTTGGAAGTAGGCAGGGGCGTTCACCAAGCCGAATGGCATGGTTTCCCATTGATAAAAACCGAGAGGACCTACTGTAAAAGCTGTTTTATCTTTATCTTCTTCGGCTAACTCAACCTGCCAGTAACCAGACTTCAAATCTAGAGAGGAAAAGTAACGAGCGCCAATCAAAGAATCTAAGGTTTCATCGATTCTTGGCAAGGAATGAGCGTCTCTAACAGTTCTGCTATTCAGGGTTCTATCATCAATACAGAAACGAAGAGTTCCGTCAGGTTTTCTGACAAGGACTACTGGACTAGCAAACGGACTTTTGCTCTCCTTAATTACTTTTGACTCTAGCATTTCTTTCAGATGTTGTTTTACCTCATCATATAATTGTGGAGGGATGTGACGATATCGCTCTCTAAATGGTTCATCTTTAGTCAACAAGATACGGTGTTTCTCTACACAGGTGTGACCAATATCTGTATTACTTAAGGAAAATATGTGTTTCCATTTAAGCAACAGAAGTTGTAGTTGTTCAGATTCAGATTGTGACAAATCTTGACCAAATTTGAACATGTTTAAGAATTGTTGATCAGATGGGTCAGGTGATTGTGTCAGTTGGGTTACGAGGCTAGCTTCTTGTATGTTACAGAGTATCATTTTTGATTGAATAATGATGGAATGTGATGTTAAGTTCCTGACCTGTACTGGAATTCTGTGACTTTTACCTACCGACAAATCAAGCTCTTGGACTCAAGGAAGTAGAACCAATCCAGTTGTAACCTGTGGAGAACATTCACATCAGTTATAACAAGGGTCTTGCCTGTTGTACAACCTCTGGTTAAACCATTTATAGTAACATCACTGTGGGCAGGTATTACTGTAGACTTGGTGGATAATACATAACCTCCTTTATTCACTGATTTCTTTTCCCTGTTTGTCAAACATTTAAATGCAATATTCCATGGTTGGGGCATGTGTAAACTTTGAATAAAATTTGGACCAGCATTTGTCTGAAGAAAATTTAAACAAGAGTTTAGCACATTCGTACCGATTAAAAATGGAACACTGGCATTGAAATGGGTGTTTTTCATTACCAATACTGGCACAGAGAATGTCTGAGATGAATTTATTTCAGGAAATTTAAGGTCAACAGCGATGATACTACAGTACTCTACCTGCTGGCCGTCCAGTTGCCGGAGATCCATCATCTCCTCCACAGGGACTAAGTCTGACGGGTTGAGGTGTTTTTCATAAAACTATTGAGCAATGGTAGAGACCTGGGAACCTGTATCTAAAAGACCCTGGCAGTTAATACCATCTGCAAACATGTCAACAACCTGTGTTTCACCTACAAGAGGGACATTATCAGTACATACGTTTGTTGTGGGAATTTTATAACCTGACCCCGTGTTCTCCCACGAATGATCACGGGCGACTCTTAGTTTTTTAGGATTTTCCCGTTTTTGTCTCGTTTGGCATGGCATTTGTCAACAGTGTGGGTGTGACGAAGGCAACGAGAGCAAAAGACTTCGTCCGAGACAGTATTACTGTTACGAACTTCGAACCTGAGTTTGTGATGGTTTGTTTGGTTTGGACATTTGAGATCGTTCAAGTTTCGATAAGCGATTCTCTATGATTGACAGTTTGGTATTTATCTGTTCAAGCACAGAGCTTTCAGAAGACAAAGTTTTAACCCCTTGTTGAGAAATTTGGTTGGATGAAGCAACTTTCTTGTCACTCATATGTGAGTGATGTACAAGTTCTGACTCTAAGGCTCGTGCTGCTGCAAAGAGTTCATCCTGTTCTTCCCCATTATCATATCTGTGTCTTAAAGCCTCCTTAAGGTACTTAGAATACAACCCATTCCAGAATCTAGACCGAAGAAGTCGCTCATATTCCCTATGAGGAGTAGGATTTCTCTGGTTTATGAGGTCTAACTGTCTAGTAAGCCTGCAGCTCTAGTTGACAATATCCTTTTTAGGATCTTGTTTACATGAGTGAAACTGCTGTATAAGAACATCTGTGGGGAGCACATTACCAAAGTATCTGTCAAATTTATTCAGTATATCTTTGGGAGTGGACTCATCGGGCATATGTAAAAGAACATTTCCTGCTGTCCCCCTAACAGACTGATGAATCGCTGACAAAATCTGAGGCTCTGGTGTTACGCCAGCTTTTATCATAGATTTGAGATGGGAACGCCATTGTTCGTAGCTACCGGTTTTATCTTGATTCCCTGAAAATGGGGACAGTTTTGGAGAGATAACACTGTAACCAGTAGCCCCAGATGGCCCCTGTATAACATCACCCCTTCGGTGTTTAAACTCCACAAACATCTGATTTACCTCGAAATCTGAAAGAAAATCGAGCTTAGTTACTATCTCTGAGATACGTCTACCTTCGGGTACCTGAAAGGAAGAAGGATTTAACGAATCGAGCAACTTATTTGAAATCAGATGAGACACCTCAGTGTTGGAGAAAGCCCTAGCATGTTCAAGAGAGATTTTGATGCTTGAATCCCTTTCTAAAGAGCTACCTGATATCTTATCTATGGCCTTTTTGGCAGTGTCTTTAGTCTCAAAAACTATAAACCCGCGGCCAGTGCAACGACCAGTATGTGCTTCTCGAACAAACAAAACATGAGTAGGAGTTTCAATTTGTGAGAAGTGTTCAATAATCTCAGATTCGTTGACATCAGAAGGGAGTCCATGCATGGAGACGACCCGTGTTATGTCAACTGATTTACCCTCCATCTCTCTTTAATGCGAATGTATGAATAGAGGAGATAAAATGTGATCTTTAAAGACAATAAAGAAATGATGAATGTTGTCTTAAGTCATCTGTCAATGGTCAAATACCAGCAGGTTTAAGGGCAAATGTTAGTATTCAGTTGCAATGCTACTGTTTACATTACACAGACCACAAGACCAATTGGCATTAGACAATGGAACATCACGTGACCAATCACGATAACCTCAAACCGGGCCAAAGCTATTACCCTTTACATGCATAAAATTCTCCCTAATAAACTGCAAAAATAATATACAGCTAACATATAAAAAAAATGATCACTTCAATTACAAAACATGCAACAATATTATACACAATTAATCACAAAGTACAAAGCCATACTGACAATAGCAAATACAAAAAGAAAAGTTCATGCAGTACAAGGAAAATGTCAAACAATTACCGTTTATCTTCTCCAAAGAGAGTGACGTTCGTCTGGGCCCTTTAAACGAAGTCTCCGTGTGCGGCGAAAAGCGTGACAATAGTCCAGGAATACACGAGCGAAGAACACAATGGCGAAGCAGTGTTTACAGTGCAAGGCACTGAAGCGAAGCGAAGCGACGAACACGCATCCATGCAAAATCTGTGTCCAAGCGAGCCCGCGAAAAGGCCACTCTGGCCCTGTGTTATGGTGTTGTGCACAGACACCAATTAAATAATATCCACCGGTGGAATGGAAGTTCAGAGAATAATCATCTCCTGTGATATCGTCGTCGAGACGCACAGACGGACATCGAGTCGTCGAGACGGACACACGGACATCGATCAACAGTAGAGATGGTCCTCACTCGGGGCACCAAAATGTAACGGGTGTTCCCGGCAAGAGCCAAAGTCACCCGGCGTGAGTGAAAAGCGAGGCAAGGCGATGTATAAATATAAAAGTGTTTATTCAGCCGTATATATATATACAAATCTGGAGTCCTCCAAGCCGGAGTCCCTGCCAAGCAGAGAACGAATACTGACATTAAACATATTATATAAAAATTTCTATATGGTGCAAAAATACAATAAATGGCATGAATATACAGAATATACATTTGCACATTTCTTGGTATTCATTACACAAGAAAACACATTACATATTATACAAATGAGCCTATATATTTAGGAACCACATTTTAAGATATCGTTGCATATTACCATGAATACAAATATCCATGCGTACAACAAGTATGAATTTACCAGTAACGTGTGCAATTAGAATATGGAATATACAGTTAACATGATAGTACGTACGTGATATACTGAAAGTAATGAATTGGCTAAATGATAGAGTTTATTGCAGTTTAAGAGTTTAGTAAAAACGGTCCTTACCTGCAAAGCAGAGAACGAATACTGACAAGTTCTCTATGTCACGAGACTGAGGCTTGGCGGGGTTCGCGTCGCGGTCCGTGTCATTGTCCGAATGAAAACAATAGGAACAACGGAAAACCGGTTTGAGTAATGAGGAACCAAGCAAACAAGGCAACCAAGGCAACTGCGGGGCAATTCATTGACCAGTTAGGCCAAGCTGATGATATGATACCTGCCAGGCAATTCAGTTATACCTGATAATATAATACGTGTTATCGGAGCCGTTACACACACACACATATATATATATATATATATATATATATACACACACATATGTATCTGTTTTTTGTCTAGTGATTTGATACGGAGGAACCTATTATTCATATATAATTTCTATATATAATACGTATATGTTGAACACTGGCGCCAGAGGTGTCACGAGCAAGATTTTCTGTTCCCTTGTCAGCCAGTTAAATTCTCTTGCAGAAAAAAAAATATTCCTATTTCGTATTGATTACATATATTCAAACCACCCATTCTTGAAGATAATTGCATCCAATAAAGCCGCAACCCAAACATACATTTCCTTAGAATTTTTGTCTCCGAAAGTGAATCAATATCAGATTGTTTCTTGTTTTTCTAAACCTACCGTGCTGACACGTTCATAGCATGTACAATATTTCCAAATTGAAATCCATAAAAAAACACCTTTTTCCTTTTCATCGATACACCTAAGGCGGTTATGGTTAAATAACTACCACTGAGAACTTCCTTCATATGCATTCTGTGTGTGTATACTTCAGTTAATATGAAACTGTGTATAGAAAAGAGACCAAAGAATTTGTAAGGTATACAAATTATATTCCATTTTAACTGGACCCATTCCGATTGACACCATTTCAGTGTGTGCGTCAAATAAATATTTTTCTGACAGGGTTTTGTGTTCGTCGAATTCAGGCTGGACACGTGGCACAGTATTAGCCATTTAGCCCTGAGAAATTAATTTATCTTTATGACAATTTTTGTATCGTTGAAAAGTGTAAATGCATTATCAATGGATAAAAAGATGATTATTTAACCGACCTTTGCCAAACAATAAATGCATGGGCATTACAATTTATGGAATATTTGTTGATGGCCCCTCCCTAACTACAGACAGCTGGATGAGACAGGGGAGAGTCAATACTAGTGTATGTTAACATTTATTAATATATTTATGTACTCATGCACAGGCAGTATGCTAATATAAATAATCGTAGATCAGATAGCTGCTGAACGCAGTTATTGAACCAATATTGTAATGCAAGTTGAGAGAAGGTTCATGTCACAGCCGAATTGTTATCCAAGAGACAGATCAGAGGCCTGTTGACAGAATGGTACTTAGTTGATAACAAAATGTATGCCCTTAATTCCGACATGCGACCTGCGACTTCAGGGTTTCAGTCATCTCCCATTAGCGGTTTCAAAATTGTTGCGAGGTCCGGGTTTGATAAGGAGACAGTAGACCGCTATCTTTCAAGAATATAGTAGCCGGTTGATCGCCCTATAGACGACCGCGCCCTTATCCGCAATTTAATATAGAATTTTTTTTATTATATATCATGTAATTACATCTGCAAGATAAGTGAATTAGAAATTCAACGGCACTTGCAATAAATGTTTTTAATGTTAAAAAATGACATTAGTAAGGTTGACCTCCGTAACGTTACCCTGAGCCAGGCATACCTCTGGAATTGCTGTTAATGCTTTCATAATTATTCTGTAAATTTATAATTATGGTCTCTCAGCAAGTTTACTCAAACTGTTATGAACGGATTCTCATGACATTTTGGAGAGTAAGGCTATCAAACTGGGTGTAACTATATATATATATGTTTATATATATATATATATATATATATATATATATATTTATTTATTTATATTGGGATGCATAATAATAAATCGGAAATATAAATCACCGCTGATCTGGCTAGATTTGTTAGATTTTGTACCAATTTTTTCTGGAATTTTATCATTGTTCAGAAATCTGATAAATGGTTATATTTTCGGTTTGATATATATATTTATGATTTAACCAAACTTACGAATTAACAGAGTGAAACTATTTGGTTGATCTATTTTCTGTATTTTCTTATATAAATATATATATATATATATATATATATATATATATATATATATTCAGCTTTATGACGTTAAAACTCCTGATAAAATGTTGCTTTACAGATCCTTTCAAGATTAATGAATTCCCATTATAACCTGTTTAACTATGTTTAATTTTTCTGTGGAATAAATAACAAAGTTTTTGTTTATATAGCTCGAACATTATATGGTACGTGTAGGGGAATGCCATGGAGAATAAAATATTATGCCTATAGACGCGTCTTTAATGATTTCCTTTGCAGGTGAGTCCTTTCTTTATCAAGAATATAAGGTATTAATGATCTGTACATCATCAATTCAACATCCGCCCAGACCAACTCTTATCATATAACAGGTCGAATATTGCTTCCTCTGCGTTCCCACTTCATCGAGCGTGTGCGAGTCTGTGGCCTATGCACGCGGGTTCCTGGCCGGGCAAGCTGTCAATAAAAAAAAAAAAAAAACAACAGTGCATCTGTGCACTCTTATCTGGGCTGGTATCCGTTTTGCCGGCAACGAATACATCGCTACGATGAAAAAGTCTTAATATCATAATAGGTCGATGATGCGGAAACGCAGGGGGATCAAAAGTCGACCTTTTATTTGTTTACGAGTAGTTAGAACTTAGACTGCAAAATGCAACTTAGAGGCAAAACCACCTCCCGAGCTTTGAAAACGCTTTGGTTTGCCGTGTAAATGCTCTTATGCGCATTCAATACGGTTTGAAACCGGTTTGCATTTGCCGTGTGAAGGGGTATAAATGCATGGATAAAACGTGATTCCATGCACCGATACACATGACTCCGTGACGGTTCTGATGATATAGTCTGTGAGAGACCAGTAATTAGTTATATAATTTTTCCGGGAGGTGGCATTACCTGTTAGCATTGAGATACCTCGAATATTAAATCTAGAAATTTAAAGAAAAACATATAACTTTGTCTGCCAGTTGTATCGCTGTGCGTATTCAATATCGCCGCCCAGAGCACTAAGACATCAACATACAAAGTGGCTGCTGCGTCAACTGGAGGCGAAGGGTTGAACACGGAATGTCGGGGACTGTGTCAGGATGGATGCCCTGTCTTCGATTCGATGACAAACGTCATTTCCGCAGTAGAGATGATCCTAGAAGAGGCAGAACGAGCAAGAACAATTAAAGACAAAGAAGAAGAGAAACCCTGTGGTAAGCTTTTAAACGTTTATAAGGAGATTCTTCTCACCAAACGATAGGATTATCAATGGCTCTGATGGAAGTTAGAGGGAAGTCGCGTCCGGACTTGGAGTCCACTTTTCTTAGAGACTCGGGCTTAGAACTAGACTTGAAGGTCACTTGAGGTAAACACTTAAGAAATTCGGCTGAGTCCATCTCGAGTCAAGTAGAATTAAAACTCTGTCCCGTACCATAAAGACAATATACATTTGCATATTACTAAAAGAATATCTAAAAAAAGACTATACCTAAAGATCTAGGGAGCTAAGCTTAATAAACATTTGAGTAAAAAGCATTTGTAACTAATATAAAAATACAATTTGAAAATTCAGTTTTTAAACATCTTTAATGAGATGATTTTTATTGGAGGTCGGGATTCTAGTTAGTGTTATTTCCTTTTCATAGCGCAATGTGACAAAGGTTCATACGGATACCATTCAGCCGGAAATCGTCACCTCTCGTGCTACAAAGTTCTGCCAGAGCCAATGTCCTGGTCCGAGGCCAAGGAGAGGTGCGAGGCCGGCGGGGATGGACTGGTCACCGTGGATGACGAAGACGAGTCTGAGTTCTTGAAATACAAACTCAGAACCTTCGAACGCAAACGTGAGTTCATGGGTTGTTTCTTTACACCATATTCTTAACACCTACTGAAGGTTATGACCTCCGCCATAAGGTTATGCGTTCATTCTTGTTTGTGGCCTGAGAGTCATTTACATTCCATGATTTTCCAGGATCTTTTGTACTCAATAACAAGAGTACGCCGGAAAAAAGAAAGTGAATTAGGGTGCGTTTGTGTGATTGTTCAGAAATTCACGCAATCGTAAATGGAATCCGGTTAAAGTTTCAGGAAAACTCGAGTAGGGGCCACTTGTTAACATATGTAAAAGCGACAGGGGCCTGAGATTTGTTTGGTGAAAGCTTTATCTATCCTTAAATAGGGTCGGGGAGGTTATGTTTTCCGTTATCTGAGTTTAAGATAAGATAAGATAACAAAACCTAATGAGCTCATGTAACATATAGGAATTCGTCTTGATGTTGACGCAATACTTATCTCTGATTCTTTACGTTACCAACTGATCATCTACATAGAGATCAGTACCCCTGATACAGGTTTTGGGACAATTAGCGTCCCCACACCCCACCCCCCAAACATTGTCAACATAGCTATGAAAGAACCAATTTAGCCCCAAGTTTAACTGTGTAATTTGGTAGCTCGGCTTTCAATCAGTGTGTACTTCAGAATATAGCTTAACCCTTAAATATTCTGGTCATTGTAACTGTGAAAACTGGTCATATGTCAGTTTCAGGTAAAAAGAATGTTGTGGTTCATGTCTGATTTGGTAGAACCAAATAATAAAACAAATCTTATAAATAATTGTCCCATATCTCAGGCTTAAGGCTTCTTAAGCGGTAAAGTTTGCTTAGTCCGGGTCTCTTTATAAAGGTTAAATGGAAAACAAAATGTGGATACACAATTTAAAATTACAATAAATTCATTATCTATAATATTATTGGAAAGGCATCTTTCCGGGTTCATAAATGACACCATATAACATAATCTTTCCCACATCAAAAGGCCTATCCCTGTAGAGAAATCATCAACAGATAAAGAAGGACTTAATTGACCTATTCATGGAAGGAAAGATTTTGGGATTAAAACTATCACAACCGCATATAAAGATATATGGCTAAATGACACCACTAGCTCATTTGAAAGATATAAACACAAGCAACTTTGCTATAGCTAAAAAAAATTCTCAATTAACGTTAAAAAATATGATTTTGAGTCAAAGACCATGAGTCAAGAAATAAACAAAAATAATAAGGCCAAAAAAAATAATAGATATGGTTCTCAGGCACCCCCCGCATCAAACATTTTTATTTGGATTCTCATCTTTCAAGAAGATAAAATTACACAATTTCGATACGATTTCCTTTGTTATGTAGTGCTTTTACCTGTTAAGCAAGAACAATCATGTCATTTTCATGCTTTTCCCTGATCATATGACATTTTTATCGAAAAATACAAAAAAGTTAAAAAAAAAAAAAAAAAAATATCGCCCGCCCGCATTGATTGATGAAAAAAAAGTGCATGATAACCATACCCTTTTATTTTTTGGGCCTAATATGTAAGGTCTGGGGCTTATTGGTTAAATTGTGAGATGTGGGTAGAGGCGCAGGTGGGGACATAACCTCTCTGAATGATTTTTTATTTCTAATTTAACGAATTGCCATCAAAGACCTTTATGCATTTTATTTACATTTGGATTTGAGCTCTGTAGTTCAATTAAATTTATCATCTACCTGACAAATACGTAAATTGACCCAAACAGATCTTTGATCAAGTGTTAACACATCGCGGCTCTAAGACTAGCGTTCTGGCCTCGTGCATTCCTGCCTAAACTGAATATACATATGACATAAATAAAGACAGGCTAGCACTCGAAAATTCCCATGCAAGACACTGAATATAACCTCATTTGGTGGATGTGTACTATTTCTAATGTAGAAATAGATTATTTTCAAACCGCCACTCACAGGGAATATATTATTACATATGGATGACAGTGGCATATAGATCTGAAGACCCATCTTTAAAAAAATCTTCGAACTCATTTGTAAGATGGAACACCTTGATCCGTTGACGTCTAAACTGTATATGGTCAATCTCTTTATTATTTACTTAATATGTGAGATAGGCAGGCAAGTAGCCCCCGTTGTTATGCCCGACAGCCATGGCACATCGGTTCCAGGCTAAATCTAAAGTACATACGTGATTGGCTGAACCGTTGTTACATTAGCGATGTTACAATCTAAAGACTCCAGGAGTAGACATGTCAACCAATCTGAAAGCGCGTCCTTGGTTTCTATCCCATGGCTGTCGGACCTAACGACCAAAACTGTTCTTGCTTCCTTTATTATACAAAATGTTTAAACTTCCGTTCTGGCTGGCTTCATATATTTTATCTTCAGTATTCGCTGGAATAAGCTAACTTTTAAAAGGTGGCCTTTTGGTGTCTTTTCTTCACGTTAAATTAATATTACTTTATAACTTAGGTTTATTATACATCCAACAATTTAGTTCATTATTCTTAAACTGCTATTATAATGTTCTTTTTGTAATAGAAAACGTAATGAATAGTTTCTGGACTGGAGCACACTAAGTCCACGGCAGATGGATATGGTCCGCGACTAACAAGAGTATCACGTATGAGAACTGGAGTAGGGACCAACCACGTGAGCAACCGATGCAACCACGGAATTACATCATGATGGAACAGCATACAATGCAATGGTTCAGCATGAAAAACGGGGCTCCTTGTCTGGGGATTTGCGAAAGAAACGAAACGTGTTAAAGTAACCAAATTTACCTTTGTTCTTCAATTAACTGGGTACAGAAACTACAACAATATTTCCCATTGTTTGTGAAGTGCAATGTTTGATATAACAATAGTTTTAACAAAATACAGTAAAACCATGGCTAGTGACCGTCTCGTTATTGAGACCTTCTCAAAATAATGACAACTTTTTAACGCTCCCTTTTTCTTTTTGCCCTTTATGTCAGACCTAGTTGAGACGACCACCATTAAATGCGACCATTTTATCAAGGTCAGTTGGGTTGTTGTTATTTAGTGGTTTTACTGTATTCTGTTTATTATTTGAAGGCAATCAGTAATAAGTTAAAAAATAAATAAGGTGAAAACGTGAACTCATTATATTCGCTTGTTCCTATAAAAGTGTGCAAAGACACAGAGGTGCTTTGGATCTGCCGTAGCCAAGTGGTTGAGGCAGCCGCATCGGATATCGGAATATCATGGGTTCTATTCCCTACGGCAGTGATCCGACATTTCTGTGTATACCATTTCCATCTATATACTATCAACCAGCATGGCTTTATATATATATATATATATATATATATATATATATATATATATATATATGCGTGAGAGAAAGAGAGAGGGTGTGTGTGTGTGTAACTCTGGTATACTTAACTTGATATAAATAGACTGTTTGATATTCCTAGCGACATATGATGACAACAAACGATGTTTGGAGTCATTGTTATATCTTCAGAGTCGTATTTCTTATATCTTAAATGATGAAAGTGAAAAAAAACTTTAAATATGGGTCTCTTATATGTTTCTCTTTTTTATTGAAAAGAAATGCTGGCTCATTCATGAAACTAGTGCAATAGGAATTTTAATAATTGTTATAATTCATTGAAGTATAACTAGTTAGTTCCACTGAAAATATCCCATGCGTTTATAAACTGTAGTACATTTAATGGCGTCAATTTTTCCATATAATACAGACTTGTTTGTAGTAAATAAAATATTAAGTTCGGTAAAAGATATTTTCTGAAAAAATTAAAGAGTTATTATTTTTCTCCTATGGGAGAGGTTCTCTATATATGTGGAATGCTCCCAAAACCGTGTTTGCATTCACTCATGTGGCACATTTTCCCAGGTTTATTCATGCATAAGTGACTGTTCATTTGTGAATATTCCTTGATGATGTTTCTGAAATGGATAATCTGTCCGTTAACACTTACATCAAATCTTCATTGGCACATTCCCGGAAATGCCCTGAGATTCTGATCATAATAGCGTAAGTTATGTAGGGAACAATCACACGCACAAACACAAACGGGATTTAACGCATGCCCTGCTGGAGAAGGCAATAATATTTTATGTTCACTCACACCACTTTCTATTAGCTATACAGTGTTGTTAGTATATTTTGCAGAGCAAGTTAAACGCCTGAATAATGTAACAAAACCCAATGTTTCTTTATTAAATATTACCAAGGTAAAATCACATTACATTGTGTGTACGTCTTATCTATAGGGGATCGATGCATGTTCCCGTGGAAAGCATTAAGTAAGAACGACCAGCTTGTCGTGGTGGTATTTTATATGCTGTACAGATAATTAGCCGAGATGGTCTCATTACTTGTCTTTACGAAGATATTGTTCGGAATTTATTAAAAAGCCTTAAACATCATGCGGGTTAGAATCACTTGTATCTATAAAGATTCCGGTGTATAGGCCATCCGCAATTATAATCAAGGTTTTGCATTAAAACCCATAATTACAAATTGGGCAAACAGTTTGTGTGTGTGCCTTTAAATGCCTTGCAGAAGCGGATCAAGATGGGGTCCTGGGGGTCTGGATCCCCTTTTCTAAGGACTTTTTTAAGGACTTCAGACCAATTTTTACGGCCTGGATATTTTTCAGGGACCTGGGGACCTTCCTCCAGGTGTTGTCATAGGCCCTCCTGGGTTGGGCCCCTCTTTTTCCTAAATCCGGGTTTAGTCCCTGATTTATGCATAGTTAAACTTGGCCTATCTATACTTACATTTGCCGGTAGAATCTTTGTACATATGTTTTTTTTCTTGTGTATTTTTTTGCATCGTTTATTTGAGAAGGCACGTCTGGCAGGACTTCTATTGTTTACTGTGAACACAATTGCTGATACTTTCCTGTAGTGTGCCCTGACTGAATTTCAGACATGAATATATGATCGCTACATGATGGCAATAATGCGTTCACGACTTTACCATCGCTTATAGCGTTATATATTTACGACTCGGTAGTCATATAATATGCATGGTTATATGTGCGTCCGTGCTCGGAGATTCGAAGATGTTAATTATTTTTTTTGTTTATCAAGGCCTTTTGTGTCCCCAAACACTTTAGAACATGCAAACATCTCCTAAATGGCAATCTTTTGCAACAAAGCACTTGATTTCCTTTTTCTTTGATCGCCAAGTGAACGCGCGATGGATGATTGACCAATATTGACTGGCTCTATTTTAATCATTTTACCTTGTTATGCATGTGGTATTACTAAAGTTAAGTTGATACGATGCATAGACAGGAGACAACAATAGCTGTTAGTTTTACAAAGAAGATACCAATTTAACTGGCCTCGTTTTGACTGTAACCATTTCAATATGTGTGTCAATTAAAACATCATTCTTTCAAGGTTTGTGCTCAATATGGAGTTACTCTAGACGTGGCATGGCATTAGCCATTCAATTTTTGCTAAATTGAATTAACCCTTACAATTAAAACCAACAGTTGAAAATCAATGTATGATCAATATTTAAAGACGTGAGAGTCGGTATCTTTTTAAAAGTGTATAAACGTATCTGCAACAGATACAAACATTGGACATTGAATCAGCATTTTAACAATAAATATGTGGGCATTATTATATATATTATATATATATTACAATTTAGGGAACATCTTCTAGTGCCCAGCTTCTACCCGCAAAGAACTGAGTTTGATGGTGCAACACATTTTTCAGGTACGTGTTTTTTTTTAAAGATAAATGATATGATGTACTGGACCGACTTATTTGGTCTAGTAGTAGAGCACAGAGATCAAAGCCGGGAGGTCGTCAGTTCAAATCTCAGCCGGGAAGCGGTGAGGTTTTTCATGGTCGGCCAACACCCAGGGTGAGAGCTCTGCAGGCTAAGTGGTAAGACTGTGCCCCGCCGCCATGTTTCATTCACTAACGAGTGCGCATTTCGGGGGTTCTTTGGTAATATGACCCAATCATGGGGTTGATTACACACCCAGGGCTCTTAGGTGCGGCAGCCACGAAGACACAAAATGAGATGATAGGAAGCAAGTGCTACGGCCATGTCATATAGTCCCAAACCGAAACGCGGGTGTGCATATTTCGATTAAGAATTAGTTACCCGGCAATACAGAATAAAATAGATTCAATTATCTCCACCAAAACAATTATAAAGACATGATATACTTTATCAGGGACGGATTAAGAACCCAAAGCCGGACTTAGAAACGAGAACTACTAATACTTAAATTTGTACTTGTTATTCAGCTTTCTTAGGTCAGTGAGCAGATCGAGCTTGACTAAAATGAATTAAGGAATTATATAAAATCATAACATAAATATTACAGAAAGTTTACAGACTCTGCCCAAGGCGATAATATGAGTGATATAAATAAATCGGTTCTTTAAGCATGGTCGAAAAGTGTTATTTCAGTCTATGACTAAAGAAAAAACTTTAATGTTAGAACCATAGACATACAGAGTAGACCGACCAATGAGCGGCGCTCGGCGAAGCTCGGCGGCCGCCATATTGGGACCTTACAAGTCGAGTGCAACCGAGTCTTTGGGCCCCGCTTCAGCCACGTGACAGTGTACTGTTTACATCGAACTGATTTTGAGTGAAGGGTGTTACCGATTAACACATCGCTTTACCGCTAAATGAAATCAAAAGTAAGGTCATATTTTTTCGAAGTTGAAAAATAATAGGATTTAAGAAATCAGAACTTTTGTATTTTAAACTTTTGAATCTTATGTGCGACGTTTCTCTCGAGAAACTTGGGCGGTGTGCGGGTATGTTTCGGGTTGGTACAAATGTCAAGCACTTCAACCGCTTATACGGTTTTGCACATAAGAACCTGTAAAAAAATAATTGTGAAGCTTTAATATTTAGAGATTAATAAGTAATCTGATGCATGTATATAAAACCATTTTAACTTTTGATGAAATTGGGAATTTGGGATGTTGGGGGGGGGGGGGGGGGAATGTCAACTGCCTCCTCGTAGCTCTGACTGGACAACAGACATTTCCATGTTAAAATCATGTACATGTTATTAAAATCATGTTATTTTTAAAACTGGAAAGTTGCAATCGTGCAGTAATTAGACATCAGTTCATTGTTGTGTGTATATATGCAGTTTGTATATCTGAAGGTTCAAGATACAAAAGGATGAATTAAGCCTCCCCCCCCCACCCCCCCAAAAAAAAACAAAAACAAAAAAACACAAAAACTAAAATGGACAAGGCTTCTTTAGTGGGTGGAGAAAATGGCAAAAAATACTTATTAAAGGGTGTAAATTTGCATGCCACTCCCAAAAAATACAACTCGACTATACAGGTTGGCATCATAGATCATAAATCAGGTGAGAATCCAGGATTAAGGAAAAAAAAGGGGGGGGGTCCAACGCAGAAGGACTAATGATAAACCTAAAAAAAAAATCCCAAGGTCCTGAAAAGGGGGGTCAAAGCCACGAAATTTTGTCTGAAGCCCATAAAAAAAAGATTGCTTCCAATGAAAATATTGTATATTGTACAACTGGTTGGCATATTGTTAATGCAATAATGGGGAACCAATGTCGATGTTTCTCGAACATGGCGCCTGATGGTGTGAACTGTCAATGGTGTGAACTGTCAGAATAAGAGAAATTCTGGTGTACAGGTAAGCTGAAAGAAACAAATCCCTGCATCACAAACTGGTCTGCATCCCCACTTGATCAGGTTGTGGACATGTCCATCACAACTTGTCGTTACCCTATTTAATGTGATATTGATTACTGTATAAAATTGTAAACTCCATAACTGAGTAACTTGTCTTTCAATCTTTGGTTGACATGCCCTCACAAATTTAAACAATAACAAAAGAAAACAGAGAAGGATATATAGTGATTTTATTGTTTTTAATTTTCAAAACAGTCACTTGCAGGTACATATATAAATAATATTAAATATATAAATGCACCAATTGGAATTTTTTACACCTGCCCCCCCCTTATAAATGGACCAAGATCTTGAACTTAACACTATAACATGCAGGTCTCCTGATATATTTTACAAGATATAATTACATATAATTAAAGTTTACTTTATGGACATTTTTTATATACTAATCAAGTCACACTTATAGAAAATATTAACAAAGTTATTAAAAAGATAAACACCAAGATTGCATAATATGTTAATTATGTTTGTAACCTCCGGCATCAGTAAGATTGGTCTAGGATCTTCCTTGATGCATACAAATGTATATAACTTGCTATTTAAAAACAAACTGCATGATATAAGGTAGAAATATATTTTATAAGTTATCTCCGTATTTTGGATTATTCTAAATTTTCTCCAGTGTGAAAAGGTAATGAGTGAATTTATACATCATATCTAGATTATATAAATTTGTAATAATATACAATGGCTATACTGATTAACATATCCCAATAATATGGAAAATAATATCCCATGTATATAATTTAGATATTATTTACATAAATGTGTATATGAATATTGGCAATGTCAATATGATTTTGTATTGGCCCTATATTTATCAGATCAGATATTTTCCTTATCTCTTACATAGTCATGTATATTAGTTGTACTAAACCTTGTTTTAATTCAATTTAACATTTTAAGAGAATTTAACAAAATACTTTTTCTCCTATCATATCTCCATTAAAAAATAACTGATCTCATTAAAACCAAATAGGATATTCCATAAAAATACAGACCACATTGTTACTATTTAATAAGCTAAGAGTAAATGGCCTTGGTAAAATGCTAATTTACACATAAGACAGTGTACCATTACAAATATACACAATTATAGGTGGTTGGAACAACAATCAATGCGTTGGTCAGTTCACAGCATTATTCAGGTGTCTCATGGTCTGATGTAGTGTGCACCCAGGCAAGACGGGCAACGTGACATCCAAAGACAACACCACATATTAGCATCTTTGACATTTCCTGAAAAAAAAATAACTGATCTCAAGTTTGCAATTTTATGCAGTGTTTAGTTAATACATTGGTCTAATTAAAAAGAGAAAGTTATATTTATTTTTCAAAGAGAGGAATGATATGTTAGCATGGTATAATATTATTTAACTAGTGTCATTTCCTTAAATTTTGTATTTCAGATCAATAAACATGATGACTGTGACATACTTGAAAGTTTTTCACTGAGCTTTGGATAATTGTTATTTTCAAACTAGTGACCGAGGGGTCATGACGCTCAGCTGCCAAGCATGATCAGTGATATCATGGGCTGACATTAACAACTTCCAGTCAAATTGAAGAACTAATTTGCCAGTTTTGTTGAAACTTTCTACGATGACAAAAATATATATCACACAGTGACTTGATGGTCTGAGGCAAAATGTATGGTTGTTGAGCTATCAGGAACTAATCCCACAGCTTGCTTGATACCTGTCAGTCTCAAAAGGAACACCACACAGTCCAAATATAAGAACAACATATATTGCATAGATCAGGAAAATCCATGTAAGAATTATTGAGAAATGGGTGCTTCTGTATGAATGTTTTTTCAATACAAACAAACTGTACTGAAATTTCAAAAATGATGATCATACTTTTTTAAGAAATCTTTGACTCAATCCTTTGCCAGATTACATTAATAAACATCCTAGTGCATACACTTTAACAGTTCTTGAGATATATATATATATATATATATATATATATATATATATATTATATATATATATATATATATATATATGTTATATACTAATTATGTACTTATCATTCAATGGGCTGATACAAAAGGGATTCATATATCGCAAGTTTCGCTCACAATTAGGGCCACACAGAATGATGTGCCAGCTGAAGTGCAATGGATATATATACAAGACAAATAGAGATGGTCTACAAAGTAAGTTTTTATTGTGAACATCCCTGACCTATGACCTTGCCCACATATCAATTGGATTATTTTCTTAAGCGATGGGATACTCCTAACAACTTAAAACTGGAGTAATCACTTGGCAACCAATGTGTGAATAATTTTGACCTGCAACCTTTAACCTCTTGTCCAGCTGACCCCAAAATCAATGTTATTTCTTCAACTTTCAAGCAAAAAGACCCATAAATAAGAAGTTTGAATCAAATTGAGTGATGCATAGATGAGGCATATGTGAAAGACTGAAGGTTTGGGGATGAATAGTTTAGCCTGAAATAGTTTCACAAGCATTTGGAACAATTTAGTATTGTGATCTTGACTTCTGACCTTTAGAACTTAACATCAACAGGGTTCTTCCTCTGTTGGTAGGTAAGCCATATAAGACAGATGGGAGGCATAGGTTTAAATGTTTGCCTTAAAATGATTCCACGCAAGAAGTGGGTGCGGTGAACTTGACCTTTGACCTAAAAATCAACAGGTCTCACCCCCCCTGTTGGCAGAGAAGCAATTTGTCAATGGTGAAAGGTTTGGAATGAAAAGTCTAGCTTGAAATATGTCTACAAGTTTTTTAAAGAAGTAGATATCACCGTCTTGTGGTATGTGATAGTAAATACTGTGATCTTGACCTTTCATCTTGTTCCCTCAAAATAGGATTCTTCACCCATTTAGTAGGTGAGCCACATGTGAAAGGTCACAGGTTTGGGATGAAAAGTTTGGCTTAAAATGCATCCACAAGCTTTTCAAAGAAGTGGGTCCTGTGACCTTGACCTAAAAATATGCAACAAATTTCTAGTGATTTTCACCAATTTTGACACCACAGAAACATTCAAAATGTTCAAGATGAAATCACTGATATGGTAAATTACTGAAACAACCCATCAGGGGAGCAGATGCCAGTCAACTTGAACTACCTGGACTACACATAGTATTGTGAGCTAAGGGCTGACAGCACTATAGTCTGAGCAAACAGACACAGAACCAGGGCTTACTGATGAGAACAGATGCTATAAATCTACTGATATGGATCAGGTGTTCCAAACCATTCTTGTGCTACTTTAGCTCCAACACTTATCATGTTAAGTGAGTATATATTTTTCCTGATTTTTTATAAAGTGCATCTTTGGCCTCATAACTTTTACAAACTAAGTAATACTGACTTAATATCTGGCATGTACATGGAAACCATATATGGAAATATTTATGGTAAATATGAAGAAAATTGGAAGCGTGGTTTTGATATTAGGCAGTCCTGAACTGTGATAATAGGTTTTTAATGGAAAATTTAGGTTTTTCCTTAATCTTTCTAAGGTACGAAGTCGCAGTGACCCAGTTAAAGGCTTGGTAGGAGATCTTGGGGATGTCTAACAGTATGCCAATTTTTTTTATTCATAGGTCTAAGGGTTTCAAAACGTGTCAGTCTAACAAACAGACAACGGACAGTGGACCACAACTATAGACACATCCGATCGTGACGTCACAGAAACTAGGTCACTGACCACGTGGTGCTCTGTAAGGCAAAACATGGTCTGCGGCAGGCACTGGACAAGCTATTTACACTACAATACCAGTCTGAGTTACGCTTCATTTTTCTCCCTGTTTAGTGTCATTTTGCATATCAAACACCATAAACCATGTCATTCTAGTGTCTCTACAAAAAAAGTCATTTTAACTCCAGGAGGCCTTCCCTAGAACATTTAAATTTGCATTTAGTCATGGCTAATCAAGAGGTCAGAGGTTTTCACGCTTCATTCTATAAGTATATATTTGTAATATGCTTTCCTACCACAAGTGCAGTTTCATTCATGTGACATACATGGACAATTTTATTCACTTAATCAGCAGTAAAAATGTCAGACTTAATTCCTTGTTCAGACCTATACCTCCCTGTTGACGGGAGTAAACGTTTGTACCGAAAAGGGAGTACAGCCTTAACTTTGGTGGATCATTTCCCATAACAAATCACATTTCAGAGTTACTTTTTATAAGTATGAAATCTTTATATAAGAATAAATTTATCTTTAGACCTGTCTATCAGCTGATCTAAGTTGAGAATGTCCATGGAAGCTTTATCTGATGACATAATTAATTACTCATTTTCCTTAGTTAATTTGAGACTCATAATCCGTAACAGATATACCTCCTTCACTTAATATTCAATGAATGTTTTCATCTTATAGTTTCTTCTTTGTATAATTATTATTATGATTATTATTTTTATTATAATTATCATTATCATCAATAATAAATCTTAATAATAACTTTAATAATAATATGAATATCATTAATATCAAAATCACTCAAAAGGACAAACCCTAGAAAATTTATATATTGTTAATTTTTCTATAGTTATAATCAATTTTACTTTATTTTAATTTTAATTTTAATTAATTTATATTCAAATCATTCGCCACAAAATTAGACAAAAAATGTAACTAACAAACTTACACAACACGATGGCTTTCTCTTTCAAACGAACACATAACATTGCATTTATCGACTACTACACCTAAATAATTATTTAACTGATTACAATACTATACATCAAAGGAAACCATTCTTTACATTGTTTTACAGTTACTCTTCTCGTAATTATTATTTCAGTCATGGTTCATATGAAGCACTATATAGCTGGTATTAATTTTTTAATATACTAGTGAGAACCCAGGCAAGGTATTGGAAAACATCACTCATTTAAATTGAATAATGCGTCATTAATTATATAAAATATGGAAGTTTTTGGTGGGAGGTGCATTATTATTGCCCTTGTTGAAATAAGTATTGGCATTAAGATGTGAATAGTGATTAATGTGCAGGGATTTGATGATATTTCTAATATTTATTGGTCCGGGGGACGGGGGGGGGGGGGGATTTTAGACTAACTTTTTATAAGCCATACAAATTATGAAGCAGTAGAGAAGGGATCAGATTTTGTAAGTTGACAATATGTTTTCCTCAGTGTCAGTTGGTCACAAAAAAAACATGATATCCTATATAAAGTCGTTCAAGTTTGATTGCATGCAGTTTTTTGTACAGTATAAGACATCACTTGTTGCAACACCATACTGACACTCATATTCACATGTATAGGTCTATGATGAGCAGCAAAATTTTTGCAAATTTGCAAGATTATAATATACATATATAAATTTAAATCTACGTGGCACTATTAAATTGTGTTTAAGAGAGGAGACTGAATTAAAAGTTGAGTATTCTTGTATATTCGGTAGTATTAGTTTTTAGGGGAGACTGCACCATTTAGTGTATTTTCATGCAAGTTATAGGCTACTGTTATAAATCACGGATTTTTTTTTCACTAAAATTAAACATATTTTCAAGTTGTATAAGCTATATGGAAGACAAGTCTTTTTAGATGTTTAAACTATTTTAACATTTCTGTCCTACGAACTTATTTTCACAAGTGTCATCTCTGATAAAACTGACCAAATATGAGCTGTTGCAGGAAATAGGCTTGTCCCTTTTATTTCAATGGGTGGTGGCCTAATTTATCGGGATAATTAATTTTACTGTGGGCCATGACAGAGTCTCTTTTATTTTGATACTGATCAAAGATACAGTGATGCTATTATATAGGTTATCTGTGTTGATTATATGGCTGGCAGTCAAGCTGGGCTGTGCTTCTTGCCTTACGGCCCAGTGCGCATGCGCCAGTTGGAGGGCTTTGTTTGCAAACATCGGATGTGTCTATAGCTCAGATGACTTACAGTCAGCTGAGCTAAAAATGAAAACTTTGTTTTTAGGACCTTATCATATGTAACTGTCTCTCTAATACTCCTATAAAAGTATGAGAGGAAAAAAAAAACAATTTAGACTTGCTTTAAAGCTGAAAAGAATGAACACCAATTTTTGGCCACTTTACCAACAGTTAACTTCCAAAATTTAAGATTGTAGCAGCCTTTTTCATAAGGGGGGGGGGGGTAGAAATAAGGCCTGCCTATATCTTACTATATAGTCTAGGATAATATATTATTATATTATATAATATTGTACATATAATATATGAAATATATATAAATATATATAACAACACAAAATAACTCCCTAATAACTCAAATTTATATTATACCTATTAAACCCACTGATGTAATTGTTTTTACAGGAAATAAATATACATTATATCATATATTAATATGATATATTAATTATAATTTATATATATATATATATATATATATATATATATTATTTAAATATATATTATGTTGAATTTTTAATATGATATTCTTAGTACAATTAACATTCTTTTACAATAATATTATTTTATGATATATAATACAGAATATATATTAAACAGTTATTTTAACTATGCAATAACATGTCTCTGTTAATAGTTTAGGAGAACCCAAGGCATTCTCTTTGATGTTTGTGATTGTTTTGATTGCTGTGGAGACCCAATCAGAAACCAGCTAGCGAATTAGCCTGATGATTTGCTCAAGAGATTGATATCACATTCCCCTGAGTGTGGTATATGGGCCTGTGTGGAACTTAAAGATCAAGAGTATAATTATAATTAACATATAAATTTTATTATTATTATTAACATATTATTTATAACTACTTAGCCTATTGATATTATTGTATTTACAGGAAATATACACCTATATATATATATATATATATACCATTATATATTATATGTATATATATATAAAATGAAATATTATAAATATTTATACATATATATACATATATATATATATATATATATATATATACAGAGATCTATGAAAAATATAAATATAACACATGTACACTTATATATAGCCCACTTATATATGTGTGTGTGTGTGTATATATATATATATGTATGTATATGTTTTATCAAGCTGTAGACAGATATATAACACAGATCACTTTATAACAGATTTATAAGCATGTATATGAGCACATAAACATATTAAATACTAGTCATTAGTATAAAAAATGTTATATACATTTTGAAAATGATACAGTAGTATTTGAAAAAAAAAACTTTACAAAAATATTGTAAAATTGTATTATTTTATATTTGCGTCAAGGGTGGGCTCTTGTCCAAGTCTGCACCTTAAGGGGTGGGCCCTTGTCAGGATGGGCCTTTATCCTACCCCCCCCCCCCACAAAACCATGGCTAGCTAAACTATATTCACAAACTCATTATGATAATTATAAATTTATTACACATTTCATATCATCCTGTTTTTTTATGTACCTGTCTGTGATCCAATAGAAAAGGTGAAATCTGATATTTGCATCCATCAAACTTCATACCACTTTCTGCTGAGTGCAGTATACGCATCAATGCAGTTCTGTTGCTCCCTCAAGGGTCAAACAAGTTCATGTTGGACATCATACACTATCTGTATACGTGTACTGCATGAGACTCTCAAATCTAAGACTCGTGGCATTGAGATCGACAGCATGGCATCCTGCCACTGGCAGTCTCTGGTAAAACTACAAGTCTAAAGTAAAGAACAGAAAAAAGTCAGTGTAGCCACAATGACAATTTTATCAATATAATATTACTGTGAAACAAAAATATATCTTTTTACTAAAGTTTGAATACAGATCTTATCATTTTTTTGCCGTATTTCAATTGTAGCAAAGCCACGTAATTATCTTGAAATTACTTATGCAGAAGTAAGAAGAAATGACTGATTTTAAAACGACATTTAAGGGCGATAATACGAGTAAAACTGCAAGATATACTTCAAATTTGACACTACAGTGCAAAACCTTTTTGGTGTCCTCCATTCAAACTAATACCTAGTGAGGTATAAAATATACTTTGTTAAATTTATAGTCCTCTTCATCTCCACTAATCTTCTTATAGCTGACAACAAGGGAAACCGTCCATGCAAGCCACATGACGTGCAGGTGGTCCGTTTGTAAGGTCCCAATATGGCGGCGGCCGAGCTTCATTTCCGGACCATATACTCAACGCTCATTGGTCGGTCTACTCTATATTGTCTATGGTTAGAACTGCACAATTCAGAATTACAACTGCACATTTTCCATTTACATGTGTACAAATAGAAACCAGCACGTTAAAATATACCCTATACACAACCTATATGTATATAATCGTATATTGCTGATAGAAGATAAAAAAACAAATAGTCATTTTGTAACATATTTTAGAGTTTAGGTCTGTTTTAAGTGTTGGTCTAAGAATTACTGTTTCCAATGCTGTTAAAGGTCATGTTCATCTGTAAGAGGCTTGATTGAAAAGGGGTGAATTGTAGGTGCAGAAATTTTATATTTTGCTTAATCTTTGACAGTTGTAAATAAAATATATTATGAATTATTATTATGAAAGTTTTCAGGTTCTGTGACAGGTAATCAGTTACATATCTAGTTTTATTGATCCTTTAGTATGATTTCGAAATGCAGTAATAACAAGACATTTGATTTGCTATTGATTTCCATTCGTACAATTTTTAAATCAATTCATTACTTAAATATAAGACTTGTAATGACAAGGTACAAGCATCACTCATATTAAGTATTTAGTAGAAACACTAAAGTACGTCTTAGGTTTAGATATACAAAACGCCTACTGTGGTAATCACATAAACAGGTGAAAGACTATTTCGATCCTCTTAACCCTTTTTCTTTGAATTTTGTATTTTGTATCTTTGGTAATGACATAATCGTGTTTAGGCATTTGAGCAGAAGGTCCAAGGTTCGAACCCCGCTTGTGACCCATAGCAAAAAGGTGAAATATCGACAGAACCTCATAAATATGCTACAATGTCTTACCGACAGGTCACGACTTCTGGATTATTCCTAGCCCCTGTATAAAAGAAAATCTTGATGGCATTAACAGCATTTATACGTAGTCACGTTAGTGCTCTGGACTCATGCCCGCAAGGTTGTGGGTTTGCGTCCCGATCTGATCCCTTTCCGCTCTAAGACTCTTAGCCAAAGTCTTTACCAGAAGAGTACGCTCTCTTCACCCAGAAGTGAATGGGTACAGGTCAAACATGGGTGTCAAGCAAATGTAGAACGAATCACCTTCTAGCGCCGCGTGTGTCTGCTTGGTGTATTCTCCCAAGGGAGCTACAAGCTACAAGAATGAACAGGCCCGAAAGACAAGGAAGGCAAAATCTAAAATTAAGTCGGAGGGATGGACATCGTCGGTGGTAGACTATAAACCCCCTTTACCTTTACCATTTTAAAAGCATATAATTCTCATCGTACGGTCACTGTAATCCTCATTCAATGGACAGTGCCACCAACATACCACGGGGAAACCCTTTAAAAAATTCTGTTGCGCCCTTGCATCGGTAACATCACTGGTATCTAAACCATTTTTCCCGTTGAATGTTATCATTAGATCATTGTGAGAATGCTAATGAGTAACAAAATGAATTCTAAACAAATTGCTGTTATTAGAACATTCAGATTCCTGACCGAGAAACAAGAACGTGAAGAGGAATTCAAGCGGGAATAAAATAAATACTATGAGGGCATACGCGTCTGTGATGATTTCCTTTAGGTGTTTTTTTTTTATTCTGTGTCCAGAAAATACGTAACCTCGTGTCATGAATATATTTGATATTTTCCAACAAACTTTCATGGCACTATTTACACTTCACTCTTTAATATTCCAACAGATTTGCTCAAAAGAGTAGCCAGTTATGTAATATAATGTTTATATAATCATATAAAACGGAAGGTATCCTGTTATGGATGTGGAAAGCTCTACTTTACTGTCCTATCAAGCATGAGTTCATCTGACCCTATCTTGTACAGCTCTCTACAGCTACTACAATATTAAGCACACAATTTTTCAACTTCTGGCACTACCCATTTTTACTATGCTAAGCTCTCTTAAAACATTGCGTATTTGTTATCTGCTTGTCCAAGAATTAATTTTCTATTCCGAAGAATACACTTGTCAGATTAATTTAAGAGAAAAATTATAAACATAATAAAAATGTTAGAGGCGACTTCTCTACTATATATATATATTTGCTATTTTCTGGCTCTATGGGGCCATGTGCACATTACAGAAGTTTCTTTATCATGAGAAGAAAATCGAACCCACATAATTAATCTTATCCTGCCCTCTATTTTCCTGCCAGCCGTGTGTCTGTGTAAAAAACATAGTCAGTAAGGGATCATCAGGTGTACCAAAGTTAGTAGCGCGTCATCTACAGGCGAAAAGGGTCAAATGACGGGGCGTACGTATGTCAGGACGGATGCCCCGGCCTCGATCTGATGACAAGCGTGACTTCCGCAGTGGATTTGGTCCTTAATAGATCCAAACCAGTAGTGAAAATTAAAGAAAGTGAAGGAAAACCCCTGCCATATTTGACCATCGGCATCAGACCGGATGATTTTCTGAGTTTTTTTGCACCATACAGATCGATGTAGGTTGCGAATTAGGATTATCGATTGTTCTGACAGGAATAAAACATATGATTTTATCAACTGAATGGTTAAACACAAAGAATAATTGAGTTTGTTAATCATTATCGCATTTCTCATCCATTGCTACAGTGCTGATCCTAACATATGTTGAAAATTGAAAATGCGAAACCTTGTATATAGATTATCCGCCCTGCTGGCCTCGTTATTCCAATATATATATATATATATATATATATATATATATATATATATATATATATATATGAAAAGGTATAATATTAGCTACTCAGCTACAGCTACAAATGAAACTGCGTTAATGGTAAATTCTAATTATTTTTCCCCTCGAATGGTACCGGAGGAATTTTTATTAAAAAAGACGAAGGCCTACTACGGACGCAGTTTTGATGGGTAGAGTTATCGTAGGAGGTGCCCCCTGCGTCTCATACCTTTCCAAAATACAGATAAAACTAGATTTCTTCGATAACTGAGCGATAATGGGGGACCAGCAACGGAGTGCGAGATCATGGGAATAAGGCCAAGGCCAAGAATAAATATCAGGTGCAATTAATGTACGTAGGACAAAAGTTGAGTCAAAATTTAAGCTTTTGAAAATCAGCCAAATTAGAGATTTATCGCAAGTATCAAATAGCAGAAATTAAAGAAAAAATGAAATCGATGGTTTCAGCATCTTGTTTTTAATCAGATACGGATATAGAAATGAAATCGTCAACACCTGTAAGACCGCCCCCCCCCCCAACTACGAGCGGGGTGGCCTTATCAATTATGTAAAAAAAATACCGAATAATTCCGCAGGGACGGACAATTTTTTTTTCAAGTATGTGTGTGTTTGGGGGGGGGGGGGGGGAATTGCACACTTTTATTAGCAATTTTTTTTATAAATACACACACACACACACACACACACACATATATATATATATATATATCTATATATACACCTTTTATTGTATGTGCGAAATGTATCCGCCAAAAAAGATGCCGCCGCCGCATACGTTTCAGGTACACTACTCATTAACCACGGAACGGAATTTTATGAAACTCAGAATTATGATCGGGTTAAATGTGAACTGCTGCGCCCTCGTTTAAGGTTGACCCAAAGCGTCCATCTGTGCGTCTGTTTTCACAAATAAACTCACGTATCTTGGGACTCGTTTGACCAATCGGGCTGAAATTTGCATGAGTAAAGCTCTTGGATATCCTTGTATCATATACGAAACTGAAGGCGCCACCTGCAACTATTTTTTCATCTGTTCAGGGTAAAAATCAATCATATTTCAGCAGTGGTTTATTATCCACCTGTAATTTTGCATGTGTATACATCTTGGAGAGATTTTCGTTGAGTTGTCAGGTGGTTCCACCTATAAACATGTTTACACGGCAGACATCCTTGCTAATATCTCAGAACTGGTATGATTATCGGCGTGAAATTATGCATGGGTATAGATGGCCCCACCTACAACCACTTTTGTGTAGTGTCCATCTGTTCTCCTGACTAGCGTAAAAATCACTCATATTTCAGCAGTGATTTTATTCCCCTGAAATTTATCATGCACTCAACCCATAATCCCAATTGCCTCACTTCAGCCATACCACTCAGATTTCGGCTGATACACGGAGTCACTTCTCGACTTCCCGTATTATAGATATTAATTTTTCCATTATGGATATTATTCTCTGAATAGCAGGGGGTGATATCATCGACCATCCCTCTTGCTAAAAAGTCGGGAGATTTATAACCCCTATACCACCTGTATTGACGCCCCTGCGCAGGGACAGTTGTCCATATGTTGATGTCATTTATTTTCTTCATAGATGAATGTGCCGATGGGTCATACGGATGCCAACCTGACGGGAAGCGTCATCTCTCATGCTACAAAGTCCTGCCGAAGCCAATGTCCTGGTACACGGCTGAGAAGACGTGTGAGGCCGGCGGGGGATAGAATGGTTACATTCGATGACGATGACGAGCTGCGGTTCTTGAAATACAGACTCAAATCCTTCAAACGCACAAATTGTATATAATGCTTTACTTATTACTTATGAATGTTATTTGAGAATCGTATATATGAGCAAATATTTTTATTTGTATTTTGACATAATCTAATGTTAATACCTTCATTGAACTATTGTAGAAAGCAACTGAATTGAAAATTATGGGATGGCTATTCTTATAAAATATTCCTTTAAAATTTCAGTCCTTCATCAGATGGAAATACCTTCGTATTATTTTCGGAAAACCTTAATGTAATTCTTTTTTTTAGCAAGAAACCTACGGAACAGCTATTGGGACGGAGGACACAGAGCCCACGGAAAATGGATAGGTCAGCGACTCACAAGAGTATCACGTACATCAAATGGGCTGTGGGTCAACCCAATAAGCTCGGGGGTGGCCGGGATTATCTTATGATGGGTCAGTTTACACTGAAATGGTACAAGGTGGAGAGCCATGTTCCTTGTCTGGGGTTATGTGAAAGAAACGCAACGTGTTAAAGTGACACATTAACTTTGCATCTACAATCAATACCGGAGCTTTGAAACAATCTTTCCCTTTCAGGTTTCATTCACATAATCTTGGTTCAGCTGTCAGATAGATTTAGATAAGTATTGTTTCTGAAGAACGATTTGTGATATTGCGAGATGTCTGGTATTATGAAACTTAGTGTACTAATGTAATTTTCTGATTGTTAATTACTGCTTGGAATATTTAGTTTTTCAAGGCCGTATTTGGTCCTAAAAAATATTGACTATGAATCATGGTAAATAGATTGTGGGAATAATTAATTTGATTCCAAAATTCATTTTTTATTTGTCTAAAACTTATTTTTAAAATATGTGGGTAGTTTGAGCGAAGTACTGATAAGTGAAAGTAACAAATAAATATAACATTTAATATATCACTATGATTTGTTTCCTCTAAGTAAATCTTTCTCAAGATATTGATATCTGATATGCATGTTTTTATGTTTCTTCTGCATCGAATGTAAAACAAGCAGAAAAAGACAGATACAATGCAGATGTTGAGTTATTTTTTACCATATTCTTCTCCTAATCACAGCGATTTCTTGACGGTTCTCGAAGTCTTTCGCAAAGTCCCCTCAGTTATTTGTACTTCTATTTAAGTAAAGGGAGTTTTTACTTTGACGCAATCATACGTCATGGCCTACACGGACATATGGACCATGCAGCTGTCTCAGAACCATTATATATTTCGGATGCACTATATAAGTACTCCACGTCGACGATGTCAAACGACAGCAAATGCTGACTTTATTCAAAATTATCTGTTTTAGAGAAGAGAATTTTCTTTTGAAAATATACAGAAATATTATTTTTCAACAAGCAGTCGATCAGTTTTTGAATTGTTTTAATTAAAAGTACACAGTTTTACCGAGCTAAGAAAATAAAGGTATATTTCTTCTTAACGCTTTCATATTAATGTTGTTCATGCGGGGGGGGGGGGGGGGGTGCAAGGCATCATTGACGTGCCTGAGAAAACATCATCATGGGCCCAACGCCTGAAATTTACGTCACAAAGGCTATCTTATTAGAGGGGGGCTAGTACCATGCAAAATAATTATGTTCAATATAATGATTTTTTTAAACATAAATACATTCATATTAATCAAATACTTTCAAGCGCTCTTTGATATCTGATGTATTCGTGAGTTAATACGACTAATCTCCGCCACTTTGCTACAAGTTTAGCTCACGAACCCTGTGCCCGGAGCCAGTGAACTCGGGAAACAAGTACACAGAAGAAATCTGCACGTGTCTGTGACGTATCAAGCCAGCAAAAAGCGTGATACTTGCCATGGATCTATCCATTTTCTTTCAGTTGGCACACACTTCAAAAGTAGGCATAAGGATTATGTAAATCATTCTCGCTCTTTAAAAAGCTCTTTTAAAATTTGAAGGAGGTTAATAATATTGAAGGGTACACTGAATGATTTCTTTCTGTATTCATTATTGTGATATCCCGTGGTTTCCCTTGAGCTCTGTCACCCCTCAGCTGACTGTAATGGTATGAACCCCCCTGCCAACGATCAACTCGCATTGTCTTCATAACCCGAGCCAGCGAGCAGACACGGAAGCAAAGATTTGGAGAAATTCCGAAACATTAGAGCCGTAAGTGTAAATATTTCTCATTCATAAGAGGAGAAAAGGTCATCATTATATATTAATTATCAAATGACGTTAAGGCTGGACCATTGGGTTACAAAATGGTAGAAATTTCTTATCTCTGGGTGATTTTTTAATGACTTCATGAAACCCACTGGCCAAACTTGGTGTCACAGAATCGAGTTGGCCGTGGTGTATCTGGAGTAATAAAATGGTGACGCAGATAATCTCCGAATAGAAGTTACACGTCTTGACACATAATTGAAATCTCGTTGAACATGGAAATATTTCCGTGGTAAATAATAAGTAGACCTCGAAATTCCTTTTTGATGGAAAAAATTTATTTCCGCTCATAAAAAAATAATATTGGGCTTGGAACTACATTAAGATTGCAAAGCAGAGGTACGTGTAAATATACGTATGTACATACATTTGCACCGAAAGTCTTCTTTGTGCGTCATATAGTGGGCTTTTTCCGGGAACAGGGCACAAGTCGTAACAAGAGATCCCTTAGGAGGGATTCCATGAAAACCCAAGTTTGGTCACGATGACCTTTATTCTGAAGTGTATAGGACAAAAACATGTTTTTGAGCTCACTAACAATCAGTCGTGTTGCAGTATTTACGATTGTGGACCAAATACTATGGATTATAAATTTTTAATTAGTATCTTTCATCTAGATACTTTTAAAATAGGGATCCACAGGCGAAGTCGGACCAATACTGTGCCAAGTTGTGGGACGGATGATTTTAATATTTGACGGTATGATATTGTAGTGTTTGCTTCCAGATATCCCAGAAATGACTACAATTATTAGCTCCACAATATACAGTAATATTAATCATGTCACAAGTATATTTATGTGAGCTGCAGATGTTGCCATCTATGTGGACATCTTTTCTGCTGGAAAAAAAAGTACATGTTCCCTTTTCCGAGATAGAACTGAAAACCTTATCCTTCAGCTTCCATGTCACGGTTAGAATTATTTAAGAAATGGTAATTAAATAAGTATGGAATGACTTATTTTCTAAATCTTGGATTTCCGTATCTTGAAATTTTGCTGATCACAAATTTTGTCACTAAGATTGCTGGGGCTGCGAGCACAAGGGTTTACGAGCACATATATTGACTTGTATTCAGTAACTTCAGTAACCGGGAGCCATTTCCTAACAGATATCCAGTGTGGCATTTACAGGTAGGTCCCCTCATATTTCCTGTGGAGTTCGTTTATGTGCGTGGCCGTTTCTATCGAGATATGAGCCAATATCATAATCGCAGGGAACGACCAACTGGTTTCTTTAAGCTTTATTCTAAATCCACATTACATAGGTACGTCATCGTGAGAAAAAAAAAGTTTGGTTTATTCAGAGCACAAAATAATTAAATACTACATTGTACGAGTATACAAAGTTATTTTTTTCAAAATATCTTGTAATTATGCCTCCCCTCCTATCATAGTGTTTGGTGTGTCGTAGGCTTTGTGTCAATTAGTTTTTTTTACTTCCAAAATATTGGAGGAATCTGAAAACTGATGGCCTTGACCCGCATCTTCAAGGTTAGATAGAAATATTTTTACTAATTGTTTCAACCAAGTTCAAGGATGAGTTCAAAAACTGGTGACCTGGATCTTCTAGGTAAAAGCAGTGGAATTATTGATCATTATTTTAATGATTCCTGTGGAGGTGGTCACTGAATATACTTTTCTCAAATATGGTACACAATTTGTTTTTCCAAGTCTTCGACAATTTTGGTAAATCGGCGACCTTGGTCATCGTCTTCAAGGGAAAATCAGCTGAAATGTACATATTTTTATGCCCCCGCCACAAAGTGGCCGGGGCATATAGTTTTACCCATTTCCGTCCTTCCGAAATCAAACAGTTGTACGGACTTTTTTTCGCAATGCCTGCAGATATTGGCCTGATTTTTGGTGTGTGGGCAGATAATGACCAGTTACAGATCGAGTTCGCGTTTCGTCCCGGTTAACCTACTTTTGAACGTTATACGGCTCCTAAACTTAGAAAATTTCATGAAAAATAGAAATTTGCATGACAAATACACATGTACGGACTTTTTTTTCGCAATGCCTGCAGATATTGGCCTGATTTTCGGTGTGTGGGCAGATAATGACCAGTTACAGATCGAGTTCGCGTTTCGTCCCGGTTGACTTACTTTTGATTGTTTTACGGCTCCTAAACATAGAAAATTTCATGAAAAATATAAATTTTCATGACAAATGTACATTTTCAGCCGTTTTTAGCCTTCAGCTCATAGGCTGATGGGCTATTGTCGTCACCCAAGCTGTCCGTCTATCCGTCCATCTGTCTGTCGGGTGTCCGTCCGTCCGCCGTTCCGCGTCTGTTAACTTTTACCTTGTGAGCAGGATATCTCTAAAATGATTCACCGTTGGAATTTTATTTCCTCAGTGAAGATGTATATCGATAAAATCTCGGTCAAGTGCGAAGATGGGTGACCTAGACCCAATTTTCTACATTTTAGAGCTGATTATAGAAAAACAACTCAGAAGCTTATATCTCAGGAACCATTGTGTAGATTTTCACAAAACTTACTATGATCATTGGGACTGATAGTCTGTACGTGCTGCACAATTTTGGTGGCGTCACCTGCAATTCCTGATTTTTTAATGAAATTTTATCGGATTTTTCAATTTTGGCCTTTGTGCAGGATATCTCCAAAGGTATTCAACTAAGGAACTTCATTACTTCAGTGCTTTTGCATCATATTTACAAAATCTTGGTCAGGTTCAAAGATGGGTGGTCTTGACCTACTTTTCAAGGTCACAGAGCTTAATATAGAAAAAAAAACTTAGGGGGATATTTCTCAGGAAGCATTTGGTGGATTGTTATAAAACATGGTACATACCTCTCCAATTTAAATTTATAACTGATTACCAGCTTTTGCTAATATTCTAGTTTCGCAATGCAATGCTTACAGATACTGGCCCAATGTTTGGTCTGTGGGCGCATAATGACCACTTACAGGTCGAGTTCGCGTTTCGTCCCAGTTAACCTATTTTTGACCATATGACAGATCCTAAACATAGAAAATTTCATGAAAGACAGAAATTTTTATGAAAAATGCACATGTATGGACTTTTTTTTCACAATGCCTGCATACTGGCCTGATTTTTGGTGTGTTCCTTGATAATGACCCGTTACAGATCGAGTTTGCATTTTGCCCTTCTTGACCTACTTTTGACCATACAACACCTACCGAAAATTTTACAAAATTTGACAAATGTTTCTAATTTGCCCCAGGCGGGGGCATTCGTGTCGTACCGACACATCTAGTTTTTGGTAAAATTTGATACGTGAATCGTTTCTTTCAGAATTTCGTACGAAAATCAATGACCGTGACTTTCCCGTCAAGGTCTTGTAAGCTGAAATAAAACATTTTTGTGATCCCAAAAATTTTGTATCGCTATTTTTTTCCTCAAATTTCGGGATAGGAGTCCTATAGACCCATAATTGCCATTACTGCAATTCATTCAAGTAAAGACCATTGTCTAAATCAAATACAATTACAAAGAACAAACATTATTACAATTAAAGGTCCCTGAATTGTTGTTAATTCTACTACATGAAACGTACGTAAAACTGTAAAATAAATTATGTGTTTAGATACTCAGGAATATTGTTTAAACAATTTGTAATAACGGCAATATAGATAAATGTTAAAATTAATCATATCAATTTATTTAAAATATTTTAATTTGAAAAATACAATTAATATAAAACTGTTCTCACAGTTAAATTTTTATTATTTACCATGTTTAACCGTCCTCTCAGTAGTTTTTTAGCTCAGCTGACTGAAAGTCATCTGAGCTATAGGGATCACCTTTTGTCCGTCGTCCGTCTGGCCGTCCGGGCGTCTGTCCGTTAACAGGGCACAAATCGTAACCGCTAGAACTGGAATCTTCTTACTTGACATCCTGGGAGGTCCATGAAAAATCTCCTTGGAAACCAGAAATTAGGTCTCTGTTACCCATATCCTTTGAGCTATGGGGCCCCAAAGTACCCCCCAGAAAAGTCAAAAATTTCATACAAAAACTTCAATATCTCATTAACTACTTGACTGATGGTCATGATTTTTGGCATACATATTGATCATGAAAGGTTCCATCAGTTCCTGAAGAATGGTGGCGCCACCTGTATTTTTTTATTTTTTACGAATTTTTTTCTCTATTTTTGAGACCTTTAAAAATGTGAACATCTGTTAACAAGGCACAAATAGTAATGACTGGAATAAGAATCTTCATTCTCGACACACTAAGAGACCTATGAAAAGTCTCCATGGAAACCAGAAATTAGGTCTCTGTTACCCATATCCTTCCAGCTATGGGGCCCCAAACTACCCCCCAGAAAAGTAAAAAATTTCATACAAAAACTTCAATATCTCATTAAATACTTGACTGATGGTCATGATTTTTGTCATACATATTGATCATGAGATGTTCCATCACTTCCTGCAGACTGGTGGTGCCACCTGTATCGTTCAATTTTTTACGAATTTTTTTCTCTATTTTTGAGACCTTTCAAAATGTAAACATCTGTTAACAAGGCACAAATCGTAAAGACTGGACCTAGAATCTTCATTCTTGACACACTGAGAGACCTATGAAAAGTCTCCATGGAAACCAGAAATTAGGTCTCTGTTACCCATATTCTTTGAGCTATGGAGCCCCAAAGTACCCCCCAGAAAAGTAAAAAATTTCATACAAAAACTTCAATATCTCATTAACTACTTGACTGATGGTCATGATTTGTGGCATAACTATTGATCATGAGATGTGTCATCACTTCCTGCAGACTGGTGGTGCCACCTTTATTGTTCGATTTTTTACGATTTTTTCCTCTATTTTTGAGACCTTTAAGGATGCTGTCATCTGTTAGCATGGCACAAATCGTAACGACTGGACCTAGAATCTTCATTCTTGACACACTGAGAGGTCCATGAAAATATCCTTGGAAACCAGAAATTAGGTCTCTGTTAACCATATCCTTCGAGCTATGGGGCCCCAAAGTACCCCCCCCCCCCCCAGAGTAGTCAAAAATTTCATACAAAAACTTCAATATCTCAATAACTACATCACTGATGGTCATGATTTTTGGCATACATATTGATTATAAGATGTTCCATCAGTTCCTGCAGACTTGTGGCGCCACCTGTATTGTTTGATTTTTTACGATTTTTTCCTCTATTTTTGAGACCTTTAAGGATGCTGTCATCTGTTAACATGGCACAAATCATAACGACTGGACCTAGAATCTTCATTCTCGACACACTGAGAGACCTATGAAAAGTCTCCATGGAAACCAAAATTAGGTCTCTGTTACCCATATTCTTTGAGCTATGGAGCCCTAAAGTACCCCCAAGAAAAGTAAAAAATTTCGCAAAGTCTTTCGCAAAGTCCCCTCAGTTATTTGTACTTCTATTTAAGTAAAGCGAGTTTTTACTTTGACGCAATCATACGTCATGGCCTACACGGACACATGGACCATGCAGCTGTCTCAGAACCATTATATATTTCGGATGCACAATATAAGTACTCCACGTCGACGATGTCAAACGACAGCAAATGCTGACTTTATTCAAAATTATCTGTATTAGAGAAGTGAATTTTCTTTTGAAAATGTACAGAAATATTATTTTTTCAACAAACAGTCGATCAGTTTTTGAATTGTTTTAATTAAAAGTACACAGTTTTACCGAGCTAAGAAAATAAAGGTATATTTCTACTCAACGCTTTCATATTAATGTTGTTCATGCGGCGGGGGGGGGGGGGGGGGGGGGGGGGGTGCAAGGCATCATTGACGTGCCTGAGAATTAATGATTCTTTAAACATAAATACATTCATATTAATCAAATATTTTCAAGCGCTCTTTGATACCTGATTGAACTGGGATGGTACACGTTATGTATTCGTGAGTTAAACGCCTAATCTCCGCCATTTCGCTACAAGTTAACCTCACGAACCCTGTGCCCGGAGCCAGTGAACTTGGGGAAACAAGTACACAGAAGAAATCTGCACGTGTCTGTGACGTATCAAGCCAGCAAAGAGCGTGACACTTGCCATGGATCTATCCATTTTCTTTCAGTTGGCACACACTTCAAAAGTAGGCATAAGGATTATGTAAATCATTCTCGCTCTTTAAAAAGCTCTTTAAAAATTTGAAGGAGGTTAATAATATTGAAGGGTACACTGAATGATTTCTTTCTGTATTCATTATTGTGATATCCCGTGGTTTCCCTTGTGCTCTGTCACCCCTCAGCTGACTGTAATGGTATGAACCCCCCTGCCAACGATCAACTCGCATTGTCTTCATAACCCGAGCCAGCGAGCAGACACGGAAGCAAAGATTTGGAGAAATTCCTAAACATTAGAGCCGTAAGTGTAAATATTTCTCATTCATAAGAGGAGAAAGGGTCATCATTATATATTAATTATCAAATGACGTTAAGGCTGGACCATTGGGTTACAAAATGGTAGAGATATCTTATCTCTGGGTGATTTTTTAATGACTTCATGAAACCCACTGGCCAAACTTGGTGTCACAGAATCGAGTTGGCCGTGGTGTTGCTGTAGCCTTGCAGCGCTGACATATATAGTAAACAATATCATAGGTAAATGGAGTCCGTACGTGGCGGACTAGCCGTGGTGTATCTGGAGTAATAAAATGGTGACGCAGATATTCTCCGAAGAGAAGTTACACGTCTTGACACATAATTGAAATCTCGTTGAACATGGAAATATTTCCCTGGTAAGTAATAAGCAGACCTCGAAATTCCTTTTTGATGGAAAAAAATTATTTCCGCTCATAAAAAAATAATATTGGGCTTGGAACTACATTAAGATTGCAAGGCAGACGTACGTGTAAATATACGTATGTACATACATTTGCACCGAAAGTCTTCTTTGTGCGTCATATAGTGGGCTTTTTCCGGGAACAGGGCACAGGTCGTAACAATTCGTAGCAAATTATCTAGGGAGATCCCTTAGGAGGGATTCCATGAAAACCCAAGTTTGGTCACGATGACCTTTATTCTGAAGTGTATAGGACAAAAACATGTTTTTGAGCTCACTAACATTCAGTCGTGTTGCAGTATTTACGATTGTGGACCAAATACTATGGATTATAAATTTTTAATTAGTATGTTTCATCTAGATACTTTTAAAATAGGGATCCACAGGCGAACTCGGACCAATACTGTGCCAATTTGTGGGACGGATGATTTTAATATTTGACGGTATGATATTGTAGTGTTTGCTTCCAGATATCCCAGAAATGACTACAATTATTAGCTCCACAATATACAGTAATATTGATCATGTCACAAGTATATTTATGTGAGCTGCAGATGTTGCCATCTATGTGGACATCTTTTCTGCTGGAAAAAAAAGTACATGTTCCCTTTTCCGAGATAGAACTGAAAACCTTATCCTTCAGCTTCCATGTCACGGTTAGAATCATTTAAGAAATGGTAATTAAATAAGTATGGAATGACTTATTTTCTAAATCTTGGATTTCCGTATCTTGAAATTTTGCTGATCACAAATTTTGTCACTAAGATTGCTGGGGCTGCGAGCACAAGGGTTTACGAGCACATATATTGACTTGTATTCAGTGACTTCAGTAACCGGGAGCCATTTCCTAACAGATATCCAGTGTGGCATTTACAGGTAGGTCCCCTCATATTTCCTGTGGAGTTCGTTTATGTGCGTGGCCGTTTCTATCGAGATATGAGCCAATATCATAATCGCAGGGAACGACCAACTGGTTTCTTTAAGCTTTATTCTAAATCCACATTACATAGGTACGTCATCGTGAGAAAAAAAAGTTTGGTTTATTCAGAGCACAAAATAATTAAATACTACATTGTACGAGTATACAAAGTTATTTTTTTCAAAATATCTTGTAATTATGCCTCCCCTCCTATCATAGTGTTTGGTGTGTCGTAGGCTTTGTGTCAATTAGTTTTTTTACTTCCAAAATATTGGAGGAATCTGAAAACTGATGGCCTTGACCCGCATCTTCAAGGTTAGATGGAAATATTTTTACTAATTGTTTCAACCAAGTTCAAGGATGAGTTCAAAAACTGGTGACCTGGATCTTCTAGGTAAAAGCAGTGGAATTATTGATCATTATTTTAATGATTCCTGTGGAGGTGGTCACTGAATATACTTTTCTCAAATATGGTACACAATTTTTTTTTCCAAGTCTTCGACAATTTTGGTAAATCGGCGACCTTGGTAATCGTCTTCAAGGGAAAATCAGCTGAAATGTACATATTTTTATGCCCCCGCCACAAAGTGGCCGGGGCATATAGTTTTACCCATGTCCGTCCTTCCGTCCTTCCGAAATCAAACAGTTGTACGGACTTTTTTTCGCAATGCCTGCAGATATTGGCCTGATTTTTGGTGTGTGGGCAGATAATGACCAGTTACAGATCGAGTTCGCGTTTCGTCCCGGTTGACCTACTTTTGAACGTTATACGGCTCCTAAACTTAGAAAATTTCATGAAAAATAGAAATTTGCATGACAAATACACATGTACGGACTTTTTTTTCGCAATGCCTGCAGATATTGGCCTGATTTTCGGCGTGTGGGCAGATAATGACCAGTTACAGATCGAGTTCGCGTTTCGTCCCGGTTGACTTACTTTTGATTGTTTTACGGCTCCTAAACATAGAAAATTTCATGAAAAATATAAATTTTCATGACAAATGTACATTTTCAGCCGTTTTTAGCCTTCAGCTCATAGGCTGATGGGCTATTGTCGTCACCCAAGCTGTCCGTCTATCCGTCCATCTGTCTGTCGGGTGTCCGTCTGTCCGCCGTTCCGCGTCTGTTAACTTTTACCTTGTGAGCAGGATATCTCTAAAATGATTCACCGTTGGAATTTTATTTCCTCAGTGAAGATGTATATCGATAAAATCTCGGTCAAGTGCGAAGATGGGTGACCTAGACCCAATTTTCTACATTTTAGAGCTGATTATAGAAAAACACTCAGAAGCTTATATCTCAGGAACCATTGTGTAGATTTTCACAAAACTTACTATGGTCATTGGGACTGATAGTCTGTACGTGCTGCACAATTTTGGTGGCTTCACCTGCAATTCCTGATTTTTTAATGAAATTTTATCGGATTTTTCAATTTTGGCCTTTGTGCAGGATATCTCCAAAGGTATTCAACTAAGGAACTTCATTACTTCAGTGCTTTTGCATCATATTTACAAAATCTTGGTCAGGTTCAAAGATGGGTGGTCTTGACCTACTTTTCAAGGTCACAGAGCTTAATATAGAAAAAAAAACTTAGGGGGATATTTCTCAGGAAGCATTTGGTGGATTGTTATAAAACATGGTACATACCTCTCCAATTTAAATTTATAACTGATTACCAGCTTTTGCTAATATTCTAGTTTCGCAATGCAATGCTTACAGATACTGGCCCAATGTTTGGTCTGTGGGCGCATAATGACCACTTACAGGTCGAGTTCGCGTTTCGTCCCAGTTAACCTATTTTTGACCATATGACAGATCCTTAACATAGAAAATTTCATGAAAGACAGAAATTTTTATGAAAAATGCAAATGTATGGACTTTTTTTTCACAATGCCTGCATACTGGCCTGATTTTTGGTGTGTTCCTTGATAATGACCCGTTACAGATCGAGTTTGCATTTTGCCCTTCTTGACCTACTTTTGACCATACAACACCTACCGAAAATTTTACAAAATTTAACAAATGTTTCTTATTTGCCCCAGGCGGGGGCATTCGTGTCGTACCGACACATCTAGTTTTTGGTAAAATTTGATACGTGAATCGTTTCTTTCAGAATTTCGTACGAAAATCAATGACCGTGACTTTCCCGTCAAGGTCTTGTAAGCTGAAATAAAACATTTTTGTGATCCCAAAAATTTTGTATCGCTATTTTTTTCCTCAAATTTCGGGATAGGAGTCCTATAGACCCATAATTGCCATTACTGCAATTCATTCAAGTAAAGACCATTGTCTAAATCAAATACAATTACAAAGAACAAACATTATTACAATTAAAGGTCCCTGAATTGTTGTTAATTCTACTACATGAAACGTACGTAAAACTGTAAAATAAATTATGTGTTTAGATACTCAGGAATATTGTTTAAACAATTTGTAATAATGGCAATATAGATAAATGTTAAAATTAATCATATCAATTTATTTAAAATATTTTAATTTGAAAAATACAATTAATATAAAACTGTTCTCACAGTTAAATTTTTATTATTCACCATGTTTAACCGTCCTCTCAGTAGTTTTTAGCTCAGATGACTTTCTAAAGGGATCACCTTTTGTCCGTCGTCCGTCTGGCCGTCCGGCCGTCCGGGCGTCTGTCCGTTAACAGGGCACAAATCGTAACCGCTAGAACTGGAATCTTCTTACTTGACATCCTGGGAGGTCCATGAAAAGTCTCCATGGAAACCAGAAATTAGGTCTCTGTTACCCATATCCTTCCAGCTATGGGGCCCCAAACTACCCCCCAGAAAAGTAAAAAAATTTCATACAAAAACTTCAATATCTCATTAAATACTTGACTGATGGTCATGATTTTTGTCATACATATTGATCATGAGATGTTCCATCACTTCCTGCAGACTGGTGGTGCCACCTGTATCGTTCAATTTTTTACGAATTTTTTTCTCTATTTTTGAGACCTTTCAAAATGTAAACATCTGTTAACAAGGCACAAATCGTAAAGACTGGACCTAGAATCTTCATTCTTGACACACTGAGAGACCTATGAAAAGTCTCCATGGAAACCAGAAATTAGGTCTCTGTTACCCATATTCTTTGAGCTATGGAGCCCCAAAGTACCCCCCAGAAAAGTAAAAAATTTCATACAAAAACTTCAATATCTCATTAACTACTTGACTGATGGTCATGATTTGTGGCATAACTATTGATCATGAGATGTGTCATCACTTCCTGCAGACTGGTGGTGCCACCTTTATTGTTCAATTTTTTACGATTTTTTCCTCTATTTTTGAGACCTTAAAGGATGCTGTCATCTGTTAGCATGGCACAAATCGTAACGACTGGACCTAGAATCTTCATTCTTGACACACTGAGAGGTCCATGAAAAATATCCTTGGAAACCAGAAATTAGGTCTCTGTTAACCATATCCTTCGAGCTATGGGGCCCCAAAGTACCCCCCCCCCCAGAGTAGTCAAAAATTTCATACAAAAACTTCAATATCTCAATAACTACATCACTGATGGTCATGATTTTTGGCATACATATTGATTATGAGATGTTCCATCAGTTCCTGCAGACTTCTGGCGCCACCTGTATTGTTTGATTTTTTACGATTTTTTCCTCTATTTTTGAGACCTTTAAGGATGCTGTCATCTGTTAACATGGCACAAATCATAACGACTGGACCTAGAATCTTCATTCTCGACACACTGAGAGACCTGTGAAAAGTCTCCATGGAAACCAAAATTAGGTCTCTGTTACCCATATTCTTTGAGCTATGGAGCCCTAAAGTACCCCCAAGAAAAGTAAAAAATTTCATACAAAAACTTCAATATCTCATTAACTACTTGAATGATGGTCATGATTTGTGGCATAACTATTGATCATGAGATGTGTCATCACTTCCTGCAGACTGGTGGTGCCACCTTTATTGTTCGATTTTTTACGATTTTTTCCTCTATTTTTGAGACCTTTAAGGATGCTGTCATCTGTTAGCATGGCACAAATAGTAACGACTGGACCAAGAATCTTCATTCTCGACACACTAGAAGACCTATGAAAATATCCATGGAAACCAGAAATTAGGTCTCTGTTACCCATATCCTTCGAGCTACGGGGCCCCAAAGTACCCCCCCAGATTAGTCAAAAATTTCATACAAAAACTTCAATATCTCAATAACTACATCACTGATGGTCATGATTTTTGGCATACATATTGATTATGAGATGTTCCATCAGTTCCTGCAGACTGGTGGCGCCACCTATATTGTTTGATTTGTTTACTATTTCTTCCTCTATTTTTGAGACCTTTAAGGATGCTGTCATCTGTTAGCATGGCACAAATCGTAACGACTGGACCTAGAATCTTCATTCTCAATATACTGAGAGACCTATGAAAAGTCTCCATGGAAACCAGAAATTAGGTCTCTGTTACCCATATCCTCCGAGCTAAGCGGCCCCAAAGTACCCCCCAGAGTAGTCAAAAATTTCATACAAAAACTTCAATATCTCAATAACTACATCACTGATGGTCATGATTTGTGGCATAACTATTGATCAAGAGGTGTTCCATCAATTCCTGCAGACTGGTGGCACAACCTGTATTTGTTCGGGTTTTTTTACTAATGTTTTTTCTATTTTTGAGACCTTTAAAGATATGAACATCTGTTAACAGGGCACAAATCATAAAAACTGGACCTAGAATCTTCATTCTTGACACACAGGGAGACCCATGAAAATTCTCCATGGAAACCTGAAATTAGGTCTCTGTTACCCATATTCTTTTTGCTGTATGGCTCCAAAATACCCCCCAGAATAATGGAAAATTTGATACAAAAAGTGCAGTATCTCAATAACTACAACACTGATGGTCATGATTTTTGGCATACATATTGATCATGAGCTGTTCCATCATTTTCTGCAGAGAGGGTGCGCCACCTCTATTTTTTTCAAATTTTTACGAATTTTTTTTCTCTTTTTTCGAGACCTTTGAAGATGTGGTTATCTATCAAGAGGGTACAAATTGCAACAACTGGACCTAGAAACTTCATTCTTGTCATGCAAGGAGGCCCATGAAGAGTGCCTGTGGAAACTTGAAATTAGGTCTCTGTTACCCATATCCTTCAAGCTATAGGACTCTGAAGTATCCCTCAGAATAATGGACAATTTGATACAAAAGCTGAAGTATCTGAACAACTAATACGGAGATCATCATGATTCTTTGCATGGATATTGACCATTAAGTGTTTTTAGCTCAGCTGACTGTAAGTCATCTGAAGTTTCCCTCAGAATAATGGACAATTTGATACAAAAGCTCAAGTATCTAAACAACTATTGCAGTGATCACCATGATTCTTTGCATGGATATTGATCATGGAATGTGTCATCAGTTTCTGCAGTATGGTGGCGCCACCTGTATTTTTTTTATTTTTACGAATTTTTTTCTCTATTTTTGAGACCTTATAAGATGCGGTCATCTGTTAACATGGCACAAATTGTAACAACTGGACCTAGAATCTTCTCTCTTGACATGCTGAGAGGCCCATGAAAAGTCTCCTTAAAAACTTGAAATTAGGTCTCTGTTACCCATAACCTCTGAGCTATGGGGCTCCGAAGTACCCCCCAGAATAATGGAAAATTTGATACAAAAGCTCAAGTATCTGAACAATTATTATATTGATGACCATGATTCTTTGCATGGATATTGATCATGAAATGTTTCATCAGTTTCTGCATTCTGGTGGGGCCACCTGTATTTTTTTCAATTTTTAGCTCAGCTGACTGAAAGTCATCTGAGCTGTAGGGATCACCTTTTGTCCGTCGTCCGTCTGGCCATCCAGGCGTCTGTCTGTTAACAGGGCACAAATCGTAACCGCTAGACTGGGAATCTTCTTACTTTAAATCCTGGGAGGTCTATGGAAATTCTCCTTGTAAACCTGAAAATAGTTCACTATGACCTATATTCTTTGAACTATGGGGTTCTGAAGTACCCCCCAGAATAATGCAAAATTTAATACAAAAGCTCAAGTATCTGAACAACTAATGCATTAATCACCATGATTCTTTGCATGGATATTGATCATGGAGTGTTTCATCAATTTCTGGAGATTGGTGGCGCCACCTATATTTTTTTTATTTTTTACGATTTTATTTCTCTACTTTTGTGATCTTTAAACATTTGGTCATCTGTAAACAGGGCACAAATCATAATGACTGGACCTAGAATCTTCTGTCCTCACCTCCAGGGAAACCCATAAAAGGTCTACATGGAAACCTGAAATAAGGTCCCTGTTACCCATATTCTGTGAGCTATGGGGCTCTGAAGTACCCCCCAGAATAAAGATTTGGTCATGTATTAACAGGGCATAAATCATAATGACTGGACCTAGAATCTTCTGGCCTCACCTCCAGGGAAGCCCATAAAAGGCCTACATGGAAACCCGAAATAAGGTCCCTGTTACCCATATCCTTCATGCTCTGGGGCTCCGAAGTACTCCCCAGAATAAAGATTTGGTCATCTGTTAACAGAGCACAAATTATAATGACTTGACCTAGACTCTCCTTTCTTGATATGCTGGGAGGCCCCTGAAAAGTCTCCTTGTGCACCTGAAATTACATCTCTGTTACCCATATCCTTCATCCTATGCGGCTTTGAAATACCCCCCAGAATAAACATTTGGATTTGTTAACAGGGCACAAATCATAATAACTGGATCTAGAATTTTATTTTTTGACATGCTGGGAGATTCCTGAAAAGTCATCTTGTAAACCTTGAAAATAGGTGTCTGTTACCCATATCCTTCATGCTACAGAGCTTCATAGTACCCCAATGAATATTGGATGATTTTATACAAAAGTTTGGAAAAAGTATTTCTTTCAAATTTGACATTCAGATGATAAAATTACTTTTGTCAATGTCTTCCTGGTCAGCTGAGCGTCATGACCCCTTGGTCACTTGTTCGAAATTCGGATAGTAAGGTTTTGTTTCACTGCTGGAACATTTTCGACTTCCGTTCAGAACTGGTTTGACATTTTTCTCTGTATTGGAATGTCATTTTCCAACCCTTGATTATTGCAAGTTCGTAGTTGAATGTTCAACCTGTTTCATCACTTTTCCCTTTTATTTTGCTTTTGTCCAGTTGTGCTTCTTGTGCTAAATGTCGACCTTCTTACGACTCTTTTGTGAAGTCGGCAGATTCTTTTAATTTTATCTAATTTCATCACAAAGGTCATTGTTCTTTGTGTGCACAGTTTGGTCACTGAATCATTGGTACAGGACTGGTGACATACAAAAGTATCTTGATCTGCGTTAATTGCCGCTAATTTGTATAGTTTCTTAGGCGATTCATGTTTTTCTAATTGTGCATTGTCAGAGTTGCGCAAACTTTTTTTGTTTGTTAAGTTAAAACCTTTCGAGTCGTCCTTGGCATTGAAAAATGGAGGCCGTTTCAGCCACTAAAAAAAAAATAAAAAAACATGATTTCCTCCTGAAGAAGCACTTGTTTGCGAATGCCCTAATCCTCTGCAGATATTTCACTTGGCATTAATGGCGTTACATTGGCCATATCTATGATAAAGTCCATAATTGGTGCATGAATTGATAGTATTCTATTTTCATCTTGGCCGAAGGTGATTCAAGATGGGCCACTTTACAATGAAATTTTGAAAATACCATACCTTTTTGTTGTTTTATTTCGGAGAATGTCAGTTTTGGTTTGTGAGGGTTCTGGGAGAGTGTAGTGCAGGATCCAGTACAAACTTTACTCAACCACTCTCGCTGTTAGAAATGTTATGGTTCCTGTAACGGTGATGCAATTTGGGTTTTAAGTTCCAGAGCAGCAGAACTCTTGTTGATGATATAACAATAGTGTATTCCTGATTCTTCATGCACTGAAGTTTCTGATATCTTTCTTACTATTAACTCTGTGATGGTGACTTTATTTGCTAGCTATGTAAAATATACTTAAATCTGCTTCTTTTCGTATCTAGCTTAAATGTTTCTAAATGTAATTGAAAGTACTCTCTTAGTGTACCCCTAGGTGATAGATAAAGTAAACAATACAAATATATAAAATTGCTCACTCTAAGGTTAATTAAAACCCTAATGATAAACCTTCCTGTCAGTTACCTAATCTCCAAGTTCCAAGTTTCAAAGACAAATTATTCATTAATTCATCCTTGATAGACTACCTTGACACTAAAGTTGACTTTTTGGTTCCTGTTATCTAAAATCCTACTTTCAGTATTTCATATAGCTTTAACATTTCCAGTTGTTGACTTAGTTTTCAAAGTCTTGATTACCCGGGCGATTCGCGTCCTCTGCTCTGTCCAGCTTGTATTGTCATAGTGTGGGAGTAGGTGCACGTCTGTTCTCACAGAAGACTGTTACGTCGATGGGATGTTTGTCGAAGTAATAAAGATTGTTTAGTCTGCGTCGATGTTTACCATTTAACATAGAAAAGATTGTTTAGTCTGCGTCGATGTTTACCATTTAACATAGAAAAGTGCTAGTTTTAGATTTGGCTGTCCGTTTACTTTATTTAAGTATTAAATGTTAAATGTTATTTAACACCAAAAGTATTTATATTTTTCTGAATGTCTTTAAACAAATTATTGAAACAGTATACACTTAAGTTTCTTTTGAAAAAAAATATTAAAGCACTGAAAGAGAAAAATATAATGTATATAAAGAACATTCACAAAATAATGGATGCGAACTGTGTCAACATTGAATCGTGAATTTGGTTGGACTTTCCAGAGCACTCCACACAGGGAACTATGGCAAAAGGGAGGGGGTCAGCTCCAGTAACTGAAGGGTTGAAACACTAAATTGTAAACATGGTGGGACTTTACAGGGCTCTCCACACAGGGAACTCTACCCAAAGGGAGGGCGTCCGTTGACCCTTCTTTAACCGCAGGGAGATGCAAAGAAACCCCAAAACTGAAAGAAAAAAAGGGCTTAAACATTAAATTGTAAATGTTGGGGGAACTTTAAAAGGATTCTGTGTACAAGGCAAGGGGTCCGCTGACCCTCCATTAACTACAGGAGATGCAACGAAAACCTAAAGCTGAAAAGGAAATAAAGGGTTAAAACATTCAAAAATGCGTGTGCAGTTCCCGCTATATACTTCAGATTCATTTGCAAGATTTATGAACCCATTCAAAGCAAGCATCACATTGTGCCATGAAAACTTCATAACCAAAATTGTTTCCTTGTCACATGGCTGGCTCAAGCCTGCCATCATATGTAATGTACATCTATGGTGGAACAAGTTTTGTTAAACGTTTTACTTTCTCTTGAATGTACTGGTAATTCTTTAATGTCATTATTTTGTAAACAATAGAAAACAATGGTATGGACATTTACTTGATCATAATTATTCAACTTTAATCTGGACTATTCGCTGAACTTACTGCTGCAGCAATTAGCAAACAAGCCACGGTCGTTTTTCCATCGTTGACACGATACAATTTTTAGTAATTTTGAGAATGCTGGAATTGTGGCACAAATGTGTTCAGTAACATCTTCATTTGGAGTTTCGTCCAGAGAACCATAAATAAAGACTATCTATTCATCCTTTTCTGTGTGATGTACTCATTTTGTATCCAGTTCTGTTTAGTTCACTAATTTCTTTTATTGTCAAATCAACTGGCTTCAGCCACGTCTCTGTAAGCAGCATTATATCAACTTACTCCTCATGAATATAGTCATTTATCAACAACTCCTTGATTCTATTGACTTAGCATATCCTGGTTTGTTCGTTTATATTTTTGACAATACAGTTTCTTTCCACTGGTAACTGAAGTAGGTTGATTACATCTACTGACCTTTCCATCTTTCTGTCGCGAGTTCCTGGTTTCCTGTCTGTTTCGACGGAGGTGTCTGATATTCTTCCTAGCTTTTACTGGTAGTTTATTCACACTAGGGTACATGGACATAAACCGACGAATGCCTAGCAACTCATTCCTATTGTAAGAGTGGGGCTTGCTAACCACAGCCTTCGGGTCCATGGGCGATGAAATATGTATGTAACATTATCCCATGATTGAACTCGGGAAGTAACTAAAGTTTTTAGTGAAGATCCTCAGAAGTGGAATTGGAGCGATTATAGAATACGTCTTACTGGGAAGGGGACAAAAAAGTACCCTTTCAAATTTCATCTTACTACTTTCCCCCGTGCATTTCTCAGACGCATTTAGCTTAAACCCAAGGATGATATTTAAGGAGAGGGAGGAAAAATCTGAGAAACAGTATTTTATGCAACACCTCAAAAATGGAGGACATGCTGCGAAATGTCTTAGATCCAGAAAGAGTTCATGATGAAAACAAGCATACCTTTTAGGAGTGTTACATGCATGTTTTGTCACAACCGAGTTTGTTGAGGGTCACGGCTGGACGGGCACGGTAGGACGGATTCTATAGTTCTGCCTTAGAATATAACCCTTCATAATCCTCATCACGAGAAGTTTTTTTGTGAATACACTGAACGGTTTATTAAAACGTCCAAACACTATCGACACTCAAGTGAGTCGCATCATTCAGCGCCAGTGACTCTCCGCTTTCATTCGCTTCCCGTTTTCTTCGGATTCCTCCAGCTTTCTCTTAGGGATGTGTTTTCTTTCCTAGAATTACTCTTTTTTTTTAATTCCTTTATCTCTTCACGTAAGGCCTTCACCTGCAGGTCTTTTGCCGTGCCCTCTTGGATTTTTCATATATTTTTCCAAGTGCTGTTTGATTAAAGTCCGCCTCAGCCTCCTGCATATTTCTCGTAAGTCTCCTGAAAATATCTCTCATTGCTTTATTCAACATGACGGCGCAGAAATTGGTTGAAGACCTGATGACTATAATGACTTGGGTTTTCATTCAGTTGTGATAAAAGTGAGCTGACAAGTTATATACTGATTTAGAAAAGAAGGTTTAATTATATTTTTAAAAAATATGTGGTCCTATAACACCACGTAATATAATCCAATGGAACATAATTTTATTATTATATAATGTTTTACAGTTTGTATATTACTCTTGTATAAGACTCTTCCGGTTCCGCATATCAGAGTGAGCAGTCCCGCTTCTGAAGGGCTCTGAGAGTGGCAGATATTTAAAGGTGAAATATAACCTTTAAACATGATATATATATATATATATTGTGGATTAATCAAGATTAATGCTCTAACGAACCAAGGATACCCAAAAAGTAAACAAGGAACTGTGGCAAAGGACAATTATGTGAATGATACGGGATCCAAAGTTGAGCAACAGAGTGATCATACAGAGAGCGGCGCAACAGGAGAGCGACCTTGCATTGACCCCACTCATACAGTAGAGCCCGATACTGGCCTCAAACAGTACATTGAAAAGACTGTTTAGGGCTCGATATTAACTTTTGAAAGCATTTGCCCAGTCGGGCTAGTAACATCCAGCTTTTACTTGCCCTATATGAATCTTTACTTGCCCTACAAACATTGGTCGCAGTCAGCCGATTTACAGAGTTTAACCACATGATTTTGATGCACGTTTCATGTATGACAAAAATTTATTTGTCATTTATACTTGTACATTGTTTATCTATTATATATCTCAATTGTGTTTGTGTAGATAAACATAGATAAGCAATTTATGATAGAGGTATTATTAATTCGACATTATTAAATATTCCATGAAAGAAAATGGCTAAATGAAATTAGTTTCTCTTGTGACTTTAAAGCTAGTAACAGTTAAGAAAATCACTGTCAAGAATTTCAAAACTTTAATTGATTTGTCTTGGAACTTTTATGATTAATCCTGTGATTAGGTAAGTATGAGCTCAGCTGGATCAATCCTGACGTAAAAAGTCCAGGTCACTTAGATCACTCTCATTTCCTTCAACATCTGTCAGTGTGCTTCTTGAAGTTGGTTGGCACTGAACGCCTAGACTGCTTCCTCCATTTTGTAGTTACATGAATAAATAACAAATATTCGTCAATGAAAATATTATTTCAAGGATGTGAATTCTAGGCCCATCTGTCTACTTCACGTGACAACGAATATACTAATCATGGCTGACATTTGTTTCATGTACTTACGAAATTTTAGACTGTATGTCAATAAAATTAAATATATTTGAACATAGTAATTCTTCTCCATAATCTATTCCATTTACAACTTTCATTATATGATTAACTTCAAACAAGACGCACGTCAGGGCCTGGCGGCATATGGCGATAATAGGGAGACTTTATAAATTTATAAAATAAAATGTTTTCACATGAAAATAAACTGAGACAAACCTTCCTGAGTAGGCTTCAATGGACATTTGTCAGCGTCGTCCTTTGCAGGTGACATCATCCGTGGCTCCAGTCAGCTTTCTTCTCGCCAAAATGGAATGACACCTTACAACCGGCAAATGTGTCAGTAAAAAAGAGTAAAGCCAGTAAAGTGCCGGTTGACCACCCTGCATGATCAAATATGTTTGGGGATACGTTTAGAAAAAAAAATTATTAAATGCGCATCGTTTTCATCTCGCAGCAAAAATATGACGTGACCACCAAAATGAATAGATGCAAAACTGTCCATGACAGACAATTTAACTGTACTGTCAATACATTTTTCCTGCTTAATTTTTAGCACATTCCAAGTTGTAGGATGTACCAGTCCACATATGGCATGACACTTTCGTGACTCCACTATGACCACGTGGCGGTACTGCTTTCCACTTGAAACGCGTTCTACTTGAGATACAGAGCTAACAAACAACCTTTAAAGTGCACTTTTAGTAGTTCAAAATAATTTAAATACTGTAACCCTGTTACTAGTAATGCCTTAAGAATGTTTGGTTTATGGGATATGCGTTACTGGGTAATATGATATGTACATACAGATGTTCCTGTGCTTTCGCACGGAGTTTATTTTCATGGCTCTGTCGGGAACCGGACACACAGAACGTTTTTTCAGGTCTTCGGAATTTTTTTGGGGGGACCTACTTGCCCAGTCTGGCAAGCAGGAGGTATTTAAAAGTTTCCCTACCACAACTTTTACTTGCCCCGGGCAAGCGGTTAACCGTTAATGTCGAGCCCTGCTATTAGAGAGCCCACGCAAGAGATTATTCAAGCATTCAATAAATGAGGAGAGATTTGGAGGAAGATTGTGGAAAACCAAATTAAAGAAAAAGAAAAGAAATCAAACAATGTTACAGACAAAAAGTTAGAGGACACATGAAACAGTTTGCAATTTACGCAGGGCACAGTAGAAACAAACAAGAGCAAATTAGGGAATTTTATTTTAGAAAATGATGCTCTGAAAAAAGTTGAAAACCTGTTTCAACAAAATACTAACTTGAACGAAACAAAATATGGAACTGGAACAAGGTACAAAGGATAAAATGAATGAAATGGAGAGACACTCCAGGGAATACAATGAGTTTCGGATACCAGAGAAAATCCAGGTGAAAACTGTAAACAGAGGTGGCCAAAATAATAGAAGCAGGGTTGCTAGACGGACTGAACGCAGGAGTTCTAGAAAAAAATAATTAAAAACTTGCATCGCACCGGACTGAAAATAAAACAAAGTCATCGCCATATTATTGACCGTTCCTATAGTCGCCCAGTTCGTAACGTGGTGGTAAAGAATGTGAAACTGGCATTGAACAAGGGACCAGTTCGCGTATTTGAGGATTTCACTGCCGCGGACGACCAATTGTAAAGGCAGGCGAAGAGACAATTGGACCAAGCTTACAATATTCACCTGAAGACACGGTTTTGGCGGGGACGCCCTTTTATATAAACGTCTCAGAGGTTCTTATCCAGAACACTGATTGAAATGGCACAGTTGCGTAACGTTGAGAAACAAAACAGAAACTCAAAGAAGTGACCAAATTTAATTTTGCTCTGATCTTAAATGAATTTTGTGCACTCCGTAAACCACGCATAACAAACACAGTTGGACTTGTTTTATGTAAATTGCCACTGCAAGGCCCCATACCAGACATGTGTGCCTTTCCTGCATGTTACACACGCAGCTTTCTGAAGTGTAATGGGGATGCAGAGTTTATTTGTATTTATGTGAACTGGTGTTATTTGTGACCCTGTATGACTATCTAATTGTTTAGATTACTTTGCTATAAAGAGAAAATATTTGTTTATAATACCTGGACTTGTTCCTGATTTCCATAATATAAAAAAATTATTAATACGCCTGGACAATTTAGATTGTTGTAAAGCGTATAGAAAAAGAGAATTTATATTCATATGTCAGATGTAAGAATACTTACTTTAAATGTTAGAGGGATTGCAAATTATAACAAAAGAAGTTTTTTTATTGGTTAAATAACAGATCGGCTGAAATTCATACGAGAAACTCAGTTCTAAAAAAGAAGCGTTATGGCGAGCTTAGTGGGGAGGAAAATTTGTTTGCTCATGGGAAAATCAAATGCCAGAGAAGTATGTCTGTTAATTAAAATTTCGGTAAGAGCAGAAATTCACGAAACTATAAGAGATGAAAATGGACGTTTTATTGTATGCGATATTACGTTAGGGGATCATGGAGTATCTTTGTCTGTCATACATAGTCCGAATAGTGATACTCCCAATCTTCTTTAAAAATTGGATAGAAAAAGTTAAGGTCATATCAAATGATAAATGTATCATGGGAGGCGATTTTAATTTAATTATGGACATCGAAAAAAATTAGTTTGGAAGTAAGAATATAATCCATTTGCAGTCTAGAGCCATATTAAAGGAATGGTGTAATGGGTTCGATATAATAGATATTTGGAGGCACTATCATCCTGATGAAAGAGAATTTACATGGAGCAGATATGAACCCTATAACATTTCAAGTAGACTTGATTACTTTCTAGTTTTAGAATTCTATAGAACAAGCACAGATTCAAAATAATAATAAAAGCGATTATTTTTTCTGTCCAAATTACATTTCAACTAACAGAAAATCCCCGCGGTCCTGGATTTTGTAAGTTCAATTGCACTGTTAGATGACTCAAAATGTATAAGAATAATTAAAGAAAATATAGAGCGCGAAAGAAGATAATCCGCAGACGAAACCTGATTTACTCTGGGATACGTTAATATGTGTAATTAGGGGTATTGCAATAACATATTTAGCACAGAAAAATGGAGAAAAATACATAATATGAAGAATATTGAAAAGAAATGATAAATGTGATACCAAGTTATACAAATGGTGTAAAAGTAGCTAAAATAAAATATAAAAATATGAAAGATAAATTTGAAGAATGAACATAAATTGAAACTGCAAGAGCGATAATACGTAGTAAAGGGACTTGGTATGAGGAGGGGGAGAAAACGTCAAAGGTCTTTTTAAATTTAGAAAAAAAGCAACTATAGTAAGAAACATAGCTAATTTAAAGGAAGATCAAGGCAATCAAACACGTGAACCAGCAGAAGTTCCAGAGCTGATCAAACAATTTTATGAAAAACTTTATCAGGCTGACAGCATTTCGGGAGATCCTTTCAATAATGATTTTGATATAAAAATAACCCATGAAACAAAAGATCGTTGTGACAGATATAACAGTCAAAAGTAACAAGTATTGAAAACCTTCAAACAAATCTCCTGGAACTGATGGTCTCCTCATTGAATTTTACAACAAATTTTGTCCATAGCTGAAATAGTTCCTCTCACAACATTATCATTATATATATCATTATTATTATAAAAGTGCATTTATATTGCGCACTCTGCAGTGTGATGCTGCATAAATGCGCATTACAGAACATAACATATTAAAAGGTACACAATAAAGACGTGAAATAACTTAAGTACACAAAATATAAATTGTACTACAAAGCAAAACAAGAATCTACATAAGCAGTCATTGTGAGTAGAGATTTTTCTCTCTGAAAAGGATCGTTTTCAGTTTAGTTTTAAAAGTAGGGATTAGAACAGTTTCTATGATATTTAGGAAGATTGTTCCATCATTTTGGCGCAGCTATGGAGAAGGCACGGTCGCCACATGGTACCAGTCAACTTGAAGGCGCCAAGAGTAAATAGGGGTTAGCACCAGCTGGCTGGTATTGAAGAATGAGGTCACTAAGGTATCCAGGAGACATACCGTGTTGAGTTTTGAATGTTATCAAAAGAAAACTTGATCCGCTGAGCTATATACAGGCAGCCAGTGTAGGTAAGCAGGAATAAGGGTGATATGACCATGTTTTTAACGCATTTAGCAAGAGAATGATACCTAATTCCACTAAAAAGATTATTGTAGTAGTCATCCTGCAAGTAATAAAAGCTTGAACCAGCGATTGTGATGCATCTTCAGAAATATGCTACCTAATCCTTGCCATGCTCATGAGGTGAAACTCCTCGTCAGACTGATCAACAAGATCTTTAAGTCATTTTTTTAGCGGAAGTCTTGCCCGTAGAGAGTAGAATGACACTTTTCTTCACATCAGTGTGTTCACCACTTTGCCGAATGTAGTATTTTTAGAAGACCTACCATTCTCCCAAAAATGAATAATCACTGAATCTGGGCGGTAACAATCCACTAGTGACAATGCGGAATATGCTTTGACAGTCATTCCACCTCGTCCTGTGAATGCGACCAGTTAAAGATTTGAGACCGTGGCCTTTCTCAGACATAGTTGTCTTGAATATTGACATGTGACTCCAAGCGTAAGGAAATATCTGGGTAAATCAAGGCTTTGCAAAATGAATATCCGTTCGTATGATAACAATTTTTTTACCCCTCCAGTCTGCTTGCTGAACCTAGCAAATGTCCCCAAAATATACCCCTACTCCCCAGGATTGATCAGGTTTGCCCTCCGCAAGTTACCTTGGTCATGTGGCCAGTAGATGCTGGTGCAGGAATTTGTTGCTGAATTTTGCAGTCGGAGCTATAGTCATCATTTCCTCCTTCACTTGTTCCTATTTAACACCAGGGGGAACAACCTGACCCAGCTCTTTGATCTTCCATTGTACAGAGTAGCCATCATGGCTTCTGTCAGTGCTTGAGCTCAGTGTCTCTTAGCTCTGGCTGCCTGAAAATATTGCTCCACATTTTCATATAACACTCAATTAACTGAAATTTCGTGCTGGTAGATATTGTGAGTTTACTATGAAAGAAAAGATCGTCTTTTGTCGCTGGTGTCTTCATAACACATGGTGCGATGACCACAAATGCACTCCTCTAACAAATATGTTGTTGTTGTCACACATTGTTAATAAGCGATCACCGGTTCTGGCATGTTTATCAAACTAATTATTTAAACGCCAAACAACTCTAGCTGTACTATTAGGCCCAGTCTCTGTCAGTCATAAATTGTGTGCAATAATAGTGTGTGTTAACGCCTCTCAGTTAATAATTCACCAAGTGTTTATATCTTTTTGAACAAATAAATAACACAGTATACACTTTAAGTTACCTTTTGAAAACAATTGAATCATTGAAAGAGAAAAAGTATAATTTTTCAAGCATTGAAAGAGAAAAGTATAATGTATGTAAATGTTAAGGAACGGTTGGTGACATGTAATTACGTGCCGAAGCACTCGGCCATGGTCAGGTGGGAGTGTTTGGGGATTTTGTCTGCATTTGGGAAGTGCTCTGATCTTTTTTTGAGCCTTTGCATATTTATACTTGTAGTAGTATATAAATATATTTAAAAATATATATATATATATATATATATATAAACTTTTAAAAATGGCACAACCCCCTCAATCTCTTTAAATAAACCGCCTATTCTTCAGCCTGGAAAATTTGGACAAGTAGTTTTAATCTTGAGAGTAGGTTTAGAAATATTTAATATGTGAATTGTCAGCAGTAAGCACCTACAAAGAGTGCAGTAGATAGCCGTTCTACTTACATGTACGACTTTCAGACATAGTGTGAGGAATACAAGAGATAATATAGTTGACGTGGCTGTACCAAAAGGAATAAAATGAGTCAAGTAAGATCTACTCAACTAATCTATCTATCTATCAATCTATCTATATATATATATATATATATATATATATATATATATATATGTGAGTGTGTGTGTGTGACTTGGGTCCTATTACAGGGAATCTTTTACCATTACAGCATCGGTATATCTATTACTTATAACTTAGCAACTATTATTTTTACTATTACTTTGACATTAGTAGAGCTGTATAGGTCAAACAGCGGGATGTTAGTATACACATACCTAGCTCTGTCATACCTAGTCACATTTCATTACAATTTAAAAAAAATAAAACTAAACTGGAATATTTTATTATTAATGAACTCGTGCAATTTATGTGTACAATTATGCTAAGTTAATTTCATTTTCACCTGATCTTGGATAAAGTTGAGTAGTATTGCATACTCGAACATGGGAATGATCTTTTTGATACTTATAAGATTATCCAAGTCACAATAATTCAATTTATAAAACCACTCATGTCGCTAAAATGATATATACTAAAGTTTTAAGAATATTTTTTATATGAAGTTGAACATAACATTTTTCTGGAAGAACAACACATAGTATAACTAAGCCATAAGTGAAGATTGGTTCAGACAATAAACATTTACTTGTTTAAAACAAGGGACCCATGGGTCACGGCGCTCAGCTGATCATGATTGGACTATAAATGTTTCTCCACTGTGATACTATATCAAGTCGATAAAGCTTATGAATATCATGTACATGTTGGGCTATCATAAAGGAATGTAATGTAATATGTGAGTAAATGATAAATGAAATTACCTGACTGATGGGTGAATAGAGTCAAATAAAGTGTTTATTTTTTTATTTATTTAGGAGGGGTTGAAAATTGTGATATATTTGAGCAAATATGAATGCAATGACAGCAGTAATAAGCAGTAGTAGAATGATGGTAAGGCTATTTGTTGAAGGATCTAAAGTGTATGGTAGTCTGCAAGCGTTCAATTTGACAGATATGATGTTATGATTAACTATGCTGATGAAGTGATTTATGAATATGTGACTGTATGACACAATATCTCTTTAGTCTTGACAAGGTACATTATTGTGATGCCCACTATGTCTACATATTACACAATATTGACATAATTTCTGGCATGTACATAGGTACCTATGGACGAATAGTTATACAAAATATTAAAGTATGAATATATCTGATTCATCTTGTTCTTGCTTACTGAGGCTAACTTTGGGATGGGGTTCGGAGAAGGGAAAAGTGAGGGCAGCACGAAGGTGGATGTAGAAATATTCTATTGTAATGATTTTCATTTATATAAGAATATGAAAAGCTAAGAGGAAAGGGGCCCTCCTACTTGGTTATATTAAAGTTCTAAATATATGATTGCAAACTAATACAAGACTGTCATGAAGAAAAACAGTAAAAGTTTTGAGATACTGTGTTGCATACGAAAATTTACAGATGGACAGGCAAGTGGACAGAATGGACTAATACCTTTATTTCATTTTCAAGAGAATAATGCATTTAAGTTTATATATAATCCTATTTTTTTAAGCAGATCCACTTTTTCCATTAAGAAGTTTTTATCTGAATCATTTTTTTTTATTTACAGGTTTATAAATTTTTAATTAAAAAACCTGAAAATATAAGTTAAAATATTAGAATTGTTGCAAAAGTTGCAATCATTATATATACAGAGTAAAAATCATTGGGTCATATTATGCATACACATATATTTTATTATTTTTAAATCATAAATGTTTAAACTGATTTTTAAAAGAAAATAATGCCACAACATGGCATCTACAAGAATATTCCTTGAATCACTATTAAAAAGTTTTGCACATTGGAGTTTTCAGGACATGCTTAATTTTATTCACCAAAATAAAATAAAAGTAAATTTGATAAAATAAAACATCTTTTCAAATATACTATACACACTGTTGGTTGAATGAGGGACAAACAATATCATTGTGCTTATTACTATCCCACTTTTAATTAATTACTGGAATTAATAGTCAATTTCACACCTGGTGAAGTTTTTACTCTTCTGAAGTAAGGAATTACTTATCTCATGAACATACACACTTTCACAGCAATACGCCACTTTGTGGACACAATTAAATGTACTCTTTAATCATTGTAACCCTGGTGGTTCAATACAAAATCTAAAATGTAGCATGTCCAAGAATAAAATAAAATACAGAAGTATTATAACATTCATCTAGTTTATGCACCAGCTGGGGGGATGAGTGCAGGGCAGAGGGGAAACCTGCTAGTAGTGGCCAAGCTGGGCCAAGGTAAGCTGCCTGGGGTGGGTTACATAATGCAAGTGAAGGCTGTACTACTAGGTGGGCTAGATGTAAACAACACTTGACACGGTGTATTAAAACATGAATAAAAGCTATTCATTCCAATCAATTTCTTTTGAAAGTTCAGATTTTAAAAGAATAAATCCTTATGCATATATGCTGGGAAAATTAAATCAACAGTGTCAAAGTTGGACAAAATTTAAGGTATTGATTTTTTATTTATGCTAATAACATGAACAATTTGCAAAATTCAGATCTAATTTTGGGTAAACAATTGAATCTTGATTAAATAAAGTTATATTCCTGAAAAAAGTCTCTAGGTTCAGCAATTCTCATGTTAGGTGAGTAAATATATTTCCTGATTTTTTTAAAAATTGCATTATGTTTTAGCCCATAACTTCAAAATAATACCCAATACTGACCTAATTTTGGTATGTTCATAGAAAATGTATAAAAGAATGTGAATACTAAATACGATCAAAAACAGATCAGTGGTTTTGATATTAGGCAGCCTTGAAGTGTAACAATGGCTTTTTTTTATGGAAAACAGAGTTATTTTTCCTTAATATCTCGAAGGAACAATGTCCTAATGACCCAATTTTCGGTATGGTAGGAGATTTTGGGGACATCTAAAATTATGTCAACAGCCTGGGGAGCATAGAGATGTGCACTGAATGACCTACAGTCATCAAAGTGGACTGCTTGACAATGTAAGGGAATACAACAAGAGCCTCCAAAAAAATTCAATAACTAGCCTAATTTTGCAGCTTTTATTTTCAAATTTCAGATTTTAACAGATTAAATCCTTATGTATACATGGTGTGAAAATTAAAATCCACAGTACTTACAGGAAAAAAAACGTGCCATGGCCGAAGTTGGGCAAAATTTAAGGTACCAATTTTATATTTAAATTTAACAGATTTTGATCTAATTTTTGGTGTACAATTAAATTTTGATTAATTAAAGTTGTATTACTGGAAAAAAGTCCCTACCTTTAACACTTTTGGTCTTGAGTGACCAAATATCTTCCTGATTTTTTTACAAAGTCCATTATGTTTGGGCCCATAACTTTTTAAAATTATATAATACTGACTTCATATCTAGCATGTACATAGGAACTATATAGGGGAATATTTATGGTAAAAATGAAGAAAACCAGATGAGTGGTTTTGATATTAGGCAGTCCTGAAGTGTGAAAATGGATTTCTAATAAAAAAATTGAGGTTTTTCCGTAATATCTCAAAGGAACGAAGTCCTATTGACCCAATTTTTGGCATGGAAGGAGATTATGGGGACATCTAACTGTATGCCCAAATTCAGATTCGTAGGTCCAACGGTGTCGAAACGTGCCAGTCTTACGGACGGACATCCAGACGGACACACAGACAGACGGACGGACGGACAGACAGACGGACGGACGACGGACAACGGACCATGACTATAGCTCAGATGACTTATATTCAGCTGAGCTAAAAATCATTGGAAGACATTGGCTTCGGTTAAGAATCAGGTATGTATGAACAGCAGATTAACTTACTTATTTCTCATATGACCTGTATCACCTGTAAGACCAACAGTTGGTCTTACTAACTTGTGCCAGGGGACATTCCAAATGATGTATAAGAATTGAAAGTGTTCAAATTAAATAAAACAATTGTGTGTTTAAAAATAAAATAATGAAACAGATTTTTTAATAAATTTCTGTCTTCAAAATATTTTTCAATTATTTAGCTCATGGCGAATCAACCCTTCTGCACTGACACCTCTGCCATTTTATCAAAGCTTAATTAATTTAGGCTAGGCTTTCCCTTTCACAGTGTAAATCTACTTGCCTCCAGGCGTGTCATCAGGTTGGACGATATTTTAGCATATAGGATATATTTGATGTACAGTGCTTGTATTCTGTCCTATTTGCATCTTCGTCAGTCTTTAAGGACACGAAATGGTTCAAGACACTCATCTTGTCAGGAACTCTCGAATAACTCCGGAATAAATTTGACAATCAGGTACAAAGCTCTTTAAAGAGTTGGTACTGACATGTATCTCCTTAAATACATGTGAATGAAAAACTCAGCATGATCTGCTCTAAACCATGCTACACAGGCTAGAGTCATGGTCAGGGCAAACAGGCTCCTGTACATTGTGCGTGGCATAACTGATTAACTCCAGGGGTTTTCTATCACAACAACAACCCCTGAACTACTCAAACGTCAGCAGAAAAATCACTGTCTTGTCTCAGCTGACAATATTTTGACATATTGTTGTGTTTGGGTAAAACTATAATTTGATTTTATTTTGGTCACTGATACTGAGCAAAATACATGGATCAGCTCATCCGTAACAAAGCCGAGACGAACACCCGCCATGACTATGGAAACCCGTCCAACAAGTGACAAAGCGATTACGGGTTGATAATTAGTCACAGGTCACTGATGTTTAGATAACAATACATGTCAAGTGGTGATGATAAATTTTTCACCGGGAATATTCTAAAATATTTTCTAAAACGTTTATAAGACATCCGTTTTACTAGAAAGAATAAAATATATAACAACGTCGCAATTTTAACGTTAGAAAATGTTGCATTAAACTTGTTACATTTGTATGTGGGTTTGAAGTGACGTTTTCGGCACCTTAAAGCCAAGTATCAGAAAGGTTGTACGCTAGTCGGACCATTGTGCTTAAATTACAAACAGGCAAAAAGTTATTTCAACCCTATATATAAAGTAAACTGTACTTTACGGTGCACGATGTAACACCGCTAAAAATACAGATTCCTACCATACGATTTATACAACGTACATAGAACAAGCATGCTGAGGACGTTCGATTGCATGTCCACAATACTCCGAAATATAACATTTAGGCAAAGTCGGAGAAACGTTTTACGTGTTGGAAAGAGTCTCACATGCAGGCACACGTACATTTTTCTTGTTTCATCTCTAATTTTGAATAATCATGTTTATGTAAACATATATACATGTATATAGTAACTTTACCTTACTTCTTATCCAAATTACCTTACTATATGTGTAATATAGACATAACAAAAGACAATATCACTTAAAAATACCAAGTAATAACAGCAGGGCTGGGTATCGGTCTGCCTATTTTCAGGTACATTACGTATTGCGATACAATCAATTTGATACGTATTGACGACACGCTCAATTTTAATTTGTATATCATTTTATGAATATAAACCCTGAAGTTATGTTTCTCAATTTTTTTTAAGCACAGCATATAAACTATATATGTTCTGCATTTAAACTGGATATCAAATAAAAACAAGGGACCCATGCGTCACGGCGCTCAGCTCATCGAGATTGGACTATAAATGTATCACCATTGTGATATATCGAGTCCTAGTGTGACAGCTGTTGTTGCTATGGTAGGAGATTTTGGGGACATGTATTCCGAATTTCAGATTCATAGGTCCAACGGTTTCCTTCAGATCATTTATTTAATAGAAAACTGCACATTAATCAACGATCTTGTTTCAGCACTTTGCACCCCCCATTTCCCATCGTTCTTTTGTATTTGGTCTGGGAAATCACAGGATTTTTTTTTTCATGTCATGATGGTACTCAATTGTTGTATATTTATTTGATCCCCCTCCCCAAAGCATTGAGCATTCAAAGCGTTCGTCTAATTTCGAACACGGAGCTGCCAGTAACCTTAGTCCGGTATATAAACACCTGTTGAAAATGTTGCGCTAACACTTGAAACAAGTAGAGGTAAAGTGATGGAATTATACAGCGAAATACATGCCCTACTGTGATCACAAAATTAAAAAAAAAATAATTGTGAGGCAGCAATATGTTATACGAGTTTCGATGGCATCAATAACGCCAGCAACATAAGTAATCATGGGGGCGGGGGGGGGGGGGGGGGGTCCATATTTGTTAGCAGTAATCGTTTCCCCTCGATACGACCGATACAGTATGGACAGCGTATCGATAACCGTATCGCTTTTTTTTTGTCCTCTCTGTCTTCCTTTTTCTCTCTATCAATTTATCTCTCTCTCTCTCTCTCTCAGTCTCTCTCTTTCTACCCATAAATCAATCTATCAATCAGTCTTTCTCTCAAATATTCCTTCTCTCGCTCTCTCTCTGAGAGACGACCTTTCTATCATTCATTCATTCTCTCTCTTTCTGAAAATTTCTTTCATTCATTCATTCTCTCTCAAGTTCTCTATCTCTCTGTCTCTCATCCTCTCAATCAATTTTTCCCTGAGAATCGCTCCTCCTCTCTGCGCTTGCTTTTTATGCCCCCGCCACAAAGTGGCCGGGGCATATAGTTTTACCCATGTCCGTCATTCCGTCCTTCCGTCATTCCGAAATCAAACAGTTGTACGGACTTTTTTTCGCAATGCCTGCAGATATTGGCCTGATTTTTGGTGTGTGGGCAGATAATGACCAGTTACAGATCGAGTTCGCGTTTCGTCCCGGTTGACCTACTTTTGACAATTTTACGGCTCCTAAACTTAGAAAATTTCATGAAACTAAAGAAAATTTCATGAAACTAGAAATTTTCATGACAAATACACATGTACGGACTTATTTTTGCAATGCCTGCAGATATTGGCCTGATTTTTGGTGTGTAGGCAGATAATGACCAGTTACAGATCGAGTTCACGTTTCGTCCCGGTTGACCTACTTTTGACCGTTTACGGCTCCTAAACTTAGAAAATTTCATGAAAAATAGAAATATTCATGACAGATACACATGTACGGACTTTTTTCGCATTGCCCGCAGATATTGGCCTGATTTTTGGTGTGTGGGCAGATAATGACCAGTTACAGATCAAGTTCGCGTTTCGTCCAAGTTGACATACTTTTGACTGTTTTACGGCTCCTGAACATAGAAAATTTCATGTAAAATATAAATTTTCATGACAAATACACATGTACGGACTTTTATCGCAATGCCTGCAGATATTTGGCTGATTTTTTGGTGTGTTGGCAGATATTGACTTGTTACAGATCGAGTTCACGTTTTGTCCCAGTTGACCTACTTTTGACCGTTTGACAGGGCTCAAACATGGAAAATTTCATAAAAAAAGTGCACATGTATGGACTTTTTTTCGCAGTGCCTGCAGATACGGGCCTGATTTTTGGTGTGTAGGCAGATACTGACCAGTTACAGATCGAGTTCTTGTTTTGTCCCAGTTGACCTACTTTTGACCATTTGACAGTGCTCTAACATGGAAAATTTCATAAAAAAAGTGCACATGTATGGACTTTTTTTCGCAGTGCCTGCAGATACGGGCCTGATTTTTGGTGTGTAGGCAGATAATGACCAGTTACAGATCGAGTTCGCGTTTCATTCCGGTTGACCTACTTTTGATTGTTTTACGGCTCCTAAACATAGACAATTTCATGAAAGACAGAAATTTTTATGGAAAATGCACATGTATGGACTTTTTTCACAATGCTTGCATATACTGGCCTGATTTTTGGTGTGTTGCTTGATAATGGCCCATTACAGATCGAGTTTGCATTTTGCCCTTGTTGACCTACTTTTGACCATACAACACCTCCTGAACTTAAAAAAATTATAAATACATGCATTGTTATCTAAACATCAGTGACCAGTTATAAATGATCAACCCGTAATCGCTTTGTCACTTGTTGGACGGGTTTTCATAGTCATGGCGGGTGTTCGTCTCGGCTTTGTTCCGGATGAGCTGATCCATGTATTTTGCTCAGTATCAGTGACCAAAATAAATTCAAATTATAGTTTCACCCAAACACAACAATATGTCAAAATAAATAGAAAAATATTATAATTACAATTTTTCATTTTTTTTCGCTTCATATACACGGGGGAACACGTGGAATACGGAATAGCGCAGATAGCTCCTATGTCGAGGAAATGTCCGAAACGGCCAAAAATTGCGCCGTTAAACTTGTTTACCGTGATTTTATTTTTTCCTGCTAATGTGATTTTCATCTGATAAGCCTATTGAGTATTCTAATGCCTTTTCATTGAAAAACGCACACAGATAAATTAATAAAAATATCGGAATGAGTAATCTTTTTTGACATACTGGACAGGCGTCATTCTAGGGCTTTCTATGTTGTATTATATGCCGAATTGTGCCAACAAAATTTAAAATCAAACAAGTGGATTTATTTTTTAGAAAAATTAAACAAATATATATATATTTTTTAATGTAAACCAAGTTTGAAAGTTGTTCCGTTTGGATGACTCGGATTAGTTAGCGCCAGTGCCGGGACACCACTGGGCAGGGGGTTTCCCTATATAAAGCCATTCGCCTGAAGCTCCTGTCGTCTCAACGGGTCGTCGATTTTCGGGTTCGTCTCAACGGACTTGGCGTAGCTTAATCGATAGTCCTGCCTCGTACTGCAGGCGAGTTCGTTTTATAGGCTTCCAACAATAGGTGGAAACCGCAGACGTTTGTGGTTTTGTTTGAGAGAAACGATAGCGCCGTCAGTTCTGCAAAACCAGTACTGAATGGTCCCAGAATAGTATTTGTGCTTCTCAAAGCGCGTCAGTAGTCACTGATAGCGGGGTGGATCCATAAACGTGGAGGTGGTTACATCACTTCGTGGCGTCATCTTATGATGTCCGGGTGAGTCCCCAGGCAACATATATGTGTGTGTGTGTGTGTGTGTGTGAGAACAACCTTTAGAAGCAGGGTTGGCAAACTTCCGGGAAGAAAGGTATTTCTTCCCTTCCCAGGGAAGAAAAGGAAGTTTCTGGGAAGAAAAGGAAGTTAGGGAAGAAACTAATGACTTTTGTCCACATGTTCCCACAAACCTTTATTAATAATATATAACATAGCTAAACATGCAGATATAACAGAGCCACAGAATAATGTATCTGTTGTTCAATATGTACACATTGTTATTCATATATAAACACTCAATCTAGACTAATATTTTATACAGAACACTGAATTCAATAGTCCAAAACATGGCTTCCACGCAGCATCCTGTATGCAAACACAAGCTTATTTGTACGCTCCACACCAAGTCTGTTTCGAAGTTTTGACTGGACCATACCCATGGTTGAGAACACGCGTTCAATGGATGCAGAGGATGCACATGCTGTGTGGAGATTCACTGCTAACTCGGCAAATCCTGCAGGTAGAGTAGGGCTGGCTTTCTTAATTAGAAGTAAGGTTAATATCTTGATTAATATTCGTGAATATATCAATACTTATTTTATAATAAATACAACCTTGTCCCTCACTGTGTACACTACCTAGTTAACACTATATATTTCAATAATATGAAGTATTACGTACTGGATAGACTTTCCTTTCACCTGCCCAGGATACTTGGCTCTAACATATTCTAGAACCGCAGGCGGTAGAGCGTACTGTGTGCATTTTCGGGACGAACCTCGTCACGCTCAAGTAAACAGAAAAAATAATGGATCGCCTATGACACTAACTTACCCCGAATTATAATTTATCAGCAATCACTATACCAGTATCACAGGCGGCAGACTTTAGTGTGCATCTTAAACGGCCAAACTCGTCTCACAACAGCCAAACATCGTGTTACCTTTGAACGTAACTGGCCCCAAATATCAACTGTTTGCAGTAGCTATCGCCGTCGATGATTCATAAATTAAAAAAAAAAAAAGCTCCCATCACAAAATGAAATGCTGTAGGATACCGAAAAACTTGATACCAAGTATCCTGTAAATACTAATTATTAAAAATATAAATAAGGTTGCCTTCAGCTTTCTTGCCCAGTGACAGTAAAAGCAGAATTGGACCTGCTTGTGACGTATCCCACTTCTCTTCATTGAATGTCCCTTCATTACAATGCTGTTACAAAAGGTCTGCCCATCGCATCTGGAATAAAGAATCAAGCACGAATTCTGTGTCAACCCCGCGCGTACAGTATTGTCTTCCTGATGTACTCCTCCTAACAGTCAGAAAGGTTTCCCTGTTAAGCTCTGTAGGTGTTTTCTTTTGGTATCGGGAGAAAATTCCCTTGCATACAAGCTGCATCTCTTCCTCAACAGTTTCAGCTGATTTGCTCAGCAACTTCACCATTATGTTCATAGAGGGCTTTGCCTTCCTCACCTTCCTGTTGAGGGCCCCGTGCCAGCCCTCAATATCGTTGATAGTTTTTACAGTTTGGTAGATAGCTGACCTTGAACTTGGGGGAGGAGGAATGTGGTAGAGGTGGTATACTGCTTCTCTGTGTAGTTGGTAACATTGACAAGTGTTACTGTGGCTGCACATCTCCTCAGGTAGTTAAACACTGGCTCTTTGTGCGCAAGAGAAAGTTGTCTTCGGATGTAGGTATTCGTTGCTAGGTTTTGTTAGTTGCTGCGCTGGAGGCCAAATTCTTGCACCTTCCTTCAAATTCGCTGGGTCCAGTGGAATGAACATACAGACTGTAAGACTGTTGCTGAACACTTGATGTGCTGTTTCTCACCTTTTTTCAAAATTGTTTATGAAGCATGTATGGTCAATTTCCTTCCTATATATAGATGTATTTTGAAAGCTTGTACCAGATGAGTCTTAGCATTCTCCAAATCATCTGTCCGCTTACAGTTTCGTTGAGGCATATTGCTTGCAGTTATGTTGATCTTTGCAAACTTACCTGTACTTGTATACCTATGATACGGGAAACCTGTGAATGAGGTAAGGTATCCACAGGCCATGGTAATAACTGACCCCGGGATTACAGTTCTGAAAGCAATTAGTGGCACATGGTCATTTGACCTTACTGATCTTGTGTTGTTACTATGTACTACCACAAATGACAATAATATTAAAATATAATCACATGTATTGTAATTGTAATTTGCATGGATACTTCAAGTCGGATCTGAGTGGAAACCCCCTGCTTATTTTTTCTTACTTTTCGGGCGTCCTTTGTCTCTGGGGTCGCCTTCAGCCGAGCATGGTATATCCTATCAGCATCAGTGTTTCGGTATTCCTCCAGTGTTTGTGACAGATTTACACCACCTGAATCAGCCGATTTGCCGTTTTATAGTATCACCCGTTGTACACCATGACGGCCAAGTCAACGCCAAGTTCAGCTTCAGTAAAGGTACGCCATTCCTCTTTCGGTACCATACACCATATCAGTTAATGTATAGATTCATTGCGATTTGAGAACTAGCTCCGACACATCCTTGAAATAACGAGTCTTTTCTCAGTTCCTTGAAAAACGGTTCCAACAAACCTGTGATGGCTTTCGGCAGGGCATTTACAGTTCGTTGAGCGTTCTGCAGAAACAATCGGAGCATGCTGGACAGAAGATGTGACCTGCAGGTTCGCTATTATGCTTCACAATCGCACACGTCTGTCTTGCCATGGCGGTTTGTTTGATGTCTACTCAGTACGACGCATCTCGATAGAATTACGTCTGATTTCACTGCTCTCTACGACGCAGCTCGGTGAGACGCGACCTCGCTACAGAGGTGCCCATAGATACGTGGTCCGGCGAGACGTAACCCGGGCGAAGCGTGTATACCTTGTCCATTAGGATGATAATGGATGGTTCAGTGCAGTAGTATAATAGTTTGTAAAATTCTAATTAGTCTAGTCTTTGCAATTTCTAGATGTATGCAATGATCAAGACCAAAAGGAAAACTGCCCAATATCGATGTTTTTATATGAGTATTTCAAAAACTTCTAATACACACATCATTGACGCGTTGCTTCATACAAACATGTTCGGACTACCTCTAATCAGCACCCGCGTGTACTTATGCAATATGTATTTAAAGACTGAAAACAAGCAATACGGGAATTAATTGTTGAAACAAAATATTCATATTTTGTGCAAGGCCATTAAGAATGCGCTGTTCAGCACCCACGATTTATATTCAGTAATATATATTTCCCTTTCTCTATTGCTCTATCTCCATGTCCGTCTCACTTTCTCTCTGTCTCTCTCTCTCCATCTTTCTCTCTCTCTCTGATGCTTATCATTAGAGAAATAAAACTTTGTATTGCGCAAATCATAAGGGATTTATATTTTGTATTGCTTTATTTTCCATCTTTACAACATTAAATTACTCCAGTGCACACGAGGCTGATCAGCGCATTTTGATTAGGTCTCATGCTAAATATTAATATACGGCGTGGATCGGCAATGAGTTTTCATCTTTTTTTAGTTGATACCTTGTTTTGCTTTATTTTCAATCTTTGCTACATTTAAATACATTGTAGCTGCTTATTTATTCTGGGAGGAATTTGGGCTTGGGCAACATGCACTCGCACAATTTAAAGAGGTAAAATAACACTTTTTTACTGGAATAAAATTTAGAGCCTAAACCTTCAAATTATCAGGACTGCTTATTATTATCTGAACTTATGATTGAAACAGAAAGATACTTACCAGACTAGATAAAAAGACTGCTCTTGGGAAGTTGGTGGCTCTTCACCTGGGAAGCCGACACTGTCGTGAAACCAACCCCAAGGGAAAAAGAAGCATACCCTGGCTGGCCTCGGGGCCAGCCTTCTATAGGGTCCACTTGTCTGGTCCAAGAGAGTGCGGAATCGCCAGGCGAGGGAGTTTTATCCCAGAGAGGCAGAGGGCGGAGTCCTTAGCTGCCTGTGATTGGCTATGGGGCATCTCTGTATTGACTGTCAATCAGTGTTGATGCCCCACCCCTGGCCAGCTGATGTCCAGGTCAAAGGGCAAGATTGCTACAAAATAATAAATTAAGTGATCACTGGTGCTGATCATGCATCGCATTCTGAAATACCTGTAGTAAGAATTTAAATTATCCGCTGATCAGTAAATGTCATTGAATCCTTCTATTGTATGATTTTCAAAAGAAAATGAAAAAAAGTTCTCAGTATATTATTGTATAACATATAATCTATCAGTTTAAAAAAAAATGCTGTACAGGTACGTCCATTTGTACCTCATTAAGGTATATCTAAAAAAATCTCGTTTGATAATTTAAATAATCAACAGTATCCAGTAATGAGAACACTGGTCTTTTATTACTAAGACAAGAATTGTACAATTTCATGCACGCATATTTGTATCTATCTATCTATCTATCTGTCTCTCTCTCTCTCTCTCTCGTGTAATATATATATATATATATATATATATATATATATATATATGTGTATATATATATATGTGTATATATATATATATATATGTGTATATATATATATATATGTGTATATATATATATATATGTGTATATATATATATGTGTATATATATATACATGTGTGTATATATATATATATATATACATGTATATGCACATTGTGTGAATTCAGCGGTTAACTACTATTGACAAGTTCAGCAGCAGTAAACCTAGCATGTTCTCTCCCTTGAAATTCTGCCCAGTGCACCAAAAACCATCCGATCCGAATCTGTGCTGATGATGTTCCTTCCTGTTTGCTTTTAAGGTGCCTGTGGAACTGCGTATCGACCTCCGCTCTCTCCCTCAATAGATGTTCCATAATCGCCACCCTTTCGCGTGTCCCCACTGGTGTATTCTGAATGCTATTTCCGATGTTCATGGTTGTCTCTGGAAAGTGTGCGCACACTTTTACCTTTATCTTGTCTAAACGTCCTGTTGTAACCACCGCCTTTTTCTACACAGCATGTTCAAGGGTTCTTGTTTTAAAGGGACATAATCAGGAGCAATATTTTTCCTATTCTTTCACTCTATCAGTTCAGTTTTGCTTTATACAAAAGTTTCCCAGTTAAACCATTCCAGCACACAGTCTCATTTCCTCGCATACGACTGTTAAATGCCTTGTTATAGCCCTACGTGCTGGTAAACACAGTCTTGTTTACCATAACAAGGCCGCATGAACGGAGGTCCGACTAAGGGGCAACACGCGGTGTTTCAGTCAGCGGGAACATGTATTACATATTTTGAACCAAGTCGGTCAGAGCATCTTCTGATTGGCACGTGTTGTGACTCCAACAGCGCACAGCCCAACGCACTGTGTTTATGTTTACACCTGCGATCGCGCCCGGTTCACTGTTTTTAACACTCGTTTATAGGAGTAAGCAAACGGTTTCAAAAAATATTTTGGCAGGTACAGATTTGTTTTAAAGGGAAGAAGCTATTTTTTGTGTTAACTCAACATGCCTTATAGGTGATTGGGCCCCTTTAAGTTTACTCAGAACATCACCGGGAAGCATGGCTTTGGTAGATAACATGGAATCGGTGTATCGTGTAAATACTGGGGTCTTAAACTGCATCGTCTTTAATTTCTGTGTAAGGACAGTTTCGATGACAGCCGCCATTTTCTTTTTACAGGAATTGGTGGGGTGCATCATATCCCATCTCTTTTCCACCAAGTAGAGTTACCTTAATGGGCTTCTGTCTTGTCCATGAAAAATGGCGTGAATTCTCTCCAGTTATCTTGTGTTTGGTGTACCCATGGCAACACCGGCCAGATGCCAATTGTAAAGGGGGAGACGTGTGTGTTGCTAATTGTAAAGGGGGTTACTCTGTATGTGTTAGCGAGGAGGCAGGGCGTGTAACACTATCTAGCATAGGGGGTTCTTGCGTCTGATCACGTTAATCAATCCTTTGATCTTCTGGATGACTGTGGGAGGTTTTCTCTATTACCAATGTAGTTGCCTCCAATCATGAAACCTAAAACGGTGAACTAAATGTTATATTATTTTTTACATTACCCGATAATTAATGGAAAGCATCACATTATTAGAAAAATATCTAAAATCAATGCGTCAAATCATGCATGTGGTACATATAATGTGTGGATATATCACTTTATATTTGCCTTTACCCGCTCACTCACACACCCACTACCTCTCACACACCCTCCCACTCGCACAGCACATCCACACCCTCTCTCTCTCTCTCTCTCACACACACACACCCTCATATACACCCCCACATATTTGAGTACGTTTATATATGCATGTGTGTATGAATGTATGTATGTATGTATCTATCCATCTATCTGTCTATATATATATATATATATATATATATATATATATATATATATATCAAGCAGTGAGGTCAGCCAGTCTTTCGTGGCCAGTCTTCACATACACGTACAGGCACCGACGCACTCACTCCACAAATCACACTAAACCTATGCCGTGACGTTTGCGAAAGCTTCCCAACCGGTCGTTGCTCGCCTTGAATTCCGTGATCTCGAGCTTGCTTGCGTAGTTGAGTGCCTTTTCTTGTATCAAAGGTCCGCTGGTCGGAATGTTGGCTATACGAGCTTGCTGGAACCATTCCCATACCGCAATTTCAGCTGCTCATTTTGACTCCTGGAGCAGAACCGCTTTCTGTCACCAGCAGAATTTTCCAGGCCTGCCGATCAGAACGGTCTAAAGCCTGCCGGAAGAGGGGCCGAAGTTGACCCCCAAAAAGAAGTGAACCCGTAAAGGGCTGAGTGTATTGCTCAGACAATTCAGCTTGCGTCAGTTCAGGTTTTAGTGAACGTAATGAATGTAAACAAGCCGAACGTCGAAGTAGGATACAGTTTTCGACCAGACGCCAAATGATGTGTCTGAGTTCCGCACAATCGTGTGCTGAGGCCTGCCAAATATCGTTTATGGTGGCCGGATCGTTAAATACGGCGCGGAGGCTAGTGACTGCCTGTAAGTCTTTTTTTTATTTTTATTTTTGGTGGAGGTAACCGCCTCCTTTTTTAATGCTGACTTATCTAATTCTTAATGTAAGTATGTACATCTGCAGAGTTTCCATTTCGGTTTGGGACTACTAGACAGGGCGATAGCACTCGCTTCCTATCATTTTATTTTGTATCCTGGTGTCACTCAGGCCCGGTGTCTACCGCACCTGCGGGTTCTGGGTGTGTAGTCATCCCCATCTCTGGGTCATAACACCGAGGAACCCCCCAAAGACGCACTAGTATGTGAGTGATACACGGTTGTGGGGAACAGCCTTCCCATTAAGCCTGCATAGCGCTCACCCTGGGTGGGGGCCGATCGTGAAAAAAAGTTTGCTTAATATATCATAAGCGGAAGACGGTTTCGACTGACCCGCTGAGGGAACAGGCGAAGTCGTCCGCTTACGGGTATGAGACAATAATGACTTGGTAGTGGAGACAATGGGAGTGGTAACACTACATGGAATAACAGACGGGGAGCGTAACATAGGAGGGTTACGGTCACCCAAGGCAGGAACCCCCCCCCCCCCCGGACTGACAGGGGCCCCAGAAAAAGGAACCTGGGAGGGAGAAACCCCAATAACAGGTGAATATGACCACGCAGTAAACATGGCCCACTTATCCTAGGACCAGGTCTGGCAGTAAAAGCAGGGGTCGGCCGTTCCACGGCAAGTGTCGTTTTGTGAACGGCACATGAAACACGATGGGTGGGAATCCCAGGCAGGGATTAAAGAACCACATGTTGAGCAATATGATGGGTTCTCCATGGCGGGAAGGGAATGAAAAAAACTACTTACAGATCAGTTGGCAAACCCTTTAAGTACAACCCATAATAGTGGACGAACTCGCAGAGCGGGTTTATACGTCCATCATGGCGGAACGCCAGAAGAAAGAGTGATTTCAGGAAACGGAAGTGTGACCTAGATACACGGGAGTGAGGCGGGGTGGGCGATAATGGGCCCAGTAAGGGAAAATTTTTGGTTGGCTTACTCTGGTGTATTAATTCTCAAATTTTGGTCAAATTTCTCACTGTGTAAATTTTTATGTTTGCCTGCAGATGTCTTCACTTGTCATAGTGGATTTTGGTCCTATTTCTCTCTGTGTTATAGTTTTATTTTCGCCTGCAGATGTCACTTGTCATAGTGTTTCTGTTTTAATTTTTCATGTGCCCCAAGATTTTCTCAACATATCATAATGTTAGTTGCTTATCAAGCATGAAAGACAACAAGAACCCGAACGCGGGACATTAATTCCACGAATTTGCTTGTTTACCTTTTTTGTATGTTTCTAAAAAAATGCCAAAAGCATGGTTATAACAGTTTATTTTTCTAAACAGGTAAAACTCTTCATAACATAAAGAAAATCTTATAAAAATTGTACAGTTTTACCATGTTGGACAATCTTCTTGTATTATTAATCTCTATTTTACATAGGAAATAAAGATTTTCCATCAATTGATGAAAAAGCATGAAAAACCTGCCTTGTAATGGGAATTCCGGACAATCAATGATGGGGCAAATAAAGTTCGCCCAACCCAATTGATATACTTTACATCCTAGAGATCAAAGAAGTAGAAATTGCCTCGGCCTGAGGTTGCTTAATTGACACAATCAAGTTGTCTTAAAGCAAAAGGTGGTACATTTATAAAATAAAAACAGAAAAATATTCGTTACGTATCGAAGAATTGGAATTATGAAAAGCGCAAATATATAAGACCACGAATACCAAGCATTTCAATATATGTTATATATATTGGACCTATAACTGCCGGTCATCTAGGTGGGTGTAAATTGATTTTTTTACGTTCTTAAACATATCAGAATAAGACTAGGCTATGTGTAATGATGCTCACTTTAAATTAAATAGAGAAAAATTCATAATGATATCTGAATTTAACTTCTTCATTTCATAATAACCATGCCTGGACTTGGATGAAATGCTGTGAGAGGCATTCTCTAACTCGTCAGTTGTTCAACAGTAAACATCTCATGGAATCAAGAACATCTACACTTTGCATTCTTTTCAACAATTCTTCTCCAAAATAAAGTTCATGACCATTAACCATTTTCACTGGGTGAATAATTGACAGCATTTCATTTTTCACCAACAAGTGACAAGTGATGGATAAAACTACTCTTCCTGTTCTTAACAGTAAATCAGTAGAAGATGGGGAGCAGATAAGTAGTAATTAATTACTCCTAGTACCAGAATCCTTATTGACAAAATACAAATAGTCCAAAGTTTGTCATTACTACCTCTTCAGGACCATTATTTAATAATATGAGAAGAGAAGTCTTCTGCAAAACGCATACATATATAGTTAAAGTGGATGATCTTGCAAATTAGAGCAAAAAAAATACAAAATTATTTTTACATGCACATTAAATAATTGATCACAAAGAGCGTCATTCATGTAAGGTAACAAAGTAACCTGCATCACACAAATGAATAGAAAGCACAATAATAAAACACCAAATGACTTATTCATCGGTTCACAGGGTTAAATGTCTTTACAATACTCCTGGCAGTGGTACGCAAAAAAAAATATTACTACTTTTTCCGATCTAATGTCATTTTTGTAAAAAAAATCTTGTGATGCGAGTTGTTTTCCAGATCTGGTGATTATTGATTGTTCTTCTCTCTTCATACTCCAAAATCCACAGAAATCACCAACATTCGCTTCAAAAGGAGATCGCAATGTTTTATGGCCTCAAGAGCATCGATCCATGCGAAACTGGCTCTTCGGCTGGGGGATCAAAGCGGTGGTGATGGGGGGGGGGGGGGGGGTGTTATATCCCCGAACCTTTCAGCAAGGGGTGAGAGTCAATGTAAACTGCTATTCAGAGAATAATGTATATAAATATATATAGCCTTGCGCTCGTTTTTATTTGTCTATGGGGAGGCAATCACATCAAGGGTTGTCGACCAGATGGCCAAAACCAAGAATGCCGAAACCCAGAATACCGAACCCAAAATGCCGATTATACCCAAAAAAGAAAATAAATAATCGAAAATAATGTGATTAACGCGCAGTAAAGTGATAAGTACGTTGTCTGTTAAGGTACTTGAACACAATTTTATACCATCATATATGTCGCGGACAGGGGGTAAGGCAGGTCCGCCCCCACGTCACAGGAAGAACCCAAGACAAGAAAGTGGATGGATGAACCTTCGTCAGCTTGTTGCCAACAAAAGGAGCAAGGCTCGACTCTACATTTAAATGAATTATATAAACTGCGTATGTTTTGTATATAACAGATATTATAGGTTACAATATGATATTTTGCTCTTTACACTTTACAATTAATCCGTATATTAATCTACAAATATTTTAGTTTTAAGTTTTGTGGGCGAATGTGTAGTGTAAGCTCCATATATCTCACACATGTAAACCTTATATCGCATAGATAGCTCATACACTCATTATACATAGATTATACATTATACATATATACACTTGTTTTACATAGATACACTTGTATTTGAATATATTCATATGGCATATGATAGCTTTACTCTTATCCATTAATGCAACCATCTCAGTAGGACATGAATTCACAATTAATCCCATTGCATTGCATTAATACAGACCTCACATCATAATTAATCTTAACACGTGCTCTGCTCTAAATGATCTGTTTCCCTTATCAGGTATACTATGGATATTTATGACGTAACAAACGTTCTAAATTTAAGGAGATGGGGGTTTTGGTGCCTTCATAATATTTATAGCGAATATGAATGATTGCGTGGAGGTTAGATGGCGGGCCCGTCGGGGAGAATGTCTGTTAAATGCAATCGACTACGGCGTATACTATATTCTCTCTACCACCTAGATCATGACCCTAAAGAAACGTAGGGTCTCATAATTCCCTGTGAAATTAGTCTAATGAAAAAACTCCCGGCTTAGCATGATGTAAACATCATGATTACACATTAAATATAAAAATCTGGGTAGCAGGTTTTGAGGCTATGAGGCACCTGTCTTTGGCGCGTACTTACTGCAATGAGGGGGCTGAACGCGGAGGAATCGTGCTAGGAGTTAAGCTGTCCCAAAAGTAAACACATCAGGAACTGATCGATATGTATGGAACAGGGCGAAACATCCGCCACTACAGGACACAGGACAAATCGCTCAGGATGATTAACGCCAGATCACAAAATCCGGGATGTCCGTTCCTCCTATCATCACATCCTGCCGGCTGCGCCATTTTGTCGCGGACAGGGGGTAAGGCAGGTCCGACCCTTACGTCATAGGAAGAACCCAATACAAGAAAGTGGATGGATGAAGCTTTATTTTTGGAAGAAGAAAGATCGTCGTCAGCTTGTTGCCAACAAGAGGAGCAAGGCTGGACTAACGTGACAGTTCCAAGACCTCGTGGTCGTTCCGGAGCTGTCACGCCTCATTGCCTAAACCACCCCAAAACCGATCCGACAAAACATCGTATTCTTTATCCCAGGGTTTTCGCCGGCCACGTATGCAGGCCATAATACGCAAGGGAAACCGTTGAATGACCCTTGACATGGAGGGACTTTACTTGAGTGTCACTCCGGATTGACAGACAAAACGATGAAAAAAAAACATGGGTGTTTATTACCCCGTGTTACATATATTTTAAATAATTAACGGTAATTTATTCGGCATGTCGGCAGTGGCACTACTATAATCTCGGCATGACAACCCGGTCTCGCTAAATGTCTCTGGCTTCATTATAAAAACCCTCATTTTGCAGGTATTCTCCGACTCGCTGATTTTCAAGAAAGTTATATCTTGTGTCACATTCTTTATAAACTTTTTTTTGAATTTACACCGGTCAACTGCATATTAGCCAAGAGGGCGGCGGTGACGTTGGAAACTCACGGGAGCGTGGCGAAACTCTGAAATCGTCACGGAAACCCGCCTGACCACACTGGACGCTTATACCCTTGTGGAAATAGCAAGGAACCCCCCCCCCCCCCCCCTCACCGAGGGTTTTCGACGTTTGCACAGACCTTCCCCTTGATTTGGAAGATTAAATGTTTCAGCCTATCTTACAATACGCATAAATATGCATAATTATTCGTACAATTAAAAATAGCCAACAGTAAAACCAATTAAAACCAACGCATTGCGTTGAAAATATGAATTTTTTTTTTTAATTTTGAGTAACGCGGGTCTTTTTAATATTTTAAGGGAATTTTATTTCCTTAGATAAAAATTTTTTTAAGTAAAAACTTGATAATTTCAAAAGAACCAGACCTATATTGGTTTAACAACATTTACTATGAAGAGAGCGAAATCCAGATTTTTAAATAGCTTCTCAGCCTCTACCGGTTGTACGTATACTGTTGTTATAAAAATGTCCGGCTTTTGATTAGAGTGATGTAGTTGGTCATCGCTAATTGAGCAGAGACATAAAAATCACATTTTATCCAAGGAAAAAATCAATTTATAAATCAGATTTGGATAATTAATACATTTAATCTGAATCTGATTTAATGTTTTTTTATAATTATCTGTGATATTCTAATGTCGTAATTCATATTAGTATCGACGAGTAATGCTTGTATTGCACTGATAAATAAAAGAACACCAGATATCGAATATGAATGGATATTGTTTATCATTAATTCATGTTGAAAATATTTGAACAAACAGTCCTTGTAGAAATAAAATGTGAAGTATGAATTATATGAATATTCTGTAATGATTTAAATAGCCATATTACAAATGAGTCGCAAATATCCATATACACAAACACACACGTGCAAATGCACTATTTACATCGTTAATTTAAATTTGAATGTTTATTTAAATTTGCATGTTTATTTAAATTTGCATGTTTATTAACAAATTTTTTTTTTTAATGTGAATAAAATCGCCGTTCCCAAGATAATGTATACCATTTTATATGTTCACACAAAAGTCATAATAGGCCTATATATGGTTTACAAATATAACCATATTACACTTAATCCTGCAGGTACACACACGTCATTTCAATATTACACCTGCATTCACATGACATACATGTTAATCAAATATGCCCATATCCACATGTAAAATAAATATTTTCATGTTTTATTTCATTTCATATAGGTTACCGGAAAAAAATGCTTATTAATAGCACCACTGCTATAAGACAATGACGAGCGAATCTACAGTGTTTCATTCTCCTTCTCAGAAGTGTTTCACAATTAAAGTCTTTGGTTTTATCCATTACTAGCGTCTAAGGTTCTTACACACTCTAAGTCCTCTCTCCTTGTTCCAGTTCTTGATCGCCTCAGATCTTTCGTGGTATTTTTTCTCATAGGAGGGGGGCTGGGAACTAAGCAGTGCATTCCTTCTGGTTACTTCCGTTGATGTTTGCTCGTCCTTCAGGGTTATTATCGGTTTATACAAATTTGGATGTGACATTCCAACCGCCTAAGTGATCCAGTTATGCCAACCCTCGGTATGTTTAATTGTACGAGTACCACCATTATGCATATTCCACATATTAACAGTCAGTCCCATTCAGCAACGTTTCTTCGAAATGCTGCTGTATTTCTTGGACTTGTGCTTGTCCAGCAGCTTCCAAGCTTCGGATTTCCTTTCTGAAGATATTCCGAACAAACATGAGGGGCACAAACGCCGAAGCCATCAGGGACCGCACGTAAGCTGATATTGCTGTTTTCGTGATATTCCCTTGACAGGCCAAGACTCTTGGTTTTTCTTCAAACTGATTGGCTAAAATAAAAGTGGCATCCTTTTAGCATCGAACCACCGAAGTGCAAGCGAAGAGTTTCTCAAAGTCCGAGTGACATGTGGCGTAGCCAAACATATAACATGTATATATTGACTTGGTTTTAATCAGATTTATTGTTCTAATGTAGAAAATAAACTAATTTAGTTGTTGTATCCCCAGACAAAGTCGGAATACTTTGGTTTAACCACGGCCGCGCCGCCGCCGAGATTTCTTTGGCACGATAAAAAAATGTTTCACGGATCTTTACCAAACTTGACGTGTGCATAGATATGGATGAGATGACGAATCCTATTTTAATTGGGGTCATGACCTTTATAAGGAGAGTGATTTTAACCTTGAATAGGTCCATTGGGGGAATATCTCAAGTAATCTTGCGCGGATTGATCCAAAAATCAAGTTAACAGAATATCTTGGATAGTGTTGTCATGTACCGGAAACTGGTGGCGCCACCTACTATCCTTTTCTTGTTTTCGTGCCGTTTAAACCCCCCCCCCCCCCCCATCATTGCCACTTAACAGTACTGTGAGCATTATAAGTCTAAAACTAATTGACCGATTTCTTTCATATTATGCATATACAAAGACATGGGTGATAGGATGATGTATATTTAAATTGGGATCATGGCTTTTCCCATGAGAGTGGCTCAGACCTTGAATATGGCCTATATGGTGAAAATCGCACAAAATCATAAATATCTCAACAAGGGATGCATGGATTGGTCCAAAAATCAAATTGACCAAAGATCTTGGATAGCTTTGTCTTCGTTGGCGCCACCTTGTCTTTTCTTGTTTTCGCGCCTTTTAATACCCCATCATTGCCTCGCTGATTTTTTATGATGTTTTATATGGCTCGTTAAGAGATATATAATCACGGCATCTGATTTTAGCCCCATTGTGTCCCTTATTTTCATTTTAGAAGCGCTTTTTAGTGCACCCTGAAAGCAACCTAAACCACCTTTATTATTCTTGAGTAGCCAGAGAATAAAGAGCCACCACATTTCGTGGAAGGTTACGTCTCTAACGAATGTCACATGCCATTACTTACAAGGTCGGTCATGCAGGAAGATATCCGTGTTGTATCAATTTGAGTCAAGCAGGCCCGGTGAGGGATACTTAGCGTTGTTTTGTTTAATGCCTGAACCCCCCCCCCCCCCCCCAATAATGTGATCAAATAATTCAACCATGTTGGTACGCACTGAATGGTTATCGTAACAGCCAAATGGCGCCGCCTGTCGGCAGTTGTCTCGAAAGCCTCGCGGACAGATTATTGACGACAATTGCTGCATTCCAGTAATTTTCAAATCTTATTTTAGGACGCAGGTTGTGTGCGCGTTTCCGTATATTACACTTGGATATTTTTTTTTGTATCACAATCAATTTACCGGCAATGTTTTCAACTGCGCGCAAGAGTGCATGACAGCAGACGGTGTATCAGTGGACTTCGGTCTCAATAAATACCACGGCTGCACCGTGTTCTGTCTGGATGTTAAAAAGAGAAGCTGATATCGCTGGTTGACAAATATGGATTGCGGAAAGAAATCTTGTTTATGTCGAAAGATGATGGACATTTACATGGATTGCGGAAAGAAATCTTGTTTATGTCGAAAGATGATGGACATTTACATAATATATGTGCAAATGAAAAGTGACAACAAGATTTTCTCTTGTTGATGTTTTTCCCGCTACTTGTTTAATTTTTAGTGCAATATGCGCTTATTGTTATCTCTAATTTCAACAAACCAACGGGAAAAATGTCTGGTTTTGCAGTGTTTTGCCAGCGTGATAAGTCCAGCTAAATTAGAAATCCTATTGGACCCTACTATAACTAGCCGGTAGAACCGACGGGTTTTTGCATCCTCTGCTAGTATGATATTTTTTACGTTTGACACTTAAAGCTGCCTTTGACTGGATAGAAAAAGCGATATTAAATATTAGCTTTCAACAAAACAAACATCCGTTTAGCGGTAGTTGATCCTGATTTAACTGCTATAAAAGATTAATCTACCGATGATTTAGTATTTGCTTAATAGGGCGTACGTGGGAGGAGTTAACTGATTCGTTAATTACCCTCTGGGTTAATCCCGGCGGGATGAGGCTAATCAGGTAGGTGTTTAGACAGTATGTACCGGTGTACTTTTCCATTGTATATGCGATTAAGAACACAAGAATGACAATCACATTGGTACATTTTACTGTGAGACAATTATGCAACTTCATTTAAGTCTAAGATATATTCGTTTGAAAAAAAATGAGAAAAAATACCATTTCCATAATGTTAACTAAGTTTGTATGCTATGTTGGTTGCTAACGTTTTTCATTTATATATTTTATTTATAAAAAATATATAGCCCTGGAGTTCTCTATTTTCCATTTTTTTCCAACAACAGATAATATAAATAAACAAAAACCTATAAATAAACAAAAAAATATATTCGAGAAGAAAAAACTGCCATGTACTAGACACCTTTAATGGTTCTCTATATTTCAATCTTTTTTATGAAACTGTCCAGATGTATGGCCATAGACATGTAACACCGGAATGGGGGTTTAGCTTTTTTTTTGTTTTAGCAAAAGTTTTTTTTCTCCAAGCTTCACAAAGAGTGACCTTGTTCTTTTGGTGTGGCCAGTCTCATCTTTGATGTCTGAAAGACACAGGGTGAATACTGCAGTGAATGACTGCAGCTCTGGGAGTGGGCTACATTGAAAACATACAGCGAGGCAATGTATACAGCGAGTGCACTGCTGCTGTCTGCAAACTCTGCCGCCTGCACCCCATCCATGATAATGCTGAAACTCGCAGCCTTCTGTATGTCACCATCATACTTTATACACACTTCAATATCGGCACCCTCTTCCTGAACCTTAAAAATAATAAAGAAAATTTATATATATTAATGTTTTGTGTTCATGATTATTCTTAATAATAATAATAATAATAATAATATTATAATGATAACATTTTACATGTACGTAAAATGAAGTATCAGTGAGGATTACAGAGACAGATATATTTAAATAACAAATATCAATTAGCCAATCAAACATCATACGCTTAGGGAACTAAAACCCTATATCTGCCGTTTTCTTCTTCAGTTCCCCATTAACATTAATTACCATCATTCTATCATCCTTTGGCGCGGTCCGATTGCTAAACGGGGGGTAGCGCACAAAAAAACTGTTCGATGCCCACGTGAATCCTTGTTGTCGACATATGCCGTCAACTTGCAGAACGGCCTTAGTTGTTTTCGCTATCCAGCGAGGAAAAATTTTATTAATATCTTAAAGATTTCAAGTTTATACCACAAACAATTTTATAAATAGTTAATCCCAGGGATGGTAATATATATTTCCACTAATAATCTTAACATATATATATATATATATATATATATATATATATATATATATGTGTATAACTCTGAAGAAAAACAACACTGTTAATTCACAACAGTCTGTTTCACGGGATGCGACCCGATCATCAGGTGAATGTGGTTAGAATGAAGCTAACGGCGTGGTTTGAAAAGCCGAGACTTTACGAGATTATGCTTTGTGCGATTCGGGTCGGGGGGGGGGGGGGGCATGTGAAAGACTGACACTGATCCTATTGGCCTCGGGTGCACAATAGGATTGGTCGGGGTACACGTGCGATACTTGAACATAACAGGGCAGGGCTAAGAGGTTATTTATTGTTGTAAATTATATATATAATACAAAGATATATATACCAGGATGCTCAATTAGCATATTGAACTGATTTCTAATAGGGTCTTGGAAGCAGTGAACATATCAGTAGTATACAAATGATAAAAATACACATATACTATGAAAATACACAATATACAAGGCAAATATACAATATAAAAGCAAATATACTATACTATATTCATACCAAATGCAATCCACTCGGTAAACTCACCATGATGTAGTGGTAACGCCATGTCCCTCATCACTGCAAAGCAGTGAGAGAACAACTACCTGAACAGGTAAGTCTGCCCAGCGGATCCTCGCTGGGGGGGGGGGGGGGGGTTAAGGGGGCACGCTGAATATTAGTACGAATGCTAGGTTTTAAAATATTTCAGGGTGAATTTGTTTTGATGGCGGCACTTGGAGAGAATTTCAGCTCTTGAGTTCAACAATGATCCGGGGGGGGGGGGGGGGGGGGCGTTGCTATAAGTAGCTTTTCAGACAAGCAGAGATCACACTTCCTAGTCCCACGGAAGTAAGGTGCTGCCTTGGCAGATATTTCACAGGAGAGCTTGTAATTGATATTGTTGTCTTTTAGTAACCAAATGTGTTTAGACAGTTCAGTATTTTTAGCGTGGGATCTGTTCCGAAAGGATTGCTTGTGGTTATTGTATCTTGTCTTGAAATCACATTCAGTACACCCTATGTAGTGTTTCACGTCATTGTCTGTTCTAACTGTTGCCTTATAGACAATGCATTTCAGCTGACATTGACCATTCATAGGACATTCGTCTTTTTTACGGCAGTTACATTGTTTTTGAGGTACATTCACAGCATTGTCAGTATTTAAAACCTTCATATTATGTTTGCTGATCAGGTTAGACATGTTGGGTAGACAGCTATAGCTAATTTTCAATTTGTTCCTGTTGAATAACCTGTGGTACCTGTGATGTTGAGGGAAGTGTTTTTCAACTAGTTTCATGAATTGTCTGCCAATGTTGGTTTTTACATGACGGCTGTAGGGTGGATTAAACCATATTTTTTTCCTTTTCCTGATTCTTTTGCTTTTCGCTGTGGGTTCAACATATTGTAAGCTTTCTGAAAACCCGTTTTTCGCTGAAGCTTTGTCATACATGGGTTTGTCTTTCATAAATAGCTCTTTATTGCAGGAGTTGTCAGATACACGTTTGCTGATCATCATAGGTATCTGCCTAATGATAGCTGGGGGGTGATTGGATTGTGCGTGGATATAGAGCGGGTCATTGTTCGGCTTTCTGTAAGGGTAGATGTCATTTTGGAGGTCAAATGTTACGTCTAAGAAATCTGTGCAGGTCAGGTTAGTTTCAATGGATATCTTTAACCCAACATTGGAAAAGAGTTTGATCATTTTCTTACGGGTGCTGTCTGCTTTGGGTCCAGACATGTTGGGGAAAACCTAAACCGTCATCACGATACAGGCCTAGAGCATTTTCACCAAATTCCTTTTTCAACATACAGGCCTAGAGCATTTTCACCAAATTCCTTTTTCAACATATCTAGGATGTATAAACCAACAATTTCGCACACTTCAGCGCCATCAAAACTGCCCATGGTGACGTCAAAACTAGTATGATCTTTTTTCACCCAGGTGTTACCGTTGCTAAACAGTAAGCTTTTCCTGCTGTGCAGGATGGTTTTGATAACATCCTCTGGAATGGAGGCCATGGTTTTGGCAAATTTGAGGGCTTTCATGAGAAGATCTTCTGTGATCGAGGGGTAAAAGTCAACAGTATCAAACTTTATGAACTTAAATTTTTGTTTTAGCTTCAATTGCCTGAACCAAGATATTACCTTTGCGGTATTTTGCCACTGGTTGAGTTTGGTTTTCAGTCTCAGTTGGCTATTAATTTTTTCCAAGTGCTTTTTGCTAATGATACCTATTTCAGATTTTGCTGGATTTATCAATCTGCACTTGGGGTTTTGTTCAAAATGATCCTTATGGTCCTTCAAAGTAATGTAAGCATTGCGCTCGGCCATGACTTCGATGCGGTCTGCTAGGTTAAGGGAACCGGCTATTTCTTTGGCTTCTGTATTGATATTTTTACAGATATTTTTATCTGGATTTTTGTATGTCTTAGTGATGTTTTCTGTAAGAAGTTTATTATAGTATTCTTTCGGCATACTGTACAGGTTGGCGGTCTTATCTGCCTGTACTAGGAGATTGTCAGATTGTCTGATAGTTTTGATGTCATTGGCCATTTGTCTCTGGAATGCATTGTGTGAGTGCTGAAATTCAACGTTCCGGACCATTTCATAGATATCACTTTCAAATGCCCTGAGGTGTTCGCTATGAGGGGGTGAATATGTGGTTTTGAATCCATAGTTTTGTTTAGCTGAAGTTTGACCAGGGTTTTCGAAATGGAATGCCTTCCATCGTATTCTCCGAAGTAAGCTTTCAACTTTACTTATCAGGGATTTGGTGTAGGACAGATTACTAGGGATGGGAATGTTTTTCAAAGAGTAGTTGAAGTTATCTTTGTTCATTCTGTAGATGTTTTAAGTTGAATTTCTGGACAGGGTGGGTTAACAAAAGTGCTCGACAACGTACCTGTCGCTGGAGCTGGAGTAGAAGGTAGTGTTACCCTCCGATGCAAAGTGCTCTATGGCCTACAGACTATAACTCTGAAGAAAAACAACACTGTTAATTCACAACAGTCTGTTTCACGGGATGCGACCCGATCATCAGGTGAATGTGGTTAGAATGAAGCTAACGGTGTGGTTTGAAAAGCCAAGACTTTACGAGATTACGAGATTATGCTTTGTGCGATTCGGGTCGAGGGGGGGGGGGGGCATGTGAAAGACTGACACTGATCCTATTGTCCTCGGGTGCACAATAGGGTTGGTCGGGGTACACGTGCGATACTGGAACATAACAGGGCAGGGCAAAGAGGTTATTTATTGTTGTAAATTATAAATTTATTACAAAGATATATACCAGGATGCTCAATTAGCATATTGAACTGATTTCTAATAGGGTCTTGGAAGCAGTGAACATATCAGTAGTATACAAATGATAAAAATACACATATACTATGAAAATGTATATATATGATTGTCCAATATTTTTCTCAAAGGATATATATATATATATATATATATATATATATATATATATATATAACATCAGGCCGAGCCATTAGACATGAAGCCCACGTTCTATAGTAGTACCAAAATATGTATTTTTGTACGCCTGGCCAAGCATAACTTACAGAAATGATGATAGAGAATTGGCTGAAGGCCCCTTTTCGCTGTACTTATAGTGTTATTATGTATTACATAGTTTTGCCTTGTGGGACATAAATAGTTGCGTTCTCGCCATATAGATATATACAAGTGTCAGGGCATAATGACCATTTTATAACGGAAGTTAACAAGTGAACGGTTCACTCAAATCTTTAACGGGGCGGACATCCTTTTAAAACTATAGAAGTGAGCCAGCCTTACCTTACGTTATTCATGCCTATCTACGGCCTGCCTTGCAAGCACCGTCGCCATAATTCACTTTAATTTCCTCTCTGAGTTTGCAATCGTATCCCATCCCTTATTTATAGATTCCATGGGGGCGGGCACACTTCAGCGGTTTTATCCATCAACAGATCAACCCCTTGAGTATTTGCATAATGCGCCTATTCAAACGTTGCTGACGAAGAAAGCTTAAAATGCGCCTGTCAATCATTCATTATAAAAGGGGTTCTAGACAAGGCTAAACTGTCTGTCTGGGGGTGGAGGCGGTGTACAGGTGTTCGGCATGGAGAGGGTCTGCTGGGAGGGCATTTTAGGTCTTTTTGCGATTGGCGTGGTGTGGTATCTTAAACAGTCTTCACAGATAGCGCTTCTACTTTCTCCTAAAATAGTCTGGAAGCCAGATTACTGGAAACAAAAAGCTTTTGTCGTTAGTGAGGGTGCTGGTTGAGGTTTACAGGGCTATATACGTGATCGGCTCGAGCCCCGACTCTACTTTCTGTCTGCCTATTCAAACTGTGCGCTCTTGATTAACTGACTGACTGAAAGTGAAGTCGGCGCTCGATCCAGTCACTGGTTCCAGGAAAATCCGACCCGCACTGGCTCCCTGGACCCTCAGCAACGACAAAGTTTGACAGAATGAGTCGGTTTTGGTTGATCTGAGATTTTCAAGGCGAAAATAGGAGATACCAATAGTTGAAGAGGATCCAAGACACCATTCCAGGTCAGGTCTCGGTGGTGGTGGGGGGCTTCGACCTGGACAACCGCGCTTGCGGTTTTCATGGGGAAATTCTATGTTTATTATCCGACTTGACTTTACATAATATTTAAGATGAATTTTTGGCGCGTTAGGGCGCGGTCTACAAAACACGTTGCAGGCTACCTAAAATACGGCCACCTAAAATACGGCCATGCGTAGGGTGTTTTTCTGTGTTTATACAGCTTGTGCATTTTTTCTAGGGAGTTTTGTTGCTGTTCTTGCAATATTCTAATTTTATTCTACATAAATATTTTTTAAGTAGATGTTAGTACAGATGTTAGTAATTTCTTTATTAACAAAAAATAAAATCAACATATATACATGTATACAAGGGGTTTTCTGTATTTCCTCTGTGTTTTGTGGTGTGTTTTGGCTGGTACTGGTATCAGGACGCTAAATACAGGCGCCCTACCTCACAGATCTGTGTGTGTGTTTTTGTGTATTAGAGAGATATTAAGGATATTAAGTAATCTATGTTTGGGCTTCCAATGTGCGAGGTCCTAAGGTCGAAGACATGAGCTGCACATATGTGCGAGTTTTATTTTATTTTTTTTATTTTTTTTTATAATCCCGTCACATGACGGGAGTATTATGGTATAACCCTACGTCCGTCCGTCCGATCGTTAAATTTGAGTGTCGCCGGAAACTTGATGGAATTTCGCGGAATTCTTCATAAGTACTTACCGGCAGATTATCTCGCCCAGGTTCGATTATAGGCAACGTCCACGCATATTTAATATAGGTCACGGGTCACTCGGCCACTTTGCGGTGTTGCCGCGATAACTAACGAAGAATATGAAAGATTTTGATAACACTCATCAGAAATGTTAAACAGTAAAATATCTGGCCGAAGTTTGAATTCCAGCAAAATCCATGCATACTTAATGACCATGGATTTTTATGAAACAAATTATACATATTAACCACTAGACTCCTCACCTGATTAACATTCTCATCAAAATTCACGCCTAATCTGCCAAAAAGCCCATATGTTACCTAGTCCCTCAAAACTGTTCTGTATACATTGTGCCTGCATGGTCCGTCCAAAATGCCCGTCATACATGTATGTGTATAATAAGTGTTCAGTCTTTGTTTGCTGAGAATCGTTTCCACAAGACTCCGTCGTTTATAGGATTATAGGTAAAGGAATCATATGTTGCATCGTCAGTCATGACTGGGCCTCACAATGTACATGTTGCTTGTTCCGTCTATAGTAGGCGTTATGTCTGTTGCCTTGCTGTCTAGTCTGTCCAAAAAAGTTAAATATGTTGCTTGTTCTGTCAACAATGCCTACATGTCATTGCTATGTCAGTCTAATGTTGATTGGTTTGAGTGCATACCGGCCTGTTGGTGCCCATTTAATGAAGGAGTATCGTATTCTTTTTCATCAATTTCCCTGTTTCCAGATGGTGTACGAAGAAAAATAACTGGTATCCTATTTTTGCAAAAGTAACTCGCGAAGATTTGTTTGCTTTTAGCCATGCTCCGTATCAAACGGAGTACTGCTTCCTGACGAGATTTCACTCGGCCACCGAATGCTTGGCTCGAGCATGTTTTGATTTGAATGTTATCGGGTCCGTTTAAAAGCACGGTACTGAATTTAGACACCCGACACTGACCTGGCATCAATCATATAAACTTATAAAGAGAGCACAGAAGAAACGTTTCTTTTATGCTGCATTGCTGTGTTTTCAAGGAAAATGAATGTAGTTATCATAAAAGTCACAAAAAAATCACGAGCTGTCAATAGACACATGTGTTGACAAGATGTCACATTGACACTACACACGCAGCTGTTATACACTGGTAGTCGTTTCATCTCGCTTTAATCCAGTGTCACGAGCTGTCACGGGTTTAACACTTTAGAGTTAGATGCAAAACACGATGCCACGCTCCCACTGGTTTAAATACAATTCTATGCCCTTTGCAAGCTCTTGTATCGAAACCCAGAAAATTATGCTGTATAAAACAGCAGTTATAGCCAAGGAGATATAGAACGAGTGCAGTGAGGAGTGTATTCGGCTGATAGATACAGATGACTCTACAAAATTCTCTTTTCATTAACTCCACATCCTGGGTTTCTTATACGTGCTTCCAGGTAATAAAAGTAGCACTGTTGGCATGTTGTGGCTGATACATCTGACCTATCTCCCGCCAATGGCGTTGAGGGTTCACAATTATTCCATAAGCAGTGATAACAATGTTTGGTATGTTCACAGTTTCTCGCCCGTTCCAACACAGGTTTGTTCATATATCATCAGTTAGTTCAATTAGTTTGCTTCAGATAACTGCTGTTTAGGAAATCATGTTGCCTGGATAGTTTGGTAAGGAAATCATGCCTGGTTAGTTTGGTAAGGAAATCATGTTGCCTGGTTAGTTTGGTAAGGAAATCATGTTGTCTGGTTAGTTTGGTTAGGAAATCATGATGCCTGGTTAGTTTCGTAAGGAAATCATGTTGCCTGGTTAGTTTGGTTAGGAAATCAAGTTGCCTGGTTAGTTTGGTAAGGAAATTATGTTGCCTGGTTAGTTAACAATGCCAATAATATTCTTGGTACGTTGCCTGGACACTCCAGATTACATATGTTGCTTTATCCGTCCACACTGCCTTTTGTATTTGTTGCCTACAGTAATGTTGATATGTGTCGCCTTGTCCGAACACAAAAATCATTAAACATGGTGCCTGCTCAGTCCAGAATACGAATGGTGCATGTGGCCTGTCCCGCAATATTCATGACATGGTGTCTCACCTAGTCCGTCCTTATTGTCCATGATGTTACATAGTCAGTCCACAACACCTGTACCATATGATGCCCGATAAATTATTATTTTTGTAGATTCATTTTAACTTTTCGTCTACAATGCACGTTGCCTTGTCAAACTGTAATGCCAATGATATATATGCTGTCAGTTGAGTCCTTGTCAACGTGTCGAATAGTGCAATCAAATTACGACTCTGCTGTTTATGAATGGTTGGTAAAGAATGATGCCTGGTCCGTCCACAATGCCAATGATATGTTTCCTGATCCGTCCACAATGGCAATATTATAAATTGTCAGATCCGTCCACAATGCCAATGATATATCATGCCTGATCCGTCCAGTGCAAAGATATATTATGCCTGATCCGTCCACAATGCCAATGGTATATCAAGTCTAATCCATCAACAATGCCAAGGACATATTTTGCCTTTGCTATCCCAGAATACACGTTTATATTATATATGTCATCAATGCGGGTGATCATATGTTGCCTGATCCGTCAACAATTCTAATAAAATATTTTATTTCCTTGACAGTCCAGAAACTGTATGATTGTATATTTCCACAATGAGGGTGATGTTCCTCGTCTGTTCACGGTATGCTGATTATGTTACCTTGTCCGTCCACAATGAGTGTGTTATTATATTACTTTGTCCGTCCACAATGAGTATGTTTTTATGTTACCTTGTCCGTCCACAATGAGTATGTTATTATGTTACCTTGTCCGTCCACAATGAGTATGTTATTATGTTACCTTGTCCGTCCACAATGAGTATGTTATTATGTTACCTTGTCCGTCCACAATGAGTATGTTATTTGTTGCCTGGTCCTTTCACATTGAAAAATGTTACCAAAAAATGTGTTGGGTACTCCCTCCACAATAAGCATGATGTGTTGCTTGGATAATGTACAATAACCATGACACATGTTGCCTTGGGGGCATAATAAAACCCAGGACCAAGTCGGGACCAAAGTGTGGTGCCTTTAAAAGCCATTTTATCCTTGATAACGCCTCTACATTAAGTCGATATAAATAAGAATAAAACGTGTATGTGTCTCAACCGATTACTCTAAAAATTTTAGTTTCAAGTGAATTTATGAGCATTATTCACTGCCTTATCAACAGTATGCATGCAAAGAATCAAGATGATCAACGCATTAGTTGGTCAGATACTGAAGTTTTGTATCAGTTTTAAGCTCAGCCGTCCGTCTGTCTGTCCCTCTGTTAACCAGACACAAATCGGAACCGCTGGACCTAGCATCTTCTAACTTTACATCCAGGGAGGTCAATGAAAAATCTCAGGATACATCCAAGGAGGTCAATGACAAATCTCCTTGGAAAGAAACCTGAAATTAAGTCTCTGTTATCCTCCGAGCTATGGGGCTCAGAAGTAAGACCAGAAGAATTAAAAATATGATACACAAGCTTCAGTATCTGAACAACTAATGTATTGATCCCCTTGATTCTTTGCATGCATATTGATCATGGAGTGTTTAATCAGTTTCTGCTGACTGGTGGCGCAATCTGGATTTTTTTCCTGATTTTTACGCATTTTTTTCTGTATTTTTGAGAGCTTCAAAGATGCGGTTGGCTGTTAACAGGGCACAAATCGTAATCACTGAACCTTGAATCATGACCCAAAAATCATAAAGGTTCTTCTTTAAGAGAGGGGCCATGTATAAGTCAAGTCTGAAATCCATATGTCAATCTAACCTTATGTTTAACATCTGGAAACAATTTTTTGTGGACGGAGAGATAGACAGACGGACGAATAGACGAACAGGATGATAAACATAAGGCATCCACTTGCAATCAATAACACACCATGGTATTGGACACTAGATGAAACTTAAGCTGAGAAACTGAAAAGATTTTGTAATGTTAAAATGAAAAAAAACCCAGAAAAACATTCGTGAGAATAAGAAAAAAAGCACAGATTGCGCCACCAGTTTTCGGTAACTGACAAACTAGTCATAGTTAATATTCATGGCAAGATTCATGACCATCCTTGCATCAATTCTCAAGTGACTGCTTCTTGTATTAAATTTTTAATTATTGTGGAGGGTATTTACAGGCCACATAGTTCAGAGGATAAAGGTCGCAGTGACCTTGTTTCAGGTTTCCAAGGAGATTTGTCATTACCTCCAAGGAAAGTTCTTTACAGGTTTCTGGGGTCAGCGGTTACGTTTTGTACCTTGATAATGAACGGCAAGACAAACGGACAAGCGACATACCTATACCTCTGTTGATTTTCAGTCAGCTGAGCTAAAAATTAAAAACTAGTCTTGTTGGTGTTTAACTAAAATTATATAAGTAAGGATGAAAACCTGGGATATAGGGAAATTAATTTATGCCAATTTGATATCATTTACATTTGGTATTCGAGTGCTGTTGTCACATGGGTTTTGACTTGGCCTGATGCTGGAAGTAGTCACCATTTTATCAGCTTTGTCAATTAAATTTTTTCAGTCAAGTATCTATTCAGTCAAACAAAATCGATGAGAATCCAGGATTTACCAATTTCACAAATGTAAACATTTTTCATAAGTCATGGTTTTATGTTTTAATAAAAGTAAAAAAAAAGAATATAAACTATTATATTCACTTTTGAATACTTGCACATCATTCTGCACAGTGAATATGACAAGAATCTAGTTATTCCCCAGCAACACGTTCTCATGGCATACTGGCTTTAAGAAGCGAAAAAAAATCTGTATATTTCTGGGGTGGTGCCACGTCCTTTTGGGGTTTATGGTTAATTTAAGAAACAACACCATAATGGAAAGGCCAAGCCCGGTCACACGCACTATTTTAAATCATGTACAATAGTTCAGCGGAATAGATCACACCAAAAATATGTTTTTAGAGGGGAAAAGGACCTACCTTTTGCCACCTTAACTATGCATGGATCATCATGTCTCTCTTGCCGTAATCAAGGTCCCCTTTCCGTCTGTGCTCCTTTTTGACACTGACATCATGGGTCTCATCCATGATCCCCAATGCTGCAGTGGTCACGCTGTACTCAAACGGTGCACCATGGTGAACATGGTAAGCGATTGTGGCCAGGTCGAAGCAGGGCAAAATCTGTATACAATGTCACCTATGAAAACTCAAATCTTTCTTGGAATCGCAGATGCCATAACATCCGTAGACATTATCTCTCCCCCCCCCCCCCCCCCCCCGTCTTCCAAAATTAAATAGACCCCCCCCCAACTTCTGAAGCATATACTGAAACTTGGCTAGGCCTGAGTTCTTCAAGTGGGGCATTCAAAACAAATTTATTGACACTAGAAATAATATTTACAAATGACTGGTTATTAAAGGGGGTTACAAGTAAAAGATAATAGGTGAAGAGGGTAACAAGAACAAGATAATAGGTGGCGCTACCCGTCTTCTGCAGAAGATTAAGCTTTCCATGGTCTTTGGCCAATTTGATGTTTTGACCAATTGATGCATCCCATTTATAGAAATGTGAGATTATTTTTGTGATTTCACCAACATTTGGAAGATTCAAGGCCACGTTAATGTTAGATAAAGTTCTTGACTCCAATGTAAATATACCTCATTCAAAAAACATGTATATGTATCATATAGAAGATATCTGCCTTTCATTGTTTGCTTTATAATGCTCACAATACTATCAAGTGGCAATGACGGGGGAGAGAAAAGTCAGTAGATGGCGTTACTGTGTTCCTTCGGGAAGAAGGTCTCGAAGCTCTTCAATAAATTTGATGGATCCCTTATCGAGAAATTGAAGATTTAATGTGATTTTCACCAAATAAGGAAGTATTCTTGGTGACGGCCACTCTCATGGGAAAGGTAATACCCTCAGGTAATACCCTCATTGTATTCATAGGTGATCCAATAACCCATATCTATGTATATGCATAATATGAAAGAAATTTGGCCATTACTGTTTGACTTCCAATATTCACAGCACTGGCAATTGGCAATGATGGGGGTATCAAAGGTACAAGAAAAGGACCGAATGGGGCTTCTATGTCCCACAGAAACTAAGGTATCCAAGTTTTTTTGGCCAATTTGATTTTTGTAACAAACAGTTCATCCCTTATTCAGATTTGTTAGAGTTTTCACCAACTATGGATATATTCAAGGCCGTTCTGTTATAAGGGCCATGACCCAAATGTATGTATATGCATAATATGGAAGAAATCTGTCCATGAATTATTTTACTTATAATGCTCAGTGTTGTCAGGTGGGAATGATGAGGGTATTAAAGGGCCCTAATACAAGAAAAGTTAATAAGTGGTTCCATCCGGTTACAGTACATGACAGTGCCATCCATGGTCTTCAGTCAACTTGATTTTTGGATCAATCCATGCAAACTTTCTTGAGATGTTTGAACATTTGTGATTTCCCCCGTTATGAACCCTATTCCAGGTCAGTTTCACTCTCTTAGTAAAGGAGATGGCCTCATTTTGAATAGACTTCGTCCTCTCATCCATATCATTGCACATATCAAGAATGGTACAGATCTGAGAATTCCTATTTGAGTTAACGCGCCGACAAGTTTATCTGTGGCGGCAGTGGTGGCATGATCGACGTGAAAACATAGTATCCCCAAACTTTGTCTGGGGAAACAAGTATTGCAAGAGACTTGGGCCGGCATGAACCCTAAAAGGCCCAGACAAGACCTACGGGAGAATGCGCATATCAGGTCTGGAAGGTCTTGACAATCTTAATGCATCAGGGACATCTGTGTGTGCGTGTGTTCATTTAATACGATTGTATAGGTCATTTCCAGTTTAGGAGATTATATCAGGCATAGCAAATGTTGGTATAGGTTGGTAAAGTCAGTGGCATGGTGGTCACAAGTTTAATGTGCTTCAATGATGACATGATGGCGTATGTCATACCTGCAGGTCTTCCTTTGCCTTCTTCCTTTCCCCGTGTTAAACTGTTCAGAGACCTTTCTACTACATTAAACATCAGATCTAGGAGGCCGTCGTGATTGCTGTAGAGCTGGATAAATATATCCAGCAAGTTATCATATTGATTCATGCCTGCAAAATAATGCCATTAAATTCCCGGATGAGACCATAATACTCCTGTCATTTTAAAGTTACTGACATTATATTTAAAATACTTGCACTGCTTGAGGTTCAGTGGAACACTTACAAGCCATTTCACAGCCATATGTTTGTGTGACATGAAAGACCCGCCCAAACAAAAAAGTGATATGTCAGAAATGTCTCACCCATGACAGATCCGTGTCGTGGATTTCTCTGTCAGCTTGTGAGGCCAAGGCCTTGCTCGAGCCTGCATTAGACCATAGACTTGAATTTGATCTTGTCGCTACCACCCGCTCGGTCACGGTGGAAGATTTGCCCGGAAAGTCTGGCTGATGCATCAGTCGTGATCAAGCATTCCCCTGCAAAAGAAACAATTACTGCCATGCAGTAGATAATGGAAACAGATCATGGATATTTATTCAGGAGCAGCAGGTCCCTGGAAACCTTAAAAGTTGGAGAGTAGCCCTTCAAAATTAAGCCTTCACGCCACACATGTAAGATGAATTTAATATCCAACCTCCGCCTCCAAACATTCCATTGATATTACTCATGGTTAAACCTAAAAGGAAAGAAAGAGTCAAAGAAAGGTGTGGAGTAACCTAATAAACAAAGTAAGGCCAAGTCCCTTGCATCAAATAAAGTCAAATAAATTCAGAGAAGCATATATGCTAACCCAGACATGATGCCATGAACAAGCCATAATGCTAACCCAGACAATATGCCATGTACACAAATTATCCTACCCACATGTCAACATTGTATATGCCCAACAGTAACTTCAGGCCACAGGATGATGTAACCTAAAACCTTGTCAGAAATCACACCAGACATACTGATACGTGAAGTTCCGATTCAGAACATGGTAGGTGGCTTGGACAGGTACCCACAGCTACTTTCAAGAAGTATTACTGCTCTCTATCCCATACCGCTTGAACACGCTTGTGCTATATGAAAATATCAGGTTTGGGTCAAGTGCATGTCAAGTGCATGTACTGGTACCTGAGTACAAATATCCCAGTACTTGCCCTTACTTGTACTAGGCACTTTGGACCGGGTACTGACAGCTAAAATGTACTTAAAAATCAAGTACTAGTTTTTAAATAAATTTTTTAATATATTAATCTCTGTCCTGTTGAATTTTTGATTTTTAAAAATTGTATAATACAAACAATGCATGTTTATGTGGACTGGTGTATAAGTACACTGTTTAACTAAAGGAAGAAAGAAGGAAGAAAAAAATAAAGATTACATGTCAACGTTTCTGTATGAAAAAAATGGAAAGCTCTACATTTGTGTTTTTTTTTTAATATCACGCCAAAAACCATTCAGTCTGTTGAATTGGGTGAGTATTTGCTCTCATGCTTGCCTTGTTAGGGATTGGTTTCGGAGTGTCAGTCTCACAAGGTAATAATACAATATTATTTTTCATTGTTAATATAATGAATCAGCATTTACAGTGTCACTAATCACTGACAGGTGTCGCTAGCAGGTGACATTGTCTTTGATTTTATCCTTTGCAATAACTGCAAGGTGCTGCCTTCTGTTAAACATGGTTAAAACTACTGACATTTAGTCACCACAGACTTAAAATTCATTCCAGGGATGAAGGCTGAATTTGCTTGTTTTCAATTGATATAATGTAACACCATATCTTGTTTTTGTGAGAATATAGATATAACAAACAAGTAAAGGTCACAATTTTTCACAGAAATGTCAATTCTACGATTTTTTATATGATTATAAAACCTTAAGAAAATTTCCGCAGAATCCAAATTGTGCTACCTGTTTCATTCCCAGTGTATAAACCTGACACATACAATGCCATCCAAAATATGTGCGTTTTTCTTTTGTCTGAAGGAATTAAATGATAAAAATACTTGTACTGAAGTACAGACGTCTGTACTTGTACTGAATTACACCTGAAAATTTCTGTACTTGTACGTGGACATGAACTTGTCAAAAGCTGAAGTACTTGTACTGAAGTACAAACCCCTTTTTGACCCAAGCCTGGAAAGTATAAACAATAGATCAAACTAATGCAACATCCTTCTATAGCATGAAAAAAGACGGAATGTCAAGGCCAGTGTCACAAGAACTGATTGCTTGTGTTATATGCTTTAGAAATGCAGCTTGCTTAGTGACTAGATACACCAGGTATACCCAACAGCCATACACAAAAGAACACATCTTACCAATCTTACCATCATTGTGCACTAAGTGGTTATCGAGGGCAGACATTGTAAACGGATCCCTCCTCAGCTGTTTCTTCCTGTCAGGGTCGTCCTCACTGATTTTCTTTTCAGCATGCTGTACTGGATCGAGTAGGAACCTCCTGAACGCAGCTGCTTTGCTGGTCCCTGGTCCTCCAACAAAGATGAGGTACTGTGCACCCCCACAAGCCAGTCACGTTTCAATCTGCGGTGTCAGAACAATAGATATGTGAAATAACGATATCAGTCTCATAGTGGCAGTCATCTTTTGCACATGTGAGCAGAAACCATGTGGTGCAACTAACAGGTCTCAGAGACTAATGCCTTTCACAGATCTTGTCTGGCTATTAATCAGTTGAAAAAATTCAAGTGAAACCTAGCAAATAGCCCACTGAAATGACTTCTTTAAGTCCTAAAGTCTTCCAACACAACATCCAGGGAGATCTTGGCTAATCCAACTGGAAACCTGCACGTTACAGGCCCAAAACTTAATTTGAGCAACTTAAACGTCAGATTGGTACATGGTGACCTACAATCTGAGAGCTATTGAGAAGAAACTTGTATCCATTTTTCTTCGAACCTTGTTGTGAAATCCAGGTGTGTCCTTGGCAAGTCTCTTATTAATCCCTAACTATAATTTTCCGTCCATTTTTCAACATAGTAACATTAGCTATAGGCCATTCTCACAGACTATATATATAACATTAACAAAAGAAATGAGCACCCAGTCAAATTAAGCGAGCGTCATGGCCCATGGGCCGATTGTTTATGTACGTTTTAATTGATTTTCCAGCATGACTTAAACCAATAATTACCATGGATAATTCTCTAATATAAGTAAACAGATGTAAATCAGGATATTTCTGTCTGTCAAAAATCACACAAAATTCATTGCAAAGGGCTGGCAGGTTGGTGTTGAGAAAATCTTGATTCAGCATATCTTAAACCTGTCACCTGATTCACACATGCTGTTGACGCATGTTTTGTGACATTTTTGCTTATAGCAATGAAAGAAAATCATAGTTGGAAAAGATGCATGTTTTCATGGAGATAAACATATTTTGCTACATCACAGGAAGTCCAACCAGGGTAGTCAAATGAGCCACCAAATTTATATAGGTTCGGGTGATAAGTCTTTCCTTACCTTTTTATGCCCCCGCCACAAGGTGGCCGGGGCATATAGTGTTACCCATGTCCGTCATTCCGTCCTTCCGTCCTTCCGAAATAAAACAGTTGTACGGACTTTTTTTCGCAATGCCTGCAGATATTGGCCTGATTTTTGGTGTGTGGGCAGATAATGACCAGTTACAGATCGAGTTCGCGTTTCCTCCCGGTTGACCTACTTTTGACCGTTTTACGGCTCCTAAACTTAGAAAATTTCATGAAAAACAGAAATTTTCATGACAAATACACATGTACGGACTTTTTTTCGCAATGCCTGCAGATATTGGCCTGATTTTTGGTGTGTGGCAAGATAATGACCAGTTACAGATCGAGTTCGCGTTTCGTCCCAGTTGACCTACTTTTGACCGTTTTACGGCTCCTTAACTTAGAAAATTTCATGAAAAACAGAAATTTTCATGACAAATACACATGTATGGACTTTTTTTCGCAATGCCTGCAGATATTGGCCTGATTTTTGGTGTGTGGCCAGATAATGACCAGTTACAGATCGAGTTCGCGTTTCGTCCCAGTTGACCTACTTTTGACCGTTTTACGGCTCCTTAACTTAGAAAATTTCATGAAAAATAGAAATTTTCATGACAAATACACATGTACGGAATTTTTTCACAATGCCTGCAGATATTGGCCTGATTTTTGGTGTGTGGGCAGATAATGACCAGTTACACATTGAGTTCGCGTTTTTTCCTAGTTGACCTACTTTTGACTGTTTTACGGCTCCTGAACATAGAAAATTTCATGAAAATATAAATTTTCATGACAAATACACATGTACTGACTTTTTTTTGCAATACCTGCAGATATTGGCCTCATTTTTGGTGTGTGGGCAGATAATGACCAGTTTCAGATTGAGTTCATGTTTTGTCCCAGTTGACCTACTTTTGACCGTTTCACGGTGGTCTAACATAGAAAATTTCATAAAAAAGTGCACATGTACGGACTTTTTTTCGCAATGCCTGCAGATACGGGCTTGATTTTTGGTGTGTAGGCAGATAATGACCAGTTACAGATCAAGTTCTTGTTTTGTCTCAGTTAACCTACTTTTGACCTTTTGACTGCTCCTTAACATAGAAAGTTTCATGAAAAATATAAATTTTCATAACAAATGCATTTGTACCAACTTTTTTTCCTCAATGCCTGCAGATACCCCCCTGATTTTTATGTGTGAGCAGATAATGACAGTTGCAGATCGAGTTTGCGTTTCATCCCGGTTGACCTACTTTTCATTGTCTTACGGCTCCTAAACATAGAAAATTTCATGAAAGACAGAAATTTTTATGGAAAATGCACATGTATGGACTTCACAGTGCCTGCAGATACTGGCCTGATTTTTGGTGTGTTGCTTGATAATGACCCGTAACAGATCGAGTTTGCATTTTGCCTTTGTTGACCTACTTTTGACCATATGACACCTCCTGAACTTAAAAATTTTTTCAAAATTTAACAAATGTTTCTAATTTGCCCCAGGCGGGGGCATTCGTGTCGTTCCGACACATCTAGTTTAACTGATGTTTTAAGGTGTAACATTATTTATATTTTTTATAATGAATACCCATTTAAATCATATAATTTTCCTAGGATAATTTTAATTACGATAATGCACTGTTTTATGTCCTAAAGTCGAAGCTTGTAGTTAAACAACTATATATTTCGAAAAGGGGAAATTAAATATTTTAATAATTTGTTCTAATATAGTTTCAACTGTTTCATGTCTATTTTCTGTGGTGTGTTAGAAACAAGTCCTATAGGTGTCACATTGAATTCCACTTTTTACAACAGATAAAAAGAATTTCCTATTAACAGTATGGACAAATTTGTTTCTTTCTCATTACATATATGACATAATACATGGTCACGTGAAAAAAAATGTATTATGTATTATGTATTTTGTATGTATATATGTTGGATATATGGGCCTGAGGCCTTCATTTCCAGAATAAAGATAATATATATATATATATATATATATATATATATATATATATGACATAGATCAGAAGTACTGACCTTACATTTATGCAAATAAACCTCGGTAGGTAGCATTAGATGCAGAAAATTCCAATTTACATCGATCTGATATTTATCATTTGGTTTACCATAACAATTTTTAAAACGTGTTAACCTGCAGTTCTTCTGTGAAAAAAACACCTCGACTCGCATGTTTCCATTAAAAAAGTATATATAGACCTCGTAGTAAATTTATCAGATTCTAGTATCTTGCCGTTCCCAACATCAATCTAAATTCTACTCGGCCACAGACTCTTTTCTTAACATTGATATCCACTCAGATGGGGAAACATGCTATCAAACCAGAATCTCGTCTTAAACCAATCAATTTTGGGAGTTTAATATTTAACAGCAACTTCTTCAAATCTACTGAATACACGTGTTCCATACGTCTAACCAACATGCAGCCAGTAAGAATAAAATCTTTGAGCGTGAAAGGTTTACCTTTATCATTAGTTACATGACGATTGAAAAATAAAACTTTATTTAGTATAATATTTTTATTCAAAGTACCAGTTCTGCAAACAATATTTCACTTTTGACATGCCTTAAAGATTTGTTTAAAAAAAAAAAAAAAAAATTAATGGTTGTTCCATGCAATTTTTGCGATTTACATAATAAATACAATAACCAATTTACCCTTTTCCTTTAACCTTTGCAGCTATTCCGTTAAACCATATCCCCCCTCATTCCTTGATAAAAATGAGTTTCAAGTCATCCTTCTCCACTAAATGTTTTTTGAAGTTCCAAAAGAAATCTTTCATAAAGCCTCCGATTTCTCCGTAACCTAATATGGAAATAAAAGTTAAACTTGTAAAATACCAGATACCGCTTGAGACAACCGAATTAGCTACACCCACTTTCCTAGTTTGTTCATTTCCGTGGAGACCAACAAAGTTCTTTGATCTTTTTTAATCCGAGTGTTCAAATTCATTTTGGAAACAACTTTGTTCCCCAAAATAAACCCTAAAACTTTTAACAAATTTAGATGATCATACAATACCCTCTGGTGATTCCCCTTCCTACATTACAACCTAACCATAACCCCTCTGTTTTCTCTTGGTTTACCTTGGCTCCCGATGCACTCTGAAAAATATTCAAACCGTTTAAACAACTGTATATAGAATTGTCATTAGATACAAATAGTGTCATCCGCATATTCAGCGATCTTAGGTTCTCTCTTGTCTGGTAACAATATAACTTTGTCTTGATCTTTTTTTATAATGTTTGCTATATATTTCCGCGAAAACTACCTAAAGGGCTTAAAGGACAACCTTGCCTCGTACCTCTTAATAAATTAATCAAAGACGAAAGATATCCATTCATTTTAGCACTACTTTCAACATTCTAATAACACAATTCAACCCTCCTAATAAAATCTGACCCAAAATAACTAAAATATTTTAACAAAAAAATCACAACGTAAACTGTCGTAAGCTTTTCCTGATTAATACGTAGCATAGCCCTAGATAATTTGTTAAGTTTCATGTATTCAATGGCATTCCTATTAAAGTAGGTGTTTGAAAAATTGAGCGACCTTTTACGGAACACGTTTGATCTTGATATATAATACTATTTAATACAACTCGCCTACGATTCGGTAAACATTTGGTTAATATTTAGTAGTCCATATTTAACAATGTTATTGGTCTCCAAGTTTTAAACAATTAAAGGTCCCCTTTTTAAAAATAACAAGCAAATTCGTGGAATTCATGTCCCCCGCTTTGGGATCTTGTTGTTTTTCAGGCTTGATAAAGGACGGACAGACAGAGTGACAGACAGCTATACCAATGTTCATGATTTAAGGGCTTTCAGAATTAGGGGCTTACCAGATGCACGGTTCCTAGGGGCTTTGAAGGAATAACCAATGAATGATGCTGGGGGGCTTTATCATGTCTAATTATTAGGGGATTTTGTATTGTCCGTTTCTAAGGAGCTTATTGGTCAAATTAGGGGCTTGTATTAAAAGAATGAACCTGACCATGATCTGATTGATAATATTATATAACCATTATCATTAATAATAAAGGGCTCTCAGGTGGTAAGTTCGAAATGACGGCACGGACGAGTTAGCTCCGCACACCTTGGATAAGTTTGCTTGGTTTGACATTAAACCAAGGAAGCGTGCTGTTTATGCTGCGTTCCAATCAAGATGTGCAGATCGTATTTTCGAGTCTCCCAGTAACAGTAGAAAGCTTTCCAATCACGTTCCAACCGGGAAAATCCCATTTGTACAACTGGAGAATTCGAGGCGCTTTTTCAGATTCGATGTGCATTACTTTTGAGATCTAAACTTCACCGGCTTACCATTCATGTGCACAATATGCACAAAATGATTTTTACGCAGTATTATACATGCACAACCGGCACTTCTGCCACACCAGATTTCAAACAGTATTAATTTTATCAATATATATATATATATCAATATAATACCTAAAGGTTCAATACATCACAGTGAAAGTGCTCTACCGTACGGGGAGCATTAATAATATTATACTATGTGTATAGTTAGCTTGATTTCATGATGTACTACGGTACTGTTTCGTGAGTTCAGTTTGCTACCCGGCCCACTCCTCAGGTACTAACTGAAATGATAATGTTTAAACACAATAGCTACCTGGACCACGAAAACCTTAACGAAACCAATAGCCCAAGCTTAATCCAGCTAATTTAAATGGACTAAATTCACACATCATTTCAGTTTGTACCTGAGGAGTATGCCGGCTAGCAAGCTGAACCCACGAAACAGTACTGTAGTACATCATGAAAGCAAGCTAACTATACACATAGTATAATATTATATATATGAGGTTACAGAGATGTGGCTCGATATGGCCGGTATCAGAGAACAAATCGGCTAACCCCTTGCATCAGCCATGACAACTCAACGTTTTGTAAACATTTTCAACATGTCTAGCAGGACTTATTTGAAAAAAAAAAAACACAAAGTTACAGTTATTAAGATATTTTTAAAAATTTAATGTAGTAGGTGGCAATATCAGTCTTTTGTACTAGAAAGACATCATAGATGCAAGGATAGGACAAAATTTCAGGCAGATGAATCAAACTTCTCTCAAATCAGGTGCACTCAGCTGTCCAAGCTGAGCCAGCTGTTCACCAGTACTTGTCAAAGGTCAGGTGAAGCTCATTGCCAGCTACAGCTACTGCACTGAGTGAATTCTTGACATGTTGCTAAATCAGCCTCAGCTGGCAGTCGGCTAAAGCTTAAAATAGATGGCAGTCTGCAAATATATATATAAACAAACAAAATGTTTGCCTGTTGCCAAATTTATGCAAACTAAACAGCTTTACCTAAAATGCTTTTTCAAGTCGCATATTCATACCGATTTTTTCATCAAAATGTTTAGAATAATAAGAGAGCCCTTTTATTTTATTCAGCTTGACAGTTTCATTGAAAAACATTTTAAGCTGAAACAGGCTGCAATTATGAGGTTTTTGCCTGCACCATAAAAACCTCAATTTGAAATGTGATCACTTGACCTGTTGCTTAATCTGATGTAGTTGGCAGTCTGGAAAAGCTTTAAGCAGATGTCGTTAGAAACTTGGCCTGTTGCCAAATCTAAAACAGTTGGCACTCTGCAAAGCTGTTTAGAGATACTGAAAATCTATGCCTGTTGCCTAATCTGTTTACACATACTGTACTTTGGTTTAATTGCCTTCATCTTGTTGTAATAGTCATATGATTTTTCTTTAAAAAATGTATAGAATAATAACAAATGAATATTAAAGCAAAAACAGAATACACATATATTGTTTTCATGGATTTCAACACTGATTTTGACATATATAGTTGCCTGTACAGCTCTGGGTATATACCACCTCTGCAGAGTCTATAACTACAATAAATCCAGAATCTTTGTTTACCAAAGTATCTCACACTTAAACGTTACCAAAGCACCTCACTAAATTGCAATATGTCAATGAATACTGCTAAAAAGCATATAAGTAAACTCGGTTCAAAGTTACAGAAGTTAAAATATCTGTTTTGCAGAAGAAGACTACCACTGCATCCTTCAGTATGATATAGGCTTACCTAGCCAAAAGACAAACTTCAGTTTTCTAGGACTCTACCCAAAAAACTGGTTGTGATCTGTTCTTATACAATTCAGAGAACCTTACCCTATGATCATTCTTATAAAAATCTAACCGTTTGACAGTTTCATCATGTTATATTCTTTAAAGAAGCAGAAAAGGGCCAAAATAATAAGTTTTTTTCCATAACAAGGCCTACATGTCTAATTCGAACCTATGCACTCGATTAATTTTCAAGTATGTGTGACATACACAATGCAAACACTGAACATGTTTTACTCAAGTAAAGGCATCAATTACAGAAACATCACTCCTGAAATACTGGCATAGATGTACACAACAGAAGAACTATGGTTATAGGTGCCACCACCAGTTTTGTGTAAAAAAAGTCAACGAAGTATGGACATGGACAATTTCAGACAGATATTTCAGACCACTCTTGCGTTATGAGCTCAGACATGAGATAAAAAAACAAATGTAGCCTACACCACAGGTCTTGTGTATGACAAAGCTATCAGAGATGTATAAATTATTAAATATATCCTTTTTCCTCCATGAAACGTCAAAAAACCTCCTGACAAGTGAGCAGGGACATTCACTCTCCAAACTTTATTGTAGGTGGTGCCACAAGTCTGGTATACAAGAATGCCTTCAGAGATGTATGGGCAAATCAAAATTACAACTTCGGACAATACAACAAACTTCTTTTGAGTCAAGTGCACTGGGCCGACCAAGCTCAGAAGAAGGCATTTGCTCTGAGTGATCCGGAATTAATTATGAATCTTTGAAAGACAGGAGTCATATGGTACCTGCCTTAAATCATAATTCAGAAAGATTACACAGAATCACCTGCAGAATGCTCTTTTGTACTGTCATTTTGGTGAGTTTGCATAATTTCTGACCAATACACTGAGCCACACCTGAGATAGGAGCTATAATTTTCCCCAAAGCCAATGTACAGAGCAACTCAATGTGAAAACGATTGTAGGTGGCAGCACCAGTCTCCAACACGAAATGAACTTGGGTAGGTAGCAAAGACTAATAGGCATGTACTATTTAAGCCGAATGCATTGAACAACCACTAAGATGAACAGATGGCAAACCCACAGACGGACACCAGACAAAAAAAAACTTTGTAGGTGACACCACCAGTCTTTATTGCTAGATGGCGAGATCAAAGATCTATGTACATCCAATATTTCAGCTCAATACACTGAACTACTCCGGAGATACTGGCTGTTACCTAAAAGACGCCTAGATTCATACTGCACAAAAATATTGCAGGTGGTGCCACAAGTCTTTGTTCCACACAACTACATGTCAGAGAATAAATATGCTAGATTTTGGAAAGATTGGTCCAAGGGTCTCTAGGTAGATCTCTGTGAAGGAACAGGGCGGCGTGGCCAGAACCTGCATGAAAACAAAGTATAAAAATAAGCGGATTTGTTACCATATTACTGACATATATATCATTATTTTATGTTGATTTTCCAAAGGGATAGGCTTGCTAGTAAAGCATCATCCACATGGGATTTCACCCAAAGGTCCGAAAAAAACATGGTGTTGCTATACATCTGTTACAATCGAAACAATCCATATTGGGAAACTATTTATGATTCATTAAAGAACCTAACTAGTTAATTAAAAGACAGAGAGATGGATGATATAAAATTTGAAGGTTATTATCTGCATTTATTCTAAAAATGTTAGTGCTGTGTTCTCTTTAGCCAATTTGCTAAATCTAGTGGTGGCGACAGAACCTGTGTGAAAACTTCATGTAAGCAAAACTGTGTTTTGGTGCATACAAATAAACCGTTTTGTTACCCTACCACTGATATCTCATTTTTTAGATTGCTTTTTAAGGCACTAACCTGGCAAGATTTTCATCCACATGGGACAAGCCCGTACGGTCCATTTAAATAGTTACTGCCAGATTTCTGGTACAATGGAGATACTCCATATTAAAAAAAAAACTAATGTTTCATGAAAGGAATCCGCAGTTTCAAAGACAAACAGCTGGATGATTTTTTTCTTCAGTTGTTCTTAAAGTATTAGTGTTCTTATTTACATTAGCTGATTTTGCTTAATCTGAAGGCAGTGGAATCCACATGGAAACATAATGCAAAACTCTTTAAATATTTTTTAAAGGAGGATCTGGAGTTTACTACTCCTTTGTTTTACTAGATTTTAGCATGTATGAGGTTTATGTCATATTGCATACCCGTACTCCATTCATTCCTTGCCTGGATACCACTGAAACACGCACAACAAGGTATCTCTGAATAGATTTTGTGTTTTATTACAGGCTTGAAATCCTGTACTCGGGTTCAAAATGTTTAAGTACGTGCTTTGTACATGTACATGTCAATCATTCTCATATTTGAAAAGTTATTAAGTACTTTTCTAATAATGGTCAAGCATGTTATCATGGAAGCATTATAACTGATGTTTACCCCATTGCACAGGTTTGCATTATAGTCCATTAGCCCGAGGGGTTCGCCGGTACCAAAAGAGGGGCAATTGCTATCATTATTTTTTCTAAAGGTGTTGATCTATAGATTACAAAAATGCATGGTAGCAGTTTGGGAGCGGTAGCTTTCTATAACATATGAGCCTGTTTCCATGGCAACCATGGTAATTTTTGTAGTAATTATGAAATTTACGAAGAAGGCCATAACTTTGTTATTTTTGTGTATAAAAGGATGAAATAAACGCCAAAATGCATCAGACAGATTTTTATTTTAATTATATTTTCCACACGCAATATAATTTTCATATTTGGCTGTATGCAAATATATGCAAATTTTCTAGTAAAAATTCACATTTTTTACACAAAACATATGTTCACAGTCCTCTGAATTTTTGTCAAATAAACACTTTCAGCTTAAACTTCACCTTGCTGGACAGGAAATGAAATATACAATGCATTTATGTTTGATAATCATTATTATTCATCTTATTTGCATGTTAATGAATATTCATCGGACACTACCATAATGACCGTGTTCTTGATTTATCGGTCACTGCAGCTTATATTGTCTACAATATATCAAATGGATGATTTTGTAAGCATGTAAGTTTTCTCTGTAATTTTCTTAGCACAATATATATTTACCAAATACACCATTAAAATTTGCAAATTAAATGAGTCTATTTGCATAAATCTGAATAAATATCTATAATTTTGATCAATATGGCACATTTATATTGAACAGATTTACAATCCTGTTTTTTAAATTAAATCAACACTTTCAGTATAACTTTACATTAATGGGAAGAAAATGAAGTGTAGAACATTTATATTAGATCCTCATCGATATCCATAATATTTGCATCTTAATGAATTTACATGAGACTATTATAATGACAATGTTCCTGATTTATCTATCACTGCATCTGTTATTGTCTACAGTACATCAAATGGATGATTTTGTAAGCGTGCAAGTATCCATGGTTTCCTATGTAATTTTCACAGCAGAAAATTTTCATATTAAATGACTCTTTGCATAAATCTGAATAAATTTCTATTATTTAGATCAAAATGGCACATTTTTGTTGAACATATTTACAATCCTGTTTTTTTTTTTTTATTATTAAATCAACACTTTCAGCATAACTTTACATTGCTGGCATGAAAATGAAATATACAACACATTCATATATTAGATGCTCATTGATATTCTTAATATTTGCATCTTAATGAGACATTAAAATGACAATGTTTGAATTTTAATAATTTTCCATAAATCAGGTGAAAACTGTACATCAAGGTTGAATAGCTTTGAAATCCTTGTCTCTGATCTCATGACATTGAGTGTCAGAGGGAAGGTTTGTATGTTGCACTTTACAGTATTCTTAATGAAAATAAATAAAATTTGCATAATTTGTATGAAAATATCGACCTTTTAAAGCATAGGATAATTTAAATATCAGCACGTTAAAGCATTCAACTATTAATTTATCCATTTCCAACTAAACGATCTCTCATCTTTATGCACAGCTTTTCACTTAACACTTTTTTTTGTCTTTTGAATTTTAAGCGAGATAAATTGTATGCATACTCGTGCAATTTATGCATGATAGATTGCATGCATATATATTTAACATGAGTTTGCATACATTTGCATTATTTTATATCCAAGAAAACATCTGCAGCCAAAAATATGTAAGGTCATAAAATATTGAACGTGTTTATCATTCTACATGTTCATGGCATACATGCTTTCTCTTATATTTAACTATTCGGAGGCTTCCTCTGTCAGTAATAAGGTAGAAAATAGGTCCTGTTTTTCAAATTGGTTTTTATTTCTCATTTCGGCAAAACCTAATTTCTTAATATTTTAAAAAAACTATGAAGTATACACAATAATTAACCCATTTCTGGATGAAAATTAAAATGCATGTTTTCAGCTATCCGTTGCAAATTAAGATTAACGTGTTAAATAAATGGATACAAGAGAATATACATACATATATCCAGACTGGCTTTTAGTAACAAATAAAGCATACTTTATAATATTAAATTAAATTTAATATATCAAGGATGATAGTGTATTATACAGTAGGATGTAAACCTAGACAATTCTGTTTTAACTACAAAGAACAATTACATGCATCACCCCGTACACATTGCCAATCAATTAATTATGTTTGATAAATGGAAATTCCTGTGCATTATATTGACATAAGGAGGTTTAATTATTACTCGAGTCAACCTGTCTCTTGTGTAGCAATGCGGCCCAGTTAATATGCATTGTTGTTCATAATCAGAATTCAAGTTCATCAATCTCATGTATCCACGTGATATGACAACCTCGTCATCTTCACTCTTGTCATTTACTTGGTTATCACAAGTTTATTTTATCTGCACATATTTGAACATTTTAGCCTTTTAACGATTCACTTGCAGTCAGTGAGATTACATGACAACAATTACAAGCTGACAAATCCAATACTTTTAGGGGCTGGCGAACCATCAATCCAATCTATACTGAGCTTGTCATTCCCTTCAGAGATTTCTCAAATATATCTATGAACAACTGGACTTGGATTATCTTGATCATTATTAAAGCAGCGGCGCCACACAACTTTTTGGTAGTTGGCACGTTTGCTATGCTTGTACAGACATTCTTTACAAGGTCGCATTGGACGGGATTTAATTTCACCTTTGTAGGTACAAAAAAATATGTGTGATAATTAATATTTTGCAGGTTGGTGTTAGGGACATATAGCTTAAATGTGAAGATTTCCAATGCATTAATGACACTTGATGGAACATTCCATGTCTGACCTAAGAGACCAAAAACTGTTTCTGCTGTGTTCTTGATAGACATCAAAAACTTCAAGTTTTTGCTTTGTAGGCATTCTCTCAAGACAGCAGAAAGAATAGATGATGTCATTTGCTCCAACGTCTCCTGGTCTCCATTTGTCTTCTATACAAAAATTGGGAACTGCAGTTAGAGTACAGTATCAAGATGTTGGAATGTGAGCCAGGCCGGTTGAGTTTGAACTATCCAATATCTAAGAAGAAGTTGCAAACATTCAGTGATATCCACAAAAAAGCAACTAAAGTAACCAGTGACCCATGGGTCATGACGCTCAGCTGACTAGAAAGACCTTTTCAATAAGGAATTTTATCATGTGAATGCCATATTTGTAGGTGGTATCCCCATTCAACTATAGCAATTAATGTTCTTCAAAATCAACTAGAAGAAGAAAAAGTTTTATGATAATATGTAGAGCCATTTCAATGAAATCTAGCTTTTGTATGCAGTCAGCTGACCTAAAAATGACTATGCTCACTGTACGTCATCTGAGCTAAAGTGATCACCCTTTGTCTGTCGTCTCTCCGGCCGTCTGGTTGTCCGACCATCCGGCCGTTAACACAGCGCAAATCATAACTGTTAGACCTAGAAACGTTTAGTGGTACATCCTGGAAGATCCATGCAAAAACTCCTAGGAAACCTAAATGACGTCACATGTGGGGTTCCCCGTACTCATATGTTTAAGTCTGTTCAGCTGTGTCAGGGAGGCATGCGATTGCCGCGCGGCAAACGCATACAAAACGCTCACATGGAAAAGGACTGGCCGCGCGGCAAACGCATGCGTTGGACGCGCGGTAGTTCCTGCCGCGCACATGGAAAAGCACCCTTAAATGAATTAAGTTGGACCCCACTCCAAACACGCAGAGTTTTCATGATCTTGTGTACCTTTAAGCGTATGACTCTTGGATTTGGACCCTCTTACCTTATTAGTTTCGTACCTAATTTTCATGAAAATCAACAGAATGTGAAACTTTTATCACAAGAGTACCTTTTATTCAGAAAGCAATCAGGTATAAGTATTTTTTTTTTTTGCCACGCGCATTCAGACTTGGAAATAATTTACCTGTGGCCACACGTAGTCGTGATAATTTAAATAGCTTTTAAGAATACCTCTAAGGATTAAAATGCTTTCAGGTCAGAATAGAAGTTATGTTTTCAGATCAAAGTTCCTAGAAATTACAATTATAAGACAAACTTGGTGCTTGTATGCTGATCGCCATCTCTTTATTATCGGTAGGATAAATAATGACGCCTGCAAATGTAATACTGGTGATGAATGTGTTGAGAATTTCTTTCTCTTATGTCCATTTTATAATGATCGGAGACCGTCCTTGCTGGAAAACATAAAGAATTTTTTTTTAATTAAAGTTATTTTGACCTGACAGCTAATTTTTTGCCTTAAAATCGCAAACAAAGAAAACCAACTTAAAGTGTAGACTTTTGTTAAATGGAGATGACGTGCTTATGATAACCGGGAAAAAATGTTATGACCTTGTACAAGATTACATCGTACAAACAAAGCGTTTAACCATCCTGAAAAAAAAACATATAATATACCATATGTCATAATCTAGGTAGGTAATATCTTTCTTCTCATTAAATATATACTTGTATTTTCATATCATGTTAAACGTAATATTTTTTGTAGGTGTGATTTGTTTTTGTATGGTTTAAGTGCGTGTCTTTGTATTTATTTGTATTACAAACGTAAGCATTTGCAGATGGTATTTATAAGAGCTTGTATTATAATTGAAGGCGATTGTGCCCTTTGTGGTCAGTAGCAGCTAGGGCATTTCTTAGAGTTAGCCCTTGTACAGCTGCATGAAGAATTTATAATTATAATGAATTAAACATAACTATGCAGGTTTGAAAATACTTGTGAATGAAAAGAATGGCACATAAAACTAATGTAACGCCTTTTATTATGCTTTAACAACAGTATGCATTTTTAGCTCAGCTGACTGTAAGTCATCTGAGCTATAGCGATCACCCTTTGTCCGTCGTCCGTCTGTCTGTCCGTCTGTCCGTCGTCCGTCCGTTAACCTTGCACAAATCTTAACCGCTGGACCTAGAAACTTGTAACTTGACATTCTGAGAGGTCCATGAAAAATCTCCTTGGAAACCAGAAATGAGGTCTCTGTTACCCATATCCTTCGAGCTATGGCGCCCCAAAGTACCCCCCAGAATAGTAAAAAAATCCATACAGAAACTTCAATATCTCATTAACTACATCACTGATGATCATGCTTTTTGGCATACCTATTAATCATGAGATGTTCCATCAGTTCCTGCAGACTGGTGGCGCCACCTGTATTTTTCGATTCTTTAAGAATTGTTTTCTCCATTTTTAAGACCTTTAAAAATGTGAACATCTGTTAACAGGGCACAAATCGTAAAGACTGGACCTAGAATCTTCATTCTTGACACAGTGAGAGACCTGTGAAAAGTCCCCATGGAAACCTGAAAATAGGTCTCTGTTACCCATTTCCTTTGAGCTATGGCACTCCAAAGTACAGCTCAGAATAATGGAAAATTTGATACAAAAGCTGAAGTATCTGAACAACTAATGCAGAGATCACCATAATTGTTTGCATGGATATTGATCATGGAGTGTTTCATTAGTTTCTGCAGACTGGTGGCACCACCTGTATTTGTTCAGGTTTTTTTCCGATTTTTTTTCTCTATTTTTGAGACCGTTTAAGATGTGGTTATCTGTCAACAGGGTACAAATAGTAACAACTGGACCTAGAATCTTCATTCTTGTCATGCAAGGAGGCCCATGAAAAGTGTCTGTGGAAACCTGAAATATGGTCTCTTGTTTCCAATATCCTTCAAGCTATAGGACTCCGAAGTATCCCTCAGAATAATGGAAAATTTGATACAAAAGCTGAAGTATCTGAACAACTAATGCAGAGATCACCATGATTCTTTGCATGTATATTGACCATTCAGTATTTTTATTAGTTTCTGCAGACTGGTGGAGCCACCTGTATTTTTCTAAGTTAACGCATTTTTTCTCTATTTTGAAATATATATAAATGCATACACAATCTTGGCCTGTTGGTTAATCTGTTTGATGCTTCAGTTGAATCGGTATATACTACCATTCAGATGATAAAATTTCCTTTTGCGAATCTCTTCCCAGTCCGCTGAGCGTCATGACCCATGGGTCACTTGTTCCTACTTGATTTGGTGATGGAACATCCCATGATCAATATCCATGCAAAGAATCTTGGTGATCAATGCAGTGGTTATTCAGATACTTGAGCTTTTGTATCAAATTTTGCATTATTCGGGGGTATACTTCAGAGCCCCATAGCTCTGAGGTTTTGGGTAACAGAGACCTAATTTTCAGTTTCCAAGAAGGTTTTTCATTGGCCTCTCTGCATGTCAAGAAAGAAGATTCTAGGTCCAGCCGTTATGATTTGTGCACTGTTATCAGATGACCGCATCTTTTAAGGTATCAAAAATAGAGAAAGAAAATTGTAAAATATAGAAAAATACAGGTGGCGCCACCAGTCTGCAGAAACCGATGAAACACTCCATGATCAATATCCATGCAAAGAATCATGGTGATCAATGCATTAGTTGTTCAGATATTTGAGTTTTTGTATCAAATTTTCATTATTCTGGGGGGTACTTCAGAGCCCCATAGCTTGAAGAATCTAGGTAACAGAGACCTAATCTCAGGTTTCCAAGGAGACTTATTATCTCAGGTTTCCAAGGAGACTTTTTATGGGCCTCCCCTCATGTCAAGAAAGAAGGTTCTAGGTCCAGTTGTTAAGATTTGTGCCCTGTTAACAGATGACTGCATCTTTGAAGGTCTCAAAAATAGAGAAACAAATTGTAAAAAATCGAAAAATACAAGTAGCGCCACCAGTCAGCAGAAACTGATGAAACATCTCATGATTAATATGTATGCCAAAAATCATACCCATCAGTGATGTAGTTCATGAGATATTGAAGTTTTTGTATGAAATTATTGACTATTCTGGGGGGTACTTTGGGGCCCCATAGCTCAAAGGATATGGGTAACAGAGACCTAATTTCTGGTTTCCATGGAGACGTCTCATAGTTCTCTCAGAATGTCAAGAATGAAGATTCTAGGTCTAGTCTTAACGATTTTTGCCCTGTTAACAGATGTCAACATTTTGAAAGGTCTCAAAAATAGAGAAAAAAAAATCGTAAAAAAATCGAAAAATACAGGTGGCGCCACCAGTCTGCAGGAACTGATGGAACATCTCGTGATCAATATGTATGCCAAAAATCATGACCATCAGTGATGTAGCTAATGAGATATTGAAGTTTTTGTATGAAATTTTTCACTATTCTGAGGGTACTTTGGGGCCCCATAGCTCAAAGGATATGGGTAACAGAGACCTAATTCCAGGTTTCCAAGGAGATTTTTCATGGACCTCTCTGGATGTAAAGTAAGAAGATTCCAGGTGCAGCGGTAACGATTTGCGCACTGTTAACGGACGGCCGGACGGACGACGGACAAAGAGTGATCGCTATAGCTCAGATGACTTACAGTCAGCTGAGCTAAAAAATGGAGGCGGTTACCTCCAACAAAGAAAAAATATGTAAAAAAAAGGCGCCAAATCATGAATCTTTGGGAGCTTAAGCTGTACATCATTTATGCCATATTAACATATTATAAAAAGCAGATAATGTTATCGCCTTGGATCAGATTTAGAATTTTCATTGATAAGACGTTACCGATAATAAAACGGACAAAAATATATCATCAGGTCGAGTAAGTCTTTGTTCTTTCACTACTTTGCAAGTAACCTGAATGAGTTTCTTTCATGGCAGTAGATCAAGATGGTTGAATGAAAATGCTCGAGAATGACGGTATGTCTAGTATGAAAACCATGATGGAAGAGTCACATTCTCCTTTTTTATAATGATGGTTTTATATAATTTTCAGTTATTTTAAAATACCACAAATCAAAATTTTGATGAAAAATACCTTAAACTACTGCTCTGCGTATAAAACACTTTACATAAAAATTCGATATACAAACTTAAAACATAATACAAAGGTCACGATTTGTACGATTTGTGATTTATTTCAGGTTCCTTGTCAAATTCGCAAACATTATTAACTTCACATCTGAGATAAACCGTACCGTTTTTTAGGACAGCTTGCGCATTCTTTCGCTTCTTTATCAAAAGCATGTTTGCATGTTTATTTTTTGGAGAGTTTTCTGCAGACATTTCGAAAATGGATCCAGTCAGTTTCCGCACCAACCCGATTGACATGGGTTACCTAGCAACTTTTTTTTTCAGGAAAATTGCTTTCGTACCTCCTTTTATGGTGCGAACTGAAACTTGGACGTCCGAATATATAGGTGACGGATAGTTGAAATCAACCCGTGAGCCCCTTGGGGGGGGGGGGGGGGGGGGATTGTGGTGCTCAGCAGCGGGGTCGTAAAGCGCGGGAAAGTGGTCAGCTATGAGCACCCATATTTACTCCGTCATTGCATCGGGCCAATAGTTGTATTTAGATTAATTTATTTATTGCGTGTTTTCACATTGACTTCATCGGAGAAATCGGATGAACATGCAAAAAATATGCCTGGGTTGATAATTTGTGCTGGATCACACCTGAGCCCTTAGACGCCGAAAAGTTGTCACGTAAGGACTCTGCTTTCCTGGGACTCTGCTTTCCTGGGTAACTCTATATCCGATCAATAAGGTTACAGTAGTTAATAGTAGTAATAAAGGTAACCCAGGTGTCGCTGTCAGGAAAGAAAGGCAAAAATATAAGGGGGTTCCAGTGTCACTGTTTAAAAAATCTTGAGTAGGAATTTGTTTGCAAGCCCACATGCGGTGGACATGCTCGTTCCGTTTGTTGAGGGTAGCCAAATATGGTATGCAAATTTGTAGTTATGGTTTTTGTTGCCTTATATATGTTTAGGTTGATATTGAATTTCTTGGATTTGTTCTTAAAGGATGATTGACGGTTAGCGTAGCGTGTCTTGAATGAAATTTCCTATGTACGTTTTTTCGACTCGCTGGCGGTTGTGACGCTTGCCAGATATATTTATATATATATACATATAAATATAACAGTTTATATATATATATACATGTACACGTTAAGCACGCTGGAGCATCGTGTTATTACTCGGAGTTTCATGCCGTTGCCGGTATCGGAACCGGTCGCTTGTTAAGGGACCCAGGTAAAACTGTTACTTTTCTTTTACACGGTTCGGTAGTTTCAGGTGTCGGCATTTCAAAATTAATTCACGAGGCCTGTTTAATAGGATTATCGACTTGTCGCTTTGTGGTGCAGTATGCCGTACTTTTCCTCCATACACAGGTTATATTGGTCCGAGGTGCGTTTCATCGTTTTAGAGCGTTGAATAATTTCCAAGGTGATAGAATATTGTATTTGCTTTCTCTTTAGGGTCCAAATGTGCTTCGAAAGTTCTGTTTCTTTTTCGTAACGTTCCCTGCTTAATGATTTGTTGTGGTTATTGTACAGAGTTTTGAATGGGCCACTTGCTAATCCAATGTATTGAGCGGTTTGGTGTTCGGTCTTGCCCGTCGCTTTGAAAACAATAATGCGAGCAAGGCAAGTCCCGTCTGAGGGACGTGTTTTTCACCCTACAGTTGCAGGTTTTGACGCTGGTTTCTTGGTTACTTTTTGCAGTGATTTTTTTTTGTTATCGGCTGTTATTATTTGCATCATATTTCTCATGTTACTGTAACTGATTTTGAAGTGTTTTTTCATCAGTTTTAAGAACTGCGAGTCGACATTTGTTTTGACATTTTTGCTGTATGGCGAGTTATACTAAATTATCTTCCTAGCTCGACCGGCAACGGCGTGAAACTCCCGAGTAAATAACACGATGCTCCAGCGTGCTTAACGTTTACACTCTTAGAAAAAAGGGTTCCAACTAGAACCCAAAAGGGTTCTTCAGAGTGGACTGAGTGGGGAACCTTTTAAGGTTCCAGCTAGAACCTTCAAGCGGGGTTCTTTTTGGAACCTTCCTAAGGTTCTTTTATAAAACCTATGAGGTTCCATAAAGAACCTCTTTAGAAGTTCTGAGAAGAACCCTCGAAGGTTCTTCACGGTGGACTGAGTGGGGAACCTTAAAAGATTCTTGATGGAACCAATGTGTATGGTTCTTCATAGAACCTTCAATGCATTTATATATTAAAGAATACAATCTAGGATGTCTTATTATACGTTAAGGACAAATTAATTACGTTATATGTCCATACATATTTGATAGTGTTGATTGATATGCAAAAAGTATTAAAGCATTTCTAAAAGAAGGTGGGTACCTGCAAGGATCATAGCTGAAATCATATATATGTATGTGTGTGTGTGTGTCCTTTAAATGTGATGAAACCTTCGAGGCAAAATAAAAAACTGTTTTTTGAAGGAAACACCTTTTTTATTAAGTTGTAAAGACCAGTCTGTGAAAAAAAGCAATTACAGAAAGCATTAGCTAATAAATGCACGTAATTGATATAACGACATTTGCTATCCAGAGTTCGTGAACACCTCGCACAGATCCGAGTCGTTTTCTCAAACTTCAATAAATTCCCTTTTTATCATTCAGCGTAGTTTTTTTTAAATTCAGGCAAATGTGTTTTGCCTGCAAGAATTTCAATTTTCTTGGTATATACTTACATAGAAATTGAATATTTCGCACTGTCTCTCTTATCTGCACACACCAACATCCCTATAAGAATAGAACACCCACAGTGCGCAGTGTTCTGTTTTTTTGTGGGTTTAATATCCGGTGAACGTCAAGAATATTTTTGATGAATTATTTATGTGTTCTCAGGTATTTGACTATCCCTTGCGAGTCCATGTCCTCTTGTGTAGTAATTCTGTATTATAAAATTAATACTTATCTGACAAAATAAAATATATGAATTCGCAACAAAATATATAATCGAAACAACAGGTGATGCAACAAGTGTCTTGCACGATGTTTGTATGGCTATATACAGCTGATACGCCTTGGTGAGCGATTAAAACGAATTCCAGTCACATAGGCAAATGTATTTTTTCTATGTTTACAAATCTTCAAACGAAATGCCTGCATAGAATCGGTGAGCTGTATGATCGGCGATAAAGTCCAAACACTGCGACGGTCGAACTAATCTTTGATTCTGTGTCATCATATCCCTTAATTGCGTAATGCGTACTTGGCAAGGAAAGGTACTGAGAATCGATCTGAAAAAAAAGAGATGAAATATATATTTCCACCAGTTGAGAATGAACATACGATGTTTCTGGTCTGTGAAGTCGCTAATTGGAACTCGCTCCCTCTGTCTCTCTCTGAGTGGGAATTACATTTTGAATGATGGTGTTGTTAACATTACAATGTTTTGGCAAGCGTCCCGAAATATCTTTGTCACGAAAAATATTAATTCATATGAACTGCAGATGATAAATACAATAACCGTTATAAACACGTACTTTTCACAAAGGTATTTTAACATAGAATGCGTAATTATTCTTACTTTTTCATAATTGCCTTATAATACTTATTACCTTGCTTTCAAATTATTTGTAGTCTCCTTATATAGTTATAGGTGGTTAACACAGACAAAAATAACTGTTTTTGCTTTGTGATAAACAATGCCAAGTGCATTATTAAAAAACTTTTTTTATGATTTAGAAATAACTCCTGAATAAAGTTCCATATTGTAATCGTCAGCCCAATTACAACGAAAATCCACTCTTTCACTTTCCACTTTTTCATTTCATTCTCGCTATCCAGGCAGATGTATCTGGTTCCTGCAAAGAGAAAGAATGGATGGGTGACCAGTATAATTAAGCGTAACCACAACAGTGAGAGGCCCAGTTTTGTTCCGCATGTCCATATGTAGTGAAAACCCCAATACTGAGGTCTCCAAAACAAAATATAAACATACAAAAATAGAATGCATATGTGTGCATTGGATTACAACGGTATATCAATATAATTAATAAGCAACCTTGTCTTATTCTTTAAAATGTATTGTATGTTCCTCACAATTAGATGTAAATACAGACATAAAAACCTTAGATTTTTGTTTCGTGATACACAGTTCCATGTGTATTGGTACCACTTGACCGGTTACAATTTAAGTATAACTCTGGAATAACTATTAAAACAAGATATATAAACTTACCTTTTCATAGGAAAATTCCTGTCAAATTCTTTTTCATTTGCTCCCTTAATAGCCAGGCAGATGTATCTTGTCACTGCAAAGAGGAATGCATGTGTTAATTAAGTAAAGTCTACGCTTGCTAATAATTAGCCCACTATACAACACAGAGTTAATTAGTGAACACCTTCGGTCAATGTGCAATTGGGTGTGACTTTATATTGAGAGAGTCTGGTATGTCCCCAGGCCAAAGTGTTGAAATTCCCCAGCAGTTTACAAAACAGTGCTCATATTTTTACCTTTTGCTGACTAAACTTAAAATAACAAGGCTTGTGTTCTCTTGCCTAATGTAAAATAAATGATGACCATTCGGCTCGACTCTCTCATGCTGAAATATAATTGATCATTAAATGAAATAAAATAAGGATGAAATAAATTACATGCAATACTTAACTACACAAAAAACAGTGGCTTTGATATCAATTAATAAATAATGAACAAGTATTAAAAAATAATTAAATAACTAGACGACCATAGGTTGAGCGCTTGCCGGAAGTGATCTGGAAACGGGAAAAAGAACTGACCGCAACTGACCAACCAGCTTTCCGGCAAGCAATAATAATAAATAAATAATTAATAATTAAAATAACTTCTGATTGTACTGAGTATACTTACTCTGGGTCATCACATGCCTTCTGTAGGACTTTGTGGTTTACTGTTATAAGGGGAGCAGTGGATGGTTGTCTCCTTTGCGCAGTTTGCTATCTTTGAATCTTGGTCATACACCTGAATAGAAATGAACAGTATATTGTTATAACGTGTACAAAGCAACATTTATAAATTCATGCATTTCCAATTTTACCTTTACCTGAACAATCATCTTGTATCATGGTTGAATATACTCGTGTTAAGAAATGTGATGACACGAGAAATGTGATGAAATAAAATATCTTGGAATTTGGACAGACAAGGAATTAAGTATCAAAAATCATATTATTTAAAAGAGTAAAGTAGATGCTTTAAATCGCAGAAATATTTTGCTGTTGAGAAAATATCTGAGATTCTTGTAAAACACTTGTGCAGGCCTTAGTTATGTCGCACTTGGATTATGGCAATGCTATATTTATAGATCTAGGTTTGAATGTATATTTTATATGACTCTTTTACTGTACAGCACCTTAGAATGTTTTTAACACTATAGGAGCGCTTTATAAATTAATTATGTAATGTAAATGTAAATGTACTTGAAAAATACATTATTATTAAAAAGCAAGTCACATACCTTCATAACGGTTTCTTTGATGGCAGTTGCCTCCCCTGGGTCATTCAGGACATAGAAGAGGATGCGGTCAAAGTTGTTTCTGTCCGACTTTGCACTTGTGAGGCTGCCATAGATTGCCTGTAAACGAATATACATTTATACAGATAAATAACCAATATACAATTTCTGAGTAGATGATTTTCATGTAACAATTGCTTGCCTGTTACCAGCGACCAAAATGTGGATTGCCTGTAAACAAATATACATTAATATAGATGAATAACCAAAATTCGAAGTAGATGATGTTCATGTCACAGTTGCTTGCCCATTTACTAGTGACCGAAACGGGTTAAAGAATTAAACAATATAAACAATATCCCTCACCTGTCTGTGCAGACCAAGCAGACTGGCAGCAATCTTTGCCATGAAGGTTTTACAGGTGTTGCTTCCTCCCACACTGATCATTACTGGTACACGATGGAAGGTTTCCATGGTCACCTTGTAGTGAAGTGCCATCACAGCAGCACCTGTGGTATGATAATGCATACTTAATAAATAACTAGAAAACTGTGAATGAATTTGTGACTGTTCATCAAATTCTTCATGAGTTATTGCATTAACAGCATTTGAGAATGATTGCCTCTGTGACCTTGAAAAATGTGTCAGGGTCATCCATCTTCAAACTTGATAACCATATATATGTATATGCATGATATCTGTCCAAAAGTTTTTGACTTACAGTACTGTCAAGTAGCAATTATGGGGGTATTAAAACGCTCGAAAACCAGAAAAGGATAATAGGTGGTTGATACCTATATCTTTGCCGACATACTAACATTCCAAGGATATGCAAAACATTTCTAACATTACTGTATCTTAAGCTATGTACATGGATGGAAAATTATCTTACCACACATAAGAACACCAGCCATGAATGTGTCATATGGCACATGTTCATGCAACAGGTGTACAAGTTTCCTGGTTTTCCTTCCTTTCGGTGTACCCTCCATCAACACCTGGGGCGTCTTTTTCCACATGTAGGGAAGCCAAAAGTAAACTCTGTCCTGGACTGGCACTTGCTTCCCATCTTGGTCAAGATACGAATCACTGAAATCACATTATGGCAGAACATGTATTAATAATCTGCTGCCTTTATGGTCAATAATTACAATGTTTTTGTCAGACACATTATATAGACACAAGCTTTTATTTACAAAGCTTCCAATCTTTGTCAAGATACAACTCGCTGAAATCACAAATGTTATGGCACAACATGTATTAATAATCTGCTGCCTTTATGGTAAATAATTACAATTTATATAGACAAAAGCTTTTAGTTACAAAGCTGCGTTCAACATTTGGTCATTTAATAGTGTGATAGAACTGAAATTGTACCTGTTCAACACAATGCTGTAGGTTCTCTTGCCATCCCTGGCATAGAACCGCCTTCTTCTTGAGTGGCCCGTTCTCTGGAGTGTGGTTCCTACAAAGAAGGGAATGTCCAGGATATTTTTTTTTATTTTATTACAATTGTTGTGTAAGCATTCATTTATAATATTTTCAAAGTTTGAGACAGTATTTTTTTCATTTTTTTTATCTGTGATAGTATACGCCCTGATATACATTAATTTAACCTGTTCATACGAAGGAGCTGGTAAATCGACTTGTCTTCTTGAAGATGAAAATCATTTATAATTTATATCTCAAGAAATATTATTTGATTCCCAGGAAAATCTCATCTTGCATAAAGTCGCATCTTTTCCTCAATGTACAGTGTCAAGTCATCATTTGACAGTCGAATCAATATATTTGATGCCTGGTCCGCACCTTTGAGTTATGCCTTCTCCAGTCACTTTTGTTGTTTGTCACCGTAAACGGTATGAACATCTCTCTACAACAAGTATTTCAGTAATATAGCCATAGTCATGGTTCTTTGTCGTCTGGGGCAAGA